>OX595841.1:15892866-16492866 GCA_951392215.1 Epirrita christyi | reverse complement strand
ATTATTTTGGATTTAGAGGAACACATTGCGTTTTTCTTATTCTGAAACAGAATTTTATGTACAAAATATAGTGATCAACCCTTCGGGATCGAGAAACAACCGTAATATTGATAAATTTACAAGGGGATCACTAAGTAATATACTTATCAATAAAACAATTTGCTTAGCATGATTTTCAGTAAAAGTAAAAACTTTTGGTGTCTTTTGATACCTCTCAGTGTGTCCTTAACTTGAAAGCCGCGACTAAGTTGGGTGCACAATTAGCGAGTGGACAAAGTCCGGTAAGTCAGAGTAGTCAAGTTGTCGAGCCATGTATATAGAGTTCTCGAGAAGTTGTAGAGTCCGCTCTACTAATTGTATGTCTCAGACATTACTTATTTCATTTCATCAGAGTGCAAGATAGATAAGGTTGATTTATAGAGATAGGTAAAGATTTTATGAAGTTATAGAATAGTTGAGTCGAAATTTGATGTTGTGACTTCAGTTCTGTTCTAAAAAGCCCCTCACTGGAAACATTTTGTAGAATCAAAGTAGCAAACTCTTTACAACAATTTGTAGGTCTTTCCAAAGCTTTATAAATAAATCTGTGGAACAGATTTGTGTCCATAAAAATAAAAAGGCGAAACAAAATGAGAGGAGAGAAGTGGAGAAGAGCGTAAGTAATAAGCATGCGATCGTGGCAAATAAATTAGTGCGGACAGAAACGCACCCGCGCTGTGGCAAGCAACCAATTTTAATTAAATTCAACTTCAGTAATGTAGGACTAAGAAAAACAATGTCAAGTTAAACATGAAGCATGAACGTAAAGCAGCTTCGGAACCTGTCATAATAATATCGTGTTAGTATCGAACAGTTATTCTAATGACAATTATTTTCTTCCGTTTTAAAAGTCCTTAGAAGTTCTTCTTTATAGCTTCTCTAAATACTTTTCTAACCCAAAATCATAAATATGTTAACCTTATTATTAGGATGTTCCACAATATCTACACCGCTGTGTCTTAAATACTTTATAAATAAACAAGTAAGTAGTAAAATACAAGTAAATAGAGAACAGTAACAAAGGCAGTCGCTGTAGTTTTAATTTTCGCATCGGGTTAGTGCGGCTCGGGTGGACCGCTTGCTTACCAACCTTCCACTGCGAGTACGGACCTGGGACATTAGAGTAACAACAACACCCAACAGTCATATACATAGTCCTGATCCCACACTAGGATTCCCTGTGTCGTGGGTATCAGGAACTACGAATGGTAACTACAATACCCAGACCAGGAACAAATATTTGCAGATTATACAAACATTTGTCTCGCAGCGGGAATCGAACTAGCTACCTCTTGCATCTCAGCCGGCTACTTGCCACCGCACCACAGAGGTCGTCACAATCTTGGGTCCATTTGTAGAAAAACTACATTCATTATTCTGCGATACGCGCTTTTCTACACACGTTGGATATTGGCAGCTTAGAAGTTAGCTATCAAAATTTAGCATCGGATTAGATTTTTCAAGCATTGGCAATTGGCTTTCTTAACGGCCCGCGTTTGCATTGTGTGGTTTGCGTTTGCATCGGGTAAATAAAACAAAAAAAGCAAAAATGTATTGTTGTAAACAAAAAACGGGAGATCTACCAATTTACAGAAGGTGCTTGCATACCCACACCCGCCAAATTAATTGGCGAGTTTTTTGCTGTGTGGTAGAAATATTTTGTCCTAAGTTCATAATTTGCGGTGTAACAGTGTCCTGTGCTTGTAATTTATAAGTAGCACGCAAACTTGCACTCTCCCGCTGCTAAAATGCAGCGGGTCTGCCGTAGAATCACTACAGTGCCCTACTTCCGCAAACATTCGAAGGTTTGTTAAAAATTAATTACATTTACTCCTGATGATTGTCAAGCTTTGACCGTTCTCCACAGTGGACCACAATGGTCGATGAGGTCAAAAATAGAGCACGGTTACCTAGAATTAGTTTCGCAAGGAATTTTACATGGAAATTGTGAAAGAAGGTAAACCATGTTCTTTTAAAATAACTCTCTTTAACAAACTAATTTAGATATTTCTTTTACTTCACTTCATATGCCGGTAGACATGTCTACTGCTGGATGAGGCCACCCCCATAACATGCATAGCGTGCAATGGGGGGATTTTCCATAATCACCACGCTCGGCAGGCGGATTGGTGATCGCAGTTTAGTGTTAAGTACTCAGGTGGATACTGCTGAATATCCCCGGAGGATTTAGAGAGTCCAATTCTTAGTCCAAAACTACCACGGTTCAATTAGAGCTTTGAGAGCTTTATTTACTTTTATCTTATTAAAAACGTAGCAACGAAATCTTCGAAACCCTTGCCAAATTTATTGCAAAAGAAATGTGGGTAGCCAGCAATCCTTTATTCGCGTAATTTGGGGGATTGACAGGAACACGCGGTTTATTTACCGACCGATGCTTCTTGGCGCGAACACTGCACCAATTAATATTAAAACCCTCTTGTTCTTTGTGGTGCAGTAGAATCGGGTATCGCTACCGCGGTCTCTCGCACTAAGTTGTCACTGTTATAGATGGTTGATCATGGATCATTCTGTTTACCTCATAGACCTGGTGGGCACTGTAAGCAACCTTAACTCATCTGGTATGAGATGTGGAATGAAAATAACACAAAGTTAACTTGGGTGGCCTGGGTATAGCCTGGTTTTTACCCACTTTTACCTTGACCAGTCTGTGACCAGACAAACCATGTTTTTTTTACACAGTTTTGCTTCATCTGTTATCCCATGTTGTGTCTCTTGCTGGCACTCGATGTGGTAAAGTTGCTTAACAGTGCCCTCCAGGTCTGTAACAACTATAATGAACTATTTTAGAGCTGGTGTAGAGCCCTGGAAGTCTAAGAACAATTCTAAAACACAACTTTTTAATTTCTTATGATTTTGAAAAAAGAACTACAGTATGAATACTAAGTGCGTGATGCAGACTTTCTCCTTATGAATTCAAGCTGCTTGGGTCTTCTGATTGGAGTAATTTTTATAGTTTATGGTGTTGCATACTGCATTCCTATCCTTCCTTCCAAACTCATGCAGTCCGCTGCAGCGTAGCGGTGCAACGGTGGGCGTCCTACCAGTCTACTCGCACGGATAACTGGCGTTGAAGCCACTGGATTTATGGCCCCACACTAATTTATAGTTCTACGACTGTGAACGATTAATGGAAACACTTATTCCGCACTTTAATGTTGTTTCATTGCGATCTTTTGTACGAAATGTATCTTTGTTCAACTCTTCTTTTATAACTTACGAGTCTAGGACATACTACGACATCTACTAATCAGATTCAGAACAAAACGATGAAACAGAATTAAAATAAACCAGCCTTGCGTCTTGTTGAACCACGGATAGTGTAGGGTTCCGAAGTCAAGTCACACTCGCTCCATAACTCGAAAAGTATTCAACTTCCTGTTGTTATTGTTACTTATTCTTCTTTCTGTTGTAAAACTACAGAAAAAATGTATAGGCTACGATAATAGGATTTCAACAAAGAAAAAGTTGATATCTAGGGTGGTTTCATTCAAATGTTCCTTCAATGAAGTCAAATAACTAAAAATCTATTCATCACAGTATATCCGAGTTTATTTTTGATGTAAATCATAAATTACAGTTGGATTACTGTAAGTTAAATTATAATCAATAAGGTACTTACTTGATTGGAGAACTCTTCCTCCTTTGTTTTTTTTAATTATTATTGCATAGGGTTCATGTCATGACAACACATTATCTGTGAAAATTTAAACTGGATACCTCTTAAAGCTGCTGAAATATTTTTATCACTTCCTTTGCTAAAAAAGCAAAACAAAGATCTAAATTATTCTTTTAATTCGTATTTCTTCCGTGTTTGAATAATTCAGGTGCAGCAAAGCGGAGGAGGGTAGTTCACTCACACTCCGTCACATCCGGTGATATCATGGACGCGGCCGAGCGTTCATTATTACAGTACTGCCATGTATTTTATAGTATTCATACCTGAAGCTTTTTAGCATTCTCCACGCAACACCTATGCTCAACTATGCGTATACTTTAGAAATGTTAAAATATAAAAAAAACCTTTATGTGTCACACACCTTACCCTTATGCCTTGCCTTTATGTGTGTTTGTGTGTACTTTGTGTGTTTATGTGTTTGTGTGTAGGAGACTACAGAGGTTGATAAATTAAATTAATAAAATAAAATATAAATCAGTTTTCTTAAATAATTCGGGCTTCGATTATGGATACGAGAGAAGTTTCGTTTACAATAACAACTTATTCTAGCGAAGGTTTGAAATCAAATTAAAAAGTAAGTGCAGAAATTTTACCGACCAACAAAAAGTAGTCCCACTTGTGATAGGTATAGTATAACTGATGAGAACTTCTGAGATTTTTTCTGCGAAATATCTCAAACCTGTATTTGACAAGGATTATGCAAATTAATTGGGGAAAATATAAAATAAACGGGACTCGCTCGATTTGCGCGAAGGAGGAAAGGAGGGATTCTGGGAGGCCTTTTGTTTTTACGAGCTCTAGGTATTGCGGAGCAATTTCAATCGAGATGGCATATTTATAGAGTTCTTCCTTATTAGAGTTATTTTTTTATTAAAAACCACATCTATAAATTGGAAATAAAGCAGATTCTTTTGAATTTAAATACACACAACCTTCGTGTTTTATTGTAATGCGATTATAAATAGGATCTTTTTTATACTTTTTTAAAAGTGTATTTCGTGAATAACATCGTAATAATATTGCGTGGACTTGGACTACTAATTTAACAACTCCATCGATTTATATAGGGTTTTTGTCAAGACAATCTTAATTTTATCTTCCATTACATTGTATGTAGTCATTCCTATGATTTGCTGGTATTCATGAGCTCACAAGCCATGAATGCCCATATATCGCTAGTCCATAGTGTTGTTATTTTTTTATTGGTTATACCTATAACCATGTTGTTGATTTGCTCAATTTTGTCTCTGGGCTGTAAAAAAATATGCTAAGATTTCAGGGATTGGAGGGAAGGTCAGCAAAATAAAAAGAAACAATTTCTATGAGAAATTTGAATTAGATTTAGATGTAAGTATTAGATTTTAGACTTTGCTCGATTTTAGAGTTCAACTAAAAAAAACGACTTTACCGTTGAAACTTTTGAAGCTATACCGCTAAACCATTGCTGATAATTTGTATTTATATATATATTCATATTTTTTGCGTTTTATAGAACAGTTGTTACATATTATAAACAATATAAAAAAAAACCATAAAATAAATTGAATTTTGTTGTCCAATTTCTATAAAAAAAAACATATATCAAAATTGGTCAAGGCATTACTGAAGATGCGGGTTCGAGTCCCACTGGAATGGAACTTTTAGGTAACATTTAAATTGAACTTTGATCTAATTAGAATATCATTCGCTGAAATTAGCACACATTCTATTAATTGTTTTTTTGCAGATTATTAATATCCTCCACTTTTGTGCACTGTACTGTATAAAGCCAGGTCTATCTGTGCGTACCTCGTGCAGATAAGGCCTATTAATATTTGCATAGAGAACGCTACATCGCGGTCATATTTACTGCTTTATTGTCCACAACTACTTAATTTTATTGCCGTTCAACGGTCTCAGACCGGTCTTAGATGGGTTCAGAAATTGAGTCGGTCCAGTGTTGTTTACACTCAAACCTAAGTACTTACTTAAGGGGACTGATCCCAAAAGTTGTATTTTGAACGCCCAGTGCGAAGTGACGAGAGTAGGTAAATAATGAGATGCAAAAAATAGTGTAGGTATAATACTAAACCAATAACAGTTGTAACCAAAAAGAATTATGAAAAACAGTCTAGTTTTGCAAATAAAAATCGCACAAATGACCACCCAAAAAAACTTTGGCATTCAAATGCTCAACAACACAATTTTTTTTACGCATTGTATAGCCTGTTTTGTATTTTAAAGTTCTGACTGCATGTTATTTTTTATCCATGATTTGTATATTTAGATCATGGATATTAAGTCCATGATTTCGATTATTATTTTTTTTTGTAAATGAGTACAGTCTGAAGTGCAAACTTGTTTCATCGTCAAATCTTACATGAAATTTTCAACTTTACCTGAGCAAAGCCGTTAAGATTTTAATTTTTTATTTTTGGATGTTTGGTTTTTAGGATCATACCGTGCCTTAAATAATACGATCATCTTCCAAACGAAGGCTGCTTCTGGTTTCATTTAAATAAATATATTTTTCTAGTCACATGTGCTTTGTGCTTTCTTTTTGTGCTTATTTGAGCACTGAGATTTTTATATTATCACCAAAATTACCGACCTGGCGGGGAAGAAACCCGCCGTTGTCTAGGGAAAACCAGTGGCGTAATGTGTGTGAAACCAGTGGTGGTTAACACAATCACCATATCAAGGTCGCGGGTTCAACTCGAGTAACTTGGTTGTAATTTTGGTAATTTTTGAGATATTATAAAATATTTGTATTTACACCAAGATTTTCACAATTTGATACTTTACATTATATATTATTTTTGGGATTTCTTGCCTGCACCAATAACTCAAACTATCCTGTTAATAAACGAAGAAAACGGCCATAAATTCTCATCATGAAATAAATAATTTACAACTCAATATTCGAAAGCCAAGTCAATCAATAGGCTACATCTTCCAATATTACTTTACCCATTACTCCATAACGCCAATAAATCGCAATAAATTCCTTATTTATGGTAATATAAAATTTACAACTCCCAAAATCCGCGGGAAAGTATGCGAAAGACAATCCCTTATTAACAATTCCCTAACATCACGTCTTAAGGTGAATGCTCTCGTTGCCTTGCCCATACAAAATAATTTAAGTATTTTTTCAATCCACAGATTGTCGTTCTTTATATCGTATTTTTTTTTCGATTTTCTAATGATTATCGTACTCGCAAATGGTTGTTTCAAATAAAAATTTACTAAGGGTAATTTTTAAAATTAGTTTGAAATACGACCAATTTTACGTATGTGTGAGTGTTTTTAATGTCCATTTTGAGTCGCCACCTACCATCGAAGCGTGATATTTTTACGCAGAGCACCCTGTTTTGTTTAATTTGACAGAGATGGCGGTTAAATGGACCTCGAGCACCGAGTTTTGAGAAAGATAGTGAAAGATGGCGCTAAATAAATAAAAGTATGCCTCGCGTTATTTTCGGGTCTGTCACCAAAATTGCGAAACGCGACGTTGCCAGGCAACGCTACGTCACAAGTTTAGTGCTTGCTAGTCACCCGTAATTATTAGGCTTTATGAGCTGGCTCTGATAGGGTTGCCAACCGTTCGTTATAATCATAGTTTACAAAGTTATTTGCGGCTATGTTCTTTATACTTTGCAATATCAACAAAGTAGGTACCTTCGAGAAAATACTTTATTGTAACGTACTTTATTGAAACTCAAGTTTCAGTTTTATAAAATAAAAATAAAACAACGAAAGAATATGTAAAAACTATACTTTCTTAACTTCATTCGCAGCAATAAAAAAAAATTATTATTAGTCATTGACCGAGCGAGCAAAGCAAGGTAAGTCCTTGCAATATAATATGGCAAAATTTGCTATCGTCTGTTCGGATGTATGTACCTATGTACGTAAGTACTCGCGTACGTCGCATTTTTCAATTAATCTTGATGAAACTTGATATATGTACTTACTTATATATTTATTTTACAATATAGTTTTTGAGAAAAAATAAAAATGAAAACCAATATTACGTGAGCTCTCATTTGTTAGAGTTTCAACGACTTGTGGTTCAAGTAAGATTGGGTATATGCTAGATCGGACTATGGATGCGATTTTTAAACTTTATCGAAAAACAAGATAGTTTGTGCTCTTGAGGTATTCTGTTCGCAAAACTACTAGTTTTTATAATCCGACCGTGTACCGTGCTGTGATTCAGAAACTCGGTGTAGCAACCCTGATAATATATCAATATCAAAGTGTAGTATGAAGTTGTCATCTCGCTCCTTAAATGCAAAAGAGCCACAAGTCGAAAATTAATTTTTTTACTGGAAAGCCTATCAAAGTTTTGATAGTAGTTTTTTTTGTATTACTTTATAAATCTTTTTTTTCTACATATATGTATGGTATATTATAAGATGCGTATTTTGAACCTTACACTACCTTGAAATTTACATTGAGATCAATGTAATTAAATGCGGAAGAAACTTATCCATAACTATCACCTCTTCATCTAGCAATATTACAAAATAAAATACTCCATAAATCTTTGACTTACTAGTAGTAACGATGAGATCTACGATCAATAATATCTAAGTCATCGCAGTAATCTCATTAAGTGTTTCATTATTATACATAAAAATCCTGTAGCTTAAATAATCAATTTTAAAATAAGTAAGTATAAAAAGTTTAACATTACTTTGGGATTACATCCTTTTCAATCAGTTTTAGGATGCTTTGTTTTTTGTCTCAGCAACTTGTAGCTTTTTGATATTATTTTATATTATTTACTTGGGAAAAATCTGTATCCTGAGAAGTTTTGTATAAAAATATATTTTAATGTTGTTGATCAGTTTTAATAACTTTGAGGTCTGCTCTTTACGACTCTTCCTTTGGAAATCTATGTCAAGAGGCTGAACACTAGGAAGTACTGAATCAACTGATTGGTAATCAATCATCTGTACTGCTGTCTGAGCTTGAAGATGAGGATTCACTTGAGTATATCTGAATCGCTGTCTGTACTTTCCTCAATGACTAAATTTATTCATTGCTCTGGACTTCCAAAATCAGATAATGTTTTCATCAAGTAACGATAGGCTAGGATTGTGTTGGCTGTCTGTCTGGTATGGAATTTGTACCGTTTTTGATGAAGCGATTAAGATAGAGACTCCAGTGAATCCTCATCTATAAGCTCAGACAGCAGTACAGACGATTGATTACCAATCAGTTATGATTCAGAACCTCTTAGTGTTCAGCCTCTTGGCATAGATTTTCAAAGGAAGAGTTGTAAAGGCATAATATATTTTTATACAAAACTTCTCAGGATACAGATTTTTCCCAAGTAAATAAAATAAAATCAAAAAGCTACAAGTTGCTGAGACAAAAAACAGGGCATCCTAAAACTGATTGAAAAGGATGTGATCCCAAAGTAATTTTAATAATCTTAAAAGTGATTATTTAATTCAAAGGATACTTATGTATAATAATGAAACACTGTATTTTAAGACTGATTGTACAGACTGATTGTAATAACAGTCATTTAAAAAATATAGCATGTTTGTTTATAAACAATTACAACCATAATCACGGTAATCTTATATGCAAAACAGACACATTTCCAAGTACTGCGGTTTCGTTTTAATAAAATAGTAATCAAACTTATTGAACTTTCATTCAAAAGAAACGCATTCCAAAACCTGACACTTTTATGTTTCGTAATAAAGTTATTATTATTATTATTATTAACTGGAAAGATGGCTGCTTTGCTGTGAAGTTAGTCATCAAAGTCTCAAAATGCTAAATGGGTAGTTGTGTGATTGAACTATTTTAAACGCTAAAACCATGGGTGTCTTTTTCGAATATAAAAATTGGAATCATCTAAATGCCATTTTTGCATTAAAAACGATATTGAAATTTTTTGATTTGTGGCCCTTTTGAATTTAAGGTGTTCTGTTTGTCTGTGGTTACCTAGCCCAGTGCACTTATTTCTCCCTATATGTTCCTTGACTTTTTTCTCTATGGTCCTTGTCTATGGTGCACTGTGGGTGTCATGCGATTAATTTTCTTTGGGGCGGTGTCTTTGAAACGAGTGCAAGCCAGGTTATAACGGTTTCACGGTGAAATTTCGTAAGTAAACAGATATTTACATAATTTTAATGTGTTAGTAGAGTAGTACTATTATAGAAGATGCCTGCCCTTTGTTTGAAGCCTTCGTTGTTGTTGTTGTTGGACATAGGCCTTCCCCTTAGAATGCCACGACGAACGGTATTGAGCCGCCTCCATCCACCGACTCCCCGCGACGTTTATAATGTCTTTATTCCATCGAGTGGAGAGCTTTCCTCTAACGCGTCGTCCGGTTTGTGGTCGCCACTCGAGAACCTTTATTCTCCAACGGTTATCACTTCTTCGAGCTATATGACCTGCCCACTGCCACTAATTCTGAGAGCTATGTCGGTGACCTTGGTTCTTCTACGGATTTCCTCATTTCGGATTCTATCACGTGGTGAAACTCCTAGCATAGCTCTCTCCATAGCCCGTTGCGCAACTTTGAGCTTGTCTATACGGCCAATAGTTAGCGACCACGTCTCAGTGCCGTAAGTCAACACTGGCGTGTAGACTTTCGTCTTGAGGCTCTGCGGTATCGGCGACGAGAAGATTTTTTTTTTATACTACTTGGCAAGCAGACAAGCATACGGCCCACCTGATGGAAAGCAGTTACCGTAGCCTATGGACGCCTGCAACACCAAAGGCATCACAAGCGCGCTGCCGACCCTGAGACATAATGTGAAAAGTCTCATGTGCCTGTAATTTCACTGGCACCCGTACCCTTCAAACCGAAACAGAGCAATGCGAACACTACTGCTTGGTGGCAGAAATAGGTACGGTGGTAGTACTTCCCCGGACGAACTCTTTCACAAGAAGTTTTCACAAAACCAACAAACTAGATATGGCGTAGTTTCCCGAACGCTGCCCATCCGAGTTGGATTCGTCGGTTGACCTCTTCATCTCATCACATCACACTAATATTATAAATGCGAAAGTTTATAAGTATGTTTGTTACTTCTTCACGCCCAAACGGCTGAACGGATTTGAGTGAAATTTGGAATGAAGATACCTAATAATAATAATAATAATAATAAGCAAGCAAGTACCTTGACTTGGCCCACGAGATTACCGCCATGTGGGATGTGGATTCGACGATTATCGTCCCGATAGTTGTTTCTGTGAATGGCCTTATAGCAAAGAGCCTCGACCAATACCTTGAGAGGCTCTCACTAAATGGTTGGATCAACGGTCAGATTCAGAAGGCAGTACTCCTGGACTCGGCACGCATAGTCAGGAGGTTCCTCTCTCTGCAGCCCTAGCCTCCGACCGCTTGGGCCTTTGCTCCGCGGTCGGTGGTTTACCGTTTTGTAATATATTTTTTACTATACTGTTTTTATATACTATTTGTTTTTATAGATAAGTAGTATTTCTTTATAGTGAAAAATGTATTTTATAACGAGTTTTAAAATAAATCAACGTCATAATAATAATATCATGGTTCACGCAGGTGAAACCGCGAGGCGCAGCTCGATATTTATATTACTTGAAATATCTTTAAAAATTTAATGAATGAAAATGTAATAAGTAAATATGTTATGTTTTCAGATCTTATCTAACACCAAGCTCCCAATTTATGGACGAAATATTTTGAAGCCGAAATTGACGAAGCTGACTCTGGTTGCACGAAAAATAATAATGCACAACAGCAGTCAGCCAGATTTGATGGCAGAAGATTTGAGAAATGGTCCACAACATGAACAGCATGGAAATGATTTATACGTTACTCACAGATCGGAACGTTTTTTTTTTATGCTACTTGGCAAGCAGACAAGCTTACGGCCCACCAGATGGAAAGCAGTTGCCGCAGCCTATGAACGCTTGTAACACCAGAGGCATTACACGCGCGCTACCGACCCTGAGACATAAAGATGAAAAGTCTCATGTGCCTGTAATTTCACCGGCACCCGTACCCTTCAAACCGAAACACAGCAATGCGAACACTACTGCTTGGCGGCAGAAATAGGTACAGTGGTAGTACTTCCCCGGACGAACTCTTTCACAAGAAGTTCTACTACTAACAAAACTACTAACTAGTCGTCTGACTGCGAGTCAATTTGGAATAGTGAGAGAGGCAGATTGTTGATTGTTTATCCAATATCATATATTTCCAACACAGTAATATTTGTACACTGTTATGTTTGCAAACGCCGTATCACCACACCCTATAAATGAGTTTATCAGCAGCATGATGCTAAAGCTGGTAGCATTTTTCAAAAATGCGATTTTATCTGAAATATATATTGAGACGTGTTCGGAAAAATGCAAAGTGCATAGATCGCAATGAAATGACATCATGTACGTTATTTTTTCTCATACAAAAAACCCTTACAACATTGTCTAAAACAAAACTATATCAAGAAATGTATTTTTTTCTAGCCACTGATGATCAACCAGAATTAGCAAGTTGAAGTGGCAATGGGAAGGTCATATAGCTCGCAGAACTTATAACCGTTTGAGAATAAAGGTTCTCGAGTGGCGACCGAAAAACGGACGAGGCTGTAGAGGAAGGCCCTCCACTCGATGGACTAAAGGCATTATGAACGTCACAGGAAATCTGTGGATGGAGGCGGCTCAAGACCGTTCGTCATGGCACTCTAGGGGACACCTAAGTGGACTTCTACAGGCTGATGATGATGTAGTTGATCATCAGATCAACTACATCTAATGATGATGAAGATGATACCTCATATCTCCGGCGTTTATGAACCGATTTAGAAAATTCTTTTTTTATTTGAATAGATATATGTACTTCCAGATTGGTCCCATTTTTTTCAAAACCCAGTTCTGATGATGGAATCCATGAGGAATTGAGGGAACTCCTCAAATATTTTAGGCACACATATGGCGATTTTGATATTTTCAGCAACAAACCAAGCATTTGCATTCAGAAAGTATCATAATCCTTTCACCACTATGGTTCTTTCATCATTTTTTTTTTCATCCTAATATTTAGTCGAATACAATGGCGGAAGTCGGTTTTTTAAATGAAAAGTTATATTTAGAAGAGATGCAATGGGCACTAATGGTAACAATGAATACAATATACGAAGACAAAATGTGCAGTTGCACTGATCGCTTACCTATTGATGAATATTTGTTGTCAGTGTATGATATTTCTAGTGGAAAATACTTGTAATTATAAACCAATAAAAATACCTAATCTGTTTGTTTTTTCTTTTTATTAATTTCTGTAAAAAGACATTCATTTTTGTGGGGGTGTTTGCCATAATTACCACCCTTGGCAGGTTGATTGGTGATTGCAGTATCGGTTACTCAGATGGATGCTGCTGCCCATGCCCTGGTGTAAACCCTTAGTCGGCTTTTCCGACATCCACGGGAGGAGGATTATAGATTCTACGCTGCACACCACGGCACTTTTTATAGGGTGGCAGGAAGTCGGTGGATGGTGGCGGCTCATCCCTTCTAACAATTTTCTTTAACGCCATCATTATCGAGATACCTTATAAACATTTTTTTAACGCCATCTATATAACATCTGGGGATAATGACAACGCCATCTAGTGAAAAACAAAACAGTGAATGTAGAAGTGTGCGTGCGTGTAATTACATGAGGCAAATTGTCAGATCTTATTTATAGTGAATTTGAAATTTCTAACGACTCTTTAACGAAAATTCATGCTGCATCAAATTCTATGACCTACACCGTGCTCGCAAACGGTAAAATTACTCACTAAAGACGCTCGAGTTTTGAACAAAAAATAAAAAAGTCAATATCTGTTTTTCCACGCCATCTAGCGTGAAACGAGCTTTAAGTAATCGAAAGCATCCCCCTTAACTTGATGTTTTTTTTTCTGTCATAACCGATCCAAAAACTGAACGCTAATAACACCCATATAGCTTCTGAAATAAGGGTTGTTTTGGTGTGCGTGCTGTAGATTGCGAAAGTAAATAGTAATGCTCAATAACCATCGGCATAAATAGTATTAACAACAATTGATTTACATACAAATTGCTTTAGACAATATTGCTGACGGAATGGCGCGCGTGACGCGTACCACACATTTTGTGAGGCCACGACACAAGCGAGATGCGGTCGTCTTTAGCTTGGTTATAATAACCAAGCCGTGTTTGCCTCTGCAAGGCTTGGTTGCGATCAAAACTGCTTTATTCAAAACTAGTTGCACCCCGCGGTTTCACCCGCGTGAATAATGATGAAAATTGATGATGATGATGATGATGAAAAGTAGCCTATGTGTTAATCCAGGGCGTAAAGTATCTCCATTCTAAATTTCACTCAAATCCATTCAGTAGTTTTTACGTGAAAGAGTAACAAACATCCATACTCACAAACTTTCGCGTTTATAATATTAGTAGGATAGGATAGGATAGGATTACTCTTATGATTTCAAATATAAAATACTACCTATTAACTTTGACTCCAATTTCCTCGAAGAACTTAGGAATAGACATCCGACTTGAGTCTTTTAAAATTGAGGAGCATTAATAACTAGATAATTTTTTTTTTATTTTTTTTTGTTTTTTGTTAGTAGTACAATTTCTTATGAAAGCATTTGTCCGGCGAAGAGTACTACCACCGTAGTGAAGATTTGAGAATTATTTTCTTCTAGGCACGATAGTTTAATGTTATGTTATGTAATGCACGCAGGAGAATAATAAAGTATGTGGTGTACAGTTGTATTTTTTGTAAACTGATACTAAGTCAACAGGACCGGCATGTAAATTAATTATAAAGGTCCTCATAATAAATATGAATAAAAAAAAAGATAATTCAAAAATAAAGTCACGATAATTTTTATGTAAGTCGTTGGAACTGGCAGTTGGCCTGTATCTTCAGGCTATTACAAATCTTATGCTTCTTCGTAATGCTAGAATATCCTACAAAAGCCGGCAACATCTTATTTTGTTAATAGTTTTTGTACATCTTTGTTTACCGCTATTTCAATGGCCTGATCACAAAGAGCGCAGTTGATCTCG
The DNA here is from genome assembly GCA_951392215.1 of Epirrita christyi. Classification (NCBI taxonomy): domain Eukaryota; kingdom Metazoa; phylum Arthropoda; class Insecta; order Lepidoptera; family Geometridae; genus Epirrita; species Epirrita christyi. The sequence continues at coordinate 16,478,087 of OX595841.1, read as the reverse complement.
TCACACGCGAGGGTGGGCACACGTGTACTTGTGTCTCACACCGTACACTCACCGACAAAAGGCATTCAAAGGTAAAGTCAAAGTCAAAGTCAAGTCAAAGTCAAAAAGAACTTTATTCATTGAAATCACAAGGATCATTTTGAATCGTCTTATATAAAATTAAATTACTCCTGTTCCAACGCGACCAAGCCTAGAAGAATCAGGCAACAAACTCGGCTTGGCTTACATAAATGGTCCGTCTTACCACTAGGTGAGAAGCGCCTGTGTGGTGCCTCGGAGCAAGGAGTTGCTGATACATAGTAAATGAGAACTTAAAAACCTTAGGAAGGTAGTCAATAGTAAATAAACATCAGCAAAAATATGCAAGACAGCACACGCTACGCTTGTTATACTTATAAATAATAATCTAATACAAACATGTAAATAGGTAAGTACAGATATTGCAAATTTCCATTTTAGCAGTCGAGGGGCAGAGCGACATCAGGCCACGCGGCTTTATCATTAATATAGTCATCAAGAGTGTAATACGCTTTCTTAATTAGATTCATCTTTATGTAGGATTTAAATCTTCGAATAGGAAGTTTAAATGCACCTTCTGGAAGTTTATTATAGAACCGTACAGAATTCCCCAAAAAAGACCTACTTACTTTCTTTAATCGAAATTTTGGTATATTTAGTTTGTGTTTATTTCTCGTGTTAATACCATGCACGTCACTTTTTATCATAAAACTATCCAAGTGTTTATGTGTATGTAATAATATTTCATAGATATATTGCGATATTACTGTAAGAATATTGATTTCTTTGAAACGCTCTCTCAAGGAGTCACGCGACTTCATTTTATAAATGGCACGTATTGCCCGTTTTTGCAAGACAAAAATAGCTTGGATATCTGCTGCTTTACCCCACAGTATGATACCATATGACATAACACTATGGAAGTAGCTAAAATAAACAAGCCTAGCTGTAGCTTCATCAGTAAGCTGCCTTATTATACGAACTGCATATGCAGCGGAACTAAGTCTACCAGCAAGAGCCACAATTTGTGGTGCCCACTGCAACCCTGCATCAATATTAAGCCCTAAGAAAATGGTAGACTTGACAAGATCAAGTGTCTCCCCATTTATTTTAATATTAGTTGGATAATGTTTTACATTTAGCAATGTGAATTTGATGCATTTCGTTTTTTTAGCATTAAGCAAAAGATTATTAACTGTGAACCACTCAAGAACACGCGATAGTGAATCATTTACATCATCGTAATTAGATTTAGATCTATCAACTTTGAAAATCAAAGAAGTATCGTCAGCAAACAGAACTATGTCACATATGTCTTTCACAAAAAAAGGGAGATCGTTAATGTAAACTAGGAATAAAAATGGGCCTAGTATTGAACCCTGTGGCACCCCCATGACAATAGTCGATCCTGAAGACCTTTCACCACCAACATCAACTTTTTGGACTCTATTGGATAAGTAAGAATTTACAAGATTAATTGCCTGATTTTGTATGCCATAATGTTTTAACTTGGAAATTAAAGTATCATGCCTCACGCAGTCAAAAGCTTTGGACAGGTCGCAGAAAACTCCGATCGCGTCTTGCAAGTTCTCCCATGCTTCAAATATGTGTTCTAAGAGCATGGTACCAGCATCGGCTGTCGAACGACCCTTAGTAAATCCAAATTGATGACTATGAAGAAGTCCGTGGAGGTTGAAGTGTGACAATAACTGAGTAAGAATAAGTTTCTCAAAGATTTTACTTAACGCAGGCAATATAGAAATTGGCCTATAATTACCTGGATCTTTTTCATTACCAGACTTGAACAAAGGAATTAATTTACTATGTTTCATAAGATCAGGAAAGACTTTCTCGTCAACACATCCATTGAAAATATAGGCCATACACGGCGCAATATCAATAATTATAACACCTAACACCTTTGTAGATATTCCCCAAAGGTCTTCAGTATTTTTAATATTAAGTGACTTAAATGTCTTAACAATATCAATGGCATTAACGTATCTGAAACTAAACGCGACCTCACACTTATCAACACTTAATTCCAATAAAGTAGAAGCTCCAGAGGCAGTTGATTTTAAAGATTGAGTCACAATATTAGGTATACTAGAGAAAAAACTATCAAAGGCATTTGCGACCTCAATATTATTTGATAATATTGTATTGTTTACGTTTAAATTAATTTGTTTACTACGAGGTTTAGCTTTACCTGTTTCATTATTTATTAATTTCCAAGTTGTCTTAATTTTATTTGTTGATTTTTCTATTTTATTTCTCAAATGCAATGATTTTGCTGCATGACAAACTTTTTTGAAGGTCTTGGAATAGTTCTTTATGTACAAGATAAACGTTGGATCGTGCAACATTGATTCTCTAGCCGCATAGAGTTCATATAATTTATTCCTACTTCTATAAATACCGGTTGTAGCCCAACCAGCTAACCCGACATTAGCTCTAGCTTTACATTTTTTTAACTTAAATATCTCACTATGTTCCTCACATATCAACTTAAACAAACTAGTAAAAAGGTCATTCGGATCATCTACGCACGGTACAAGGGGCATTTTAAGTTCAATACTGCCCTGGAACTTCTTAATGCGACTTTCTGTGATAGGCCGATAAGTGAATTCCTTAGGTTCATGTACAAAATTACAAGTAAATATAGCACTGTGACCATAGTGATCTGAGGTGAAATGTTTAATTACTGATTTATCAATTGGAACACTACTGCAATAAATATTATCTAAACAGGTGGATGTTGTTAGTGTCACCCTTGTAGGCTCTTCGAAGAGGTGATTTAAGTTAAAGCATTTAAATAAATTAAGCATCCTCTCAGATAGAGGATTAACCGGAATATCTATATTGAAATCTCCGCAGACTATTAGCATTTTATTACAAACAAAAGTTTTAAGCAATGCTTCTTCCATAGTGGATTTAAATAATGCGAAGTCTGCGTCAGGGGGACGGTAAACGCTCACAATGATATGCCGCTCTAGCTCAACACAAGATAGCTCAATAGTCCTCTCAATAGTGAGATTTGCAACATCTTTACGTTCCTTGCATTTTAAAGTATTTCGAACAACAATTAAGGAACCCCCACGTATGGCGTTTTTGCGTTTGTATGAACTTACAATATTATAATTCTCATAATAAGGGAGTAAATCAAATTGTAACATCCAGTGTTCAGTTACACACATAATATCAACATTAAAACGATTTAAAAATAATTCTAATTCTAAGATTTTGCTGGGAAGGCCTTGCACATTTTGATGTACTACATGTAATGTGCCCGGCTGTCTCATTGTCGAACTCGTCAGTTTAAATGACTGTCAGCTACTCCTACTTGCTTGCCCTCATTAGTACTACTACTAACTACGGGCTTGTCGGTGAACTGCGTTATAGTACTTATAACGGGATCAAAAATATTAAATGCTAACAATTTAGCAATTATTAATTTACTATGTCTACTCAAATACATAGTATCTTGTGTCAAAATAAAATTACTAATAAAATTATTAGTATCAAAATACAAAACGTCTCTATGACGACATGTCAAATTATACAGCATTAAATTAAGATTCCAAATTTTTTGATTATCTTTAGTACTCAAACATTTTGAGTAAGGGAAAGCACATAAAATTAATTTTCCCAGTCCTGAATCTAGCTTTTGTAGCAAAGTCTCAACTAACTTAATAATATCCAAACGCGTTACACCACTACTCTCACCTAATTGTACTAACAGAGTGGTGTTGTTGTCAAAGCAATCCTCCCTCTTTATAGTATCTATAAGTTTGTTAATAGGGGCATTAGGAAAGCAATTATTTGTCACAACTTGCCCTAACAGGTCACTAAGGAGCAAGCCCATCCCAACACCTATCTTATCTGAATACACCACAGTCTTCCGGGTCTGACAACAGGATTTAATCTGTCTAACCGGAGACTGCGTACCAGGTGTGGAAACTACTTCAACCTGAACAGTAGGTTTAGCCTGACTCTGCGATGCACATGTTGCAATGTGTGTTAAAGCACCTAAAGCTGATCCAGAAGGCTCTGATAAAGGAAGGTCCGTCTGTGAGCTACTATTACATACTTGTACATATGTGCTATCATCACTCAGTATCTCTACGATATTATTCATTTTCTGAATATTGTCAGATGCTTCTCGTTCAGCTTTTTTATATTTACACGTTACATCATGAAGTGATGTTTCTAAACTTTTAATTTCCTCTGACATATCAACTAACTCTTTTGAATTTCGTCCTATCAAATTATAGCAGGAATTAAGTTCCTCATTTAAATAACATTTTTGCTTAATATGCTTGGCATAACTTAGGACATTTTTATGCTTTTTAAGCTTTTTCTCAGTTTTTTTTATAAAATTACTTAGCTTCACATATTTTTTTATTCTGTTACTCCCCTTCACTTGTTGAAATTTACTTTTACAATTTGGTGTAGTGAGATCTATTGTTGAGAAGTTAGAAGCACTTTCCATGAGTTCCGTCTGTAGATCCAGACTCCTATAATTATTATTTGAGGGAACATGCTTCGACTCTAATTGTTCAAGTTTACATCTGCACTCCGCAAGCTCATGCTGTAAGTCTTTATTTTCCTGAAGCAACACCTCGTAGGTTTCATGGCAGCTGTCTACGGATTGTAACATGGACTGCATACGGTCCATCTGCTCAAGTACGGCTACATATTGAGAATGAAGCTCGGCAAGTTCTTTCTTGAGGCTTGTATTCTTGCCAAGAATCACCAACATTTCAGCCTCACTCTCGTCACGTTCTTGTAGTAGCTGGCTGCGAATCTCGTTGGATTCTTTGAGCTCCGCAGCTGCCTCCTTGTACTTTGCTTCCAAGTCGCATGCCCTCCGAGTCATCATGGTAGATGGTATTCTGAAACACAGCAGTAGGCAAGTGGGTATCTAGAAATAGATAGTGACAGGTATAGAAAAGGTGGAAATATAAAAAAAAACAATTAGTAAAGATGGGGGAGGTAGAAAGTAACAAGAATGTAGTAATAGAATTAAAATTTACAATGAAAAATAACACTTGCTTAGCTAACCAATTATTACCAGATCAATTTAAAAATTGTTTTAGAATTTCTCACTACTAAGTACTTGACACACAAGTAAAAGAAAGATTACAAAGTAAGTTAACTCCGGTTACTACAAATTATTAAAAAAAAATAACAATGAATTCATGCATTTAACTAAATACTACTCAGGTAATAAGTACTTAGTTATTGTGGAAAGTACAACCTACAGATTACAGTTAGTTGGTATTTTGGGACCAGTTAGTGCAAAAGAATGATAATATTTTTGTAATTTTCTGAGTGTCTCTGTAGTTGTGTCTGTGTGAGGCAGTGTTTAGACTACAGTCGTCTTCCAAACTTTGTCAAGGCGAAAGAGTACAAAACTTTACCTTTTCGTATTGTGTAGTGCAAGTGACTCACAAGGAGCCGAGTCAATGTGTGTGTGGTAACGTGTGTGAGGTGTAAAATGTTATGTTATTAGAACAAAATATACTCCCCAGGTTTATCCATGAAATCCAGCTAACACTTTGGAGTGTAATTCACAGAATCCTCTGGAAACAAACTGCTTTCCTTTTGTGGACTTTCATACAATTCAAACTCGAACACGTCAACCGTTGTGACCCAGTACGAACTTTGGCAAAGTTTTTTCATATGTTTTTATAGAACACAAACACTCACACGTGTGAAATATACTATTTTTAACAACCGTACGTAACTTATAATGATAATTAACAGTGAAAACTACAATAAAAACTAAAATAAATAAGAGCAGCTGATTTTGACGTGCGTCAGCTGGGGTTGCCACACGGCGAAAAAAAAAAAAAAAAAAAAAAAGATTGTGACTGGTAGATTGGACCCTCAGGATTAGATCTTCAATAAAAGTTATGCAACTTTATTAGTGATACTTTCATAAAATAAAGTTCACGTTGCGAAAAACTTAAGTAGCTACCACTACTCTCTTACTTACTCAACTAAAGCTAGCATGTATGTATTCTTTAGTCGTAGGCAAAACCTGCACAATTTAGTTAACTCTGTTTCTTAATAAGCAATTTAGCAAATATTTTCTTTATGAGTTTTGATAAGCGCTTTTAGCTTAATTTACGTATTTTTATTTTATGATTTTTACATTCTAGGATTCAATTTACACTGTTTTTATGTTAAGATTTGATATATCTAATAAATGAATTTAAAAATGAATGAATGACTACTCTCTTAGAAGTTTAAAACAGTTTGATTTCTGTTATGCACAACTCAATTACTATTTAATTAATTTGTTATTGAGACAATGAAAGGAAAAATATGCATTTATTTTTCCCTAAAATACAACGCAGAATACATAATGTTTAGTTTTTGATGTACAAGTTATGAATTGTTTTATCGTTATTGATTTGATGTAAGTGCACCTAAAGTCGTAATAACAACTTTAAAAGCTTCTTTTTTTCAATCTGCAGATATTTGTTCAGGGTGTTCTGGGTATTTTCTATGTATAATAAAAAACATCTATCTACGTTATGTATTCTATTAAGTATGTCAGTTATTACCCATAACACAAGCTCTGCTTAACTTGGGGCAATATACTGTTGTATGAAATGTCCAGCATTTATTTATTTATTTTATTATTTATTTATTTTCTCCGACTTTTCTCGTAGACAGTACACATACGTAGTGTTTGAGAATAAGAGCACCTGATTGAGCGTCTGATTGGGACTCTGTTTATTTTTACTGGCTGGAGTAGTGACGGTGGAATTACCTTCACAATGTTGCGAAGGATATAATTTACGCGTTCAATTTACTTAGATGTGCTATTTGGATGTTTGTGTATCTGAAAGGTATACATAGTGAACTTAATTTTATTCAGCTACTAAATAAATAACGACATCATTTAGAAGGCGTAGTTAGTTTGAGTCGAATGAGTTTTTTTTGCATAAGTATACTAACATGGTCACGGTTGATGCTCATGAGGAAGGACCTCAAAATGGTCAACGAAACGTCAGCAGGAGAATGGTAAAGTACGTGGTGTATAGTCGTAATTTTTCTAAAACTATACCAAGCCACGTTAATTTCAATTCTATAAGTAAGTATACGTAGTTCAATGGAAACAAACCCTCCTTTTGCTCCAGCAGTAGTCAGTAATCTGGTAAAAAATAGATAGTCCATTTGCATCAACTAAAACAATAAGAATAACACATTCCTGAAAACAATCCTAAGAAAAGGTTGTCCTTCGAGCCGGATTTGCTAAGCAGTAATTTCCAAAAGCCACTTATTTGAGGATATCTCTAGCTTCCGTGAGTGGCGAGTGGGTTAGGCAAATAAGTAAATAGGCCAACAAATCACGCGTATCGGATTAGCTCCATACGTTATTTATGGATGCTGACTTGGCGATACGTGGAGAGGGCGTACGTAGCGGGGTGCGATGGATGAGGCATTTGTTCCAAGTATGGCAGAAAAGGCGAAGAGCATGTTGCTGGACCTGACTTTACCTGCCATAATGTTGTTGCGAGTAACTGCTATCTTTCGTAAAGTCTGGAGGGGTTTTGTTGTTCAAAAGCCGTTTTCAAATACGCACATCCACCAATTTTTATTAAATTATAAGTCTTCACTATTTTGTTTTAAAAAATATGATAGGACAATTCAAAATTGCCGTATCCACGGATCTCTCTTAGACATTCTTGTTCCGAGACCGCAAGTCACTTGTGTCCTCGCTGGGTATCGCGTTGCGTCGCGTCGCATCGCGGACACATACGATATAGCCTTAATTAGCTACCAGTAGCTACCTACGTATTTGATACCATACAGCGCACAGAATGTGCAGAAGTGTCACATTCAAATAGTATTATTTTTTCTTTGATGAAAATCACATATAAAAAAACTTTGGATATTCTTGGTGTGTCGTACTAAGCACTATTCAGTAGCTACATTCTAAATGAAAGGAAAAATAAGGTTTTATTCATTGAAATCACGAGAACAATATTGAATCATCTTATAAACTGGATGATATTTTTCCTCTTCCTCGTGACTATACCAAGACAACTTAATCTAAGCACCTTTTTTAGTAACAAACAATTCTAAGCTGATAATTTTCAAAGATTTTACGACAAACAACTGCACTATCCCAGAACTGGGGGCTAAGTACAGGTTTTGATAGTTTACGAAACAATATGAAGTTTCGTTTCCTTCCATACATTTACTTGCAGTGCCCCTAGCGAAAACGAGAAGAAAGCTAAGGACGCTGTCAGTAAATGTATTGGATGGAAACGAAACTTCATATAGTTTCGAAAACTATCAAAACCCGAACTAAGCCCCCTGAACGGAGCCGCTGAGAGGTCTGTCAACTTTTAAAGTAAATGTGTCTCTATCTAAACCTTTCGAACTCTGCCCTCATATCAATACCGTGTGTGGAGAGTATCAGTTGTTTATAACTATAAATCAGGCGCCGACAGCCACATTCTGTCCTCCGCGGGTGGGACACTCGACTCAATCTCAGAGCACTTGAATAAAAGCTTGCAAGACGTTCTGTTGCTGTATAATATCAAACAGTTATTCGAGATGTTTTAGGTTGGCACAGTCAAGTGATGGTACAGTGTTAGGTACTGCCGATATAATACCAGGCCGCTCTGAAGTTAGCCGTTGGCTGCGAAATCGGTTTTTTAGGTGGCCTAGTTAGTTATACCAGCCGTATCGGCTCGGAAGATAACATAAATGTGAATGAATGAAAATTATGTTCGAACTACGTGATTGATATAACATAAGATAACACCCAACAGTCACATTACGTAGTCTTGATCTCACACTAAGATTATCTGTGTCGTGGGTAGCAAAAAACTACGAGTACCATGATACCAGACCCAGAAAAAATATTTGCAGATCATACAAACATTTATCCCGCAGTGGGAATTGAACCCACAACCTCTTGAATCTCAGCCGGATACTCACCCGCCGCGCCACAGAGGTCGTCAAATGTTATTATAAGTTAAAACTATAATGTTTGGTCATCACTAAATATATTTTAACAAATTGTCTACTGAAGCCTAAGAATTGAATAAATACTGTTCCTGACACGCAATAAAACTAGTGAAATTAATCAGTCTGCGCATTAAAACGTCCAAGCTATTACGAGTCTAGACACAAATTAGACCTAAACTTTTACGATTTTATCGAAGCCGTTTCATTTGTGGGTGAAAACATAAACAAAACTCATTACTCCTGGCGAATAAACTAATCTAAAAAAATACAAGATAGTTGTACGTCGAAGAAAAATAACGTGGAATAAAAAGGCCTCTGAAACAAAGAAATATTTAACTGTTCATAAATCAAAACAAGAGTAAACGTCAGTTTTGGACGATCGTAAAACGTACATCTTCACATTTCAATCTGTAGCGTTGATACGCACACATGAGAAATTGCATGTTTGCAAGTTAGGTTGCGACGTGAGTACTTGTAGTTACTTACGCCAGTCGTCACTCAACCGCGCTCATGTATAACCGTTATTGATATAGATACCCACCTTGTAATTTGTTAATCGTGTTAAAAATAATAAGACATTTAAAACAGTGAAGTATTTTATTTACTTAACAACAAGGTAGAAGTAAAGGTTTTCAATCAGTGCATACAAGTACAATCATATAATTAACCAACCTTTAAATTGGTGACCCCGAACATTGTTCATAAAATAAGTGACATCAAGTGGCGGCTCATTCCATCATCATCATCAAAACGGTAGCGCAAGATCAATAGGATTTTTTTTTAAATCGTGCATCATGTCACCAGCGTATAAGGTCATTGAAACAACAGAATCGCGCACATCACAGCTATCATCCATCCAACCATCTACCAGCTCATCGAGTGGGAGGACGAGCGATATGGCAGGAATAATCGCTGAGATCCAGAAACTGAACGAGAGGTTCGATCGGCTACAGACCAGCCATAGGTCTAGGGCTCATTCGAGAGGCCGTTCGCAGAACCAGAGTTCGAGCGCGAGCAGGAACAGAAGCCAGCAGCGACCGCCCAACTGGTTGTGTTTTTATCATCGAAAGTGGCAGGGCAAGGCAGTACGTTGTATACCACCCTGCACTTGGAAGAATACCAGCAGAGCGGAAAACTAAGCCAGGTACACGCAGCGACGGATGCTTGTACCGTGAGTAATAACCGTCTTTGCATAACAGACAGTTCCTCCGGTGTAAAATTTTTGGTTGATACCGGCGCTAACATTTCTGTGCTCCCAGCTCGTTTCAAAAATTCGTGTGGTGATAACAGTGTTAAATATAAACTTTACGCAGCTAACGGTACGGAGATAAAGACTTACGGTGTAAAAACTCTAGTGTTAAACCTAAATTTACGTAGGCCGTACCAGTGGACATTTGTTTTAGCTGCGGTAAATCAACCTATACTAGGTGCAGACTTTCTTACACACCATAAGTTAATAGTTGATTTAAGTAACCGTAAATTAATCGACGGTGTAACTAACTTGAACATAGTAGGTTCAATTGTCCGATGTAGCCAACCTACATTAAATACTATGGATGAGTCACATCCATACTTTAGACTATTGTCTAAATACCCTGAAATAACAAAACCTGTCTCGTTTAAGGAACCTCCTAAGCATGATGTGTTTCATCATATAGAGACGACCGGTCCGCCCGTGCATGCACGCGCGCGCCCGCTTCCACCCGACCGGTATAAAAAGGTATGTAACGAATTTCGTATTATGCAGGAACTAGGTATTTGCCGTCCATCAAAGAGTTCGTGGTCAAGCCCGTTGCATGTTGTACCAAAAAAGAATGGAGAAATCCGTCCTTGTGGGGATTACAGACGACTAAACGCTATTACAAAACCGGATAGATATCCGATACCACGACTACATGATTTTACTTATATGTTGGCAGGTAAGTCTATTTTTAGTAAAATCGATATTAATAGAGCATACCATTGTATTCCTATTGCACCAGAAGACGTAGAAAAGGCTGCGATAATTACCCCTTTTGGGTTATGGGATTTTCCCAAAATGTCCTTCGGTTTAAGGAACGGTGCACAGTCTTTTCAACGTTTTATGAATAACACTGTATTACAGGGTGTAGGTATCGAACGTGAAAACGGTACGTTCGAGCCGAGTACAGAATTCATATTCTGTTACATCGATGACATCATCGTCGCTAGCTCATCGAGTAAACAGCACGATCAACATCTAGACGCATTGTTTAAACATTTGAACGAATATGGCGTTACAATTAATTTGTCGAAATGTGTATTTGGTGTAGAAAAACTAGATTTTTTAGGTCACGAGGTATCGTCTCAAGGCATCAGTCCGTCCAGTGAAAAAGTCAAGGCCATTACGGAATTTCCAAGGCCAGTTACAGTAGCTGATTTACGACGATTTTTAGGAATGATCAATTTCTATCGGCCTCATTTGCCTAATGCAGTTTCTTATCAAGTAGAGCTTCATAAGTATTTGCACAATACCAAGAAAAACGACAAGTCAATAATTAATTGGTCAGACGAAGCTAACACTGCTTTCATTAAATGTAAAGAGAACCTACAGGCGGCTACGATATTATCGTACCCAGCACCTGGTATTCCTTTAGCGTTAATGACCGACGCATCCGATAAGTGTGTAGGAGCTGTCTTACAACAGCTAGTTGAGGGACAATGGCAACCATTGGGTTATTTTTCCCGTAAATTGACTGAGGCACAAGAGAAATATAGTACATACGACCGTGAATTATTAGCGATATATTTAGCGACCATTCACTTTCGTCAAATGTTCGAAGGCAGGGAACTTGCGATTTATACAGATCACAAACCACTAACTTTCGCTTTCTCTAAGTTGGCTAATAACAAAGAAACACCTAGACGAACCAGGCAGCTTATGTTTATTAGCGAATTCACCTCCGATATACGCCACATAGTAGGCCAAGATAACATTGTAGCCGATGCATTAAGCAGAATTGAAACAATAACATGTCCCAGTACCTTGGATTACCAAGAAGTTGCCGATTCTCAGAGTAGCGACGCTTATGTCACTACCTGGAATGCGGTATCAAGTAACAACGTTCTTATCAAGAAGGTATTGTTACCTAACTCTTCAACTCATATATTTTGTGAAACTTCAACAGAAAATATAAGGCCTTACCTACCAGAGCGTTTTAGGAAAGTAGCGTTTTATTCTGTTCACAATTTAAGTCATCCTGGAATACGAAATACTCGTAAACTTGTAGCAACAAGATTCTTTTGGCCAGGTATGAATAGAGATATAAAAACATGGACTAAAACTTGCATCAAGTGTCAAAAAGCAAAAGTCCAACGACACACAGTGTCACAGTTAGGTCGATTTCCAGCAGTGGATCGATTCGAGCATTTACACATTGACATAGTAGGTCCATTGACAACATCAGCTGAAGGGTATAGGTACTGTTTGACTATGATAGATAGGCAAACAGGGTGGCCCGAAGCATTTCCTTTAAAAGACATTACAGCTAAAACTGTTGCCAGAACACTTTATGAGGGTTGGATCACTCGCTATGGTTGTCCTATTAAGCTAACAAGCGACCAGGGTAAGCAATTTGAGAGTAATATATTTCGACAGTTAATGCAGTTTTTAGGCGTTGATAAGCTGAGAAGTAGTCCATATCACCCCCAATCCAATGGCGCTATCGAGCGTTGGCATCGTAGTTTTAAAGCAGCCTTGATGGCTAGGCTGAATAACTCCACATCGTGGATAGAGGAAATGTATACAGTTATGTTAGGACTGCGTGCCGCTCCAAAAAGCGATACCGGTGTAAGTGCGGCTGAATTAACCTTTGGAAGAGCATTGCGGCTTCCAGGCGAATTTTTCGACGGTAGCAAACGTTGTATAAATGATGAAGAGTATGTCACTCGTTTAAAGGATACCATTGGTAACCTAAAGTCCAAATCATTTGTTCACAGAGATTCTAAAACATTTTTTGTTCATCCTGATTTAAGTACATGTACAAAAGTTTTTGTCAGAAATGACTTAGTTAAGAAATCGCTTCAACCGCCGTATGAAGGGCCATACCCGAACGTCAAGAGGTTAAATAAAACTTTCGTTGTTCAGTTGAATAATAGACAATCACACATTTCAATTGATCGTCTTAAGCCAGCTTACCTACCTAGTTTTGATCATTCGGATTCTGAAAATAATTTTCAAAAACCATTAGATCATGTTAATGATCAAAAAGGCACTAGTAATAATGTCAAACGCATACGTTTTCAAGACGCATCTAATAATCCTACTAAGCCTACTGAACCTAAAACTACTCGAAGTGGTCGGATAGTTAAACCACCTCGTCGTTTTATTAAATAGAATAGGTAGCTTTGATTATTACCGCTCATGAAAACGGAGTAAGTAATTAGAGTATAGATATACTTACGTTGAATAGTTGTTAAGCAGTTTTGTAAGTCGTATATGAAGTACTTACTTAGGTAATATAATTGATTCATTACTTATTCGGCATTCGTCAAAGTAGTACTTATCTTCTTACAGTCCTTTTTAAAGTTTTTACCTTGTTGATTATTTTTTTTAGAATGTGTCAATCTTCAGTAAAAGGAAAGAGTGAAGAGATAATAATAGCTCAGAGTGGTGGTTATGTCGAAAGCCAGATTAGTTTACACTCTTATGTGTTAATCGTAATAATACTTTTGGTTGTTTTGGCCCTCCTGTTTCTTGCGAGAAATCGCTGTCGCTCGACGCTTCGCTCATGGTTGCGTCAGGAGATGGTTAATCAACAACCTGTACCAACGCAGACAATGGGTTCCGTAGGAACAATTTCTTAAATTAAGGTATGTACTTAGTCTAAGTAGTTAGTATATATACATTTACACTACTTCCTTAACTTAATCTTTTTATTTCTTTTCTTTAAGGGTAACAAGGACGTTGAAAACTGCTATGTTCAATTAAACTGTAACTCGAAAATAACATATTGGTATATAATAATGTGACAGGTAGGATTGTATTTTAAGTAAGTACCTATAGCCTGTATTTACATGTTTTGATATTTTTTTTACATTTAGTCTGTATTGCAGAACTATTTTCTATTTTTAAATGTTAAATATTTTTTTTTTACATGTAATCTGTATTGCAGATCTATTTTAAAAATGTTCAATTTTTTTACACTTTTTGTATCATATCTATTTTTAAATGTTCATTTATATTTTACACATACCTCTTATTGATTTATATAGAGCATAGTTCTAGAGAATAAGGAACCTGAGTACTTAGTTCACATTCCAATGTAATTGTATCTAACTCCTTTGTTTATTTGACCTGCGTCCGGGCATTAAACAAAGTGCTGATTTTAACTGATCAAGTTACTGTGAACGCTTATCAGCGTTCCATGCTGTTATTAACAGGAACGTACTCAGGACTTGGTAATATTTTATTGTCTTTTTAAATTTTAAATTTTGAATACTTTTATTGTTATTAACTTTTATAATCAAAATTTTTCAAAAAGAGGGAGGTTGATGTAGCGTTGATACGCACACATGAGAAATTGCATGTTTGCAAGTTAGGTTGCGACGTGAGTACTTGTAGTTACTTACGCCAGTCGTCACTCAACCGCGCTCATGTATAACCGTTATTGATATAGATACCCACCTTGTAATTTGTTAATCGTGTTAAAAATAATAAGACATTTAAAACAGTGAAGTATTTTATTTACTTAACAACAAGGTAGAAGTAAAGGTTTTCAATCAGTGCATACAAGTACAATCATATAATTAACCAACCTTTAAAAATCTTCTAAATAAAACACCGCCACAGCGAATAAAAGCTGAGCTAAATATTCGTCGTTAAAACCAGATGTGAAATGTAGCTATGAGGCTTTTCAAGAGCAGTTCTCAACGGAGCCTCTTACGTCACCGGTAGCTAGCAAATGGACGCTTACCTATACACCCTTTTGCAGGCGAACGAAGTGTGCATCTTATTTGAAATCTAATCTAACTTGAAGAAATTTCTAATTTCTTATAAAAATATACACCTATTACCAAACCATAAATTAAAAAAAAACTAATTCATAAAACTGATGCACCACTAATTTTCTATTCTATCTATCTGGTCTATACTGATCATGTGTACAAAATTTCATAGAGTTTAAAGAAATAATAGCCAATGTAGAAGCTAACTTCGTTCGCGTACCTTAATCTTCTCTTAAGCACACTCAAACCTCTCACCACACTAGTTCTGGATATTCTGACATATTTCTGATTCTTTTTTTTTTTTTTCTTTGACATTATGAATTATTTTTATTATTTTTAGCAGTGGACTTCCACAAGCTGATGACCACTATTATTGTTATTTTATATTTTGTGTTTTTTATGTACTTACCTAAATTTCAAATACGATTGTAAAATTGTTCCTGAATAAATGAAATGAAATGAAATGAAATAGACTCCAAGGCGATTTCAATGAAGTTAGTGAGCTGTTCTGCTGCAGCTGTGATAAAACCATGGCCATTAAAAAGGGCGCAATTTGAATGAAAGCTGCGGTCCAATTTTGCAGATTGCCAGGAAAAGCGTGTGGAATACAAAATGCTCAAAATGAGTAACTCTACTGGTATAACTTACATTATGATAACTTAGAATCAGTTGGCTTAGGCTCAGTTTGCTCAGAACTAAATGGCTGTGGAGTGTGGCTGGACCTCGTTCGCGGATAGATGATTTCATTTACTTAAGTAATGCAATTGAACGATAATGTTTCCTCAGCGGCCTTTGGACGTCCACTGCCGGACGAAGCCTCCCCCATGAAATGCAAAGGGGGAAATTGCCACGCTTGGCAGGCGGATTAGTGATCGCAGTATTTATGTTGGGTACTCAGGTGGATGCTGGTGCCCGTCCCCTGGTGTTATCCCTTAGTCGGTTTTTTGGCATCCACGGGAGGAGATGGAGAGGTCTATTCTTAGGCCGGACACACCACGGCACGATAATGTTCATCTTCGTTGAAATAACATGTCATGAATTAAAAACCTCGTTTACAAAGTCGTAGAACAAACGTTGTTCGCCATGACGCGTGACGTGTGAAATATCCAGAGGTACTATTTTTGATTGTCATCGAGTGACTTAATTTCAGTAAAATTGCCGTTAATCCCCGATTTCCAAATTTCTGTATATTGAAACTCTTTGATGACTAAAATTCTTATAACCTATGATATCATTATCAATACATGCCTCCTCCAGTAAATCTCCTGAAAAACAGTGATTTGTGGCCTTTTTGATGGTATTTAGTCACTCAGTGACACTCAAAAATAGCACCCATGCCCCCAGTTTTTAACCGACTTCCCAAAAAGGAGGAGGTTCTCAAATCGGTTGTATTTTTTTTTTTTTTTTTTTTTTTTTTTTAAATGTTTGTTACCGCATATCTCCGGCATTTATGAACCGATTTGGAAAATTCTTTTTTTATTTGAATAGATATACTTCCAGATTGGTCCCATTTTTTTCAGAATCCAGTTCTGATGATGGGATCCATGAGGAATTGAGGGAACTCCTCAAATATTGTAGGTATACATATGGCGATTTTGATATTTTCAGCAAGACACCAAGCATTTGCATTCAGAAAGTATCATAATTGTGGTATTCAGCCTTTGAAATAAAGCGATTGCGATCGGACCGCCCGCCCGGTGAGTGACATTGCTTCGACAACGTTCGGACCAAGCGGGCGCACCGTTTGTAATTTATTACGATCCGTTTGTTTGTTCTGATTTCCTACCAGTTCCCGACCCATAAATGGGTGTCTGAACCCCACATTGGCGACGAGGATAAAAATTGTAAGTACCTAGTCGATAATTCGACTAAAAGTTGCGTAGTGTTGTGTTAATTGAATAATACCTGGAAAACTTTTCTAAAACTCGAGGAAGGGTACTTATTCTTAGTGATTTAAATCAGTCGTAACGTGGTCGTAGCTAGATATTTTTGACTTGATTTTTAACCGGCCACTCGAATTTAAAAGTTTTTACTTAAGTACCCTCTTACTTGAAATAAATTTATGGTGGCTATTTATCTCGCAACACGTCGCAACCATAATGAAATGACAAAACAATGAGGCAAAATGTTTCAGTTCATGTCAACCAATTTATGAGTTTATTTCTGGTACCTTGTTCATAGCAAATAACTACCTATAAAGTTCTTGTTGATGTGAACCAACTCCAGGGAATGGACAAAAGTGTTACGAGCTTCTATAAAGTTGTTTTCAATGAGTCAATTAAACTTTTACCTACTCATTGAAATTGTGCCACGTATTTATTTACGCAAGTTTGCCTAAAAGACGAATGTTAATGTCTACAAAATGGTGACAGTATGGAGCGATAAATGGCAATAAACTCCGATACCTACACATGTTTAATGTAGGTACGTACTCTAAGGTAGTGCATTTTGATCCCTCTGTTAATCAAATCAAATGAATTTTATTCATTGAAATCACAAGGATCATTTTGAATCGCCTTATAAACTAAAATTACTCCTGTTCTAACGCGATCAAGCCCAGAAGAATCAGGCAACAAGCACGGCTTGACTTGCTTTGATGATACGTCTTACCACAAAGTGGGAAGCGCCTGTGTGGTTCCTCGGAGCAGGAGTTGCTGATATATATTAAATGAGAAGTTAAAAACCTAAGAAAGTTAGTCAAATGTAAATAAACATCAGCAAAAGTTTATAAGACAGTACACGCTCCACTTGATATAACCTAA
This sequence comes from Epirrita christyi, assembly GCA_951392215.1. Classification (NCBI taxonomy): domain Eukaryota; kingdom Metazoa; phylum Arthropoda; class Insecta; order Lepidoptera; family Geometridae; genus Epirrita; species Epirrita christyi. The sequence goes on along the minus strand of OX595841.1, from coordinate 16,460,346 downwards.
TTTCTAAATATAATGTATGACGTGACCAAGTGTTCTTAATAATTGTTCCTATGGTTTTAATAAATAAGTATGAGTATGAGTATACCTACTTATAACAATCTAATAGAACCATGTAAAGAGAAAAGTACAGATATTATAGCAAATCAGATGTAGCAATTATCTGACAAGGCTTATGTGCGTCCGCTAAAATGTAGTACACCATAACAAAACCAAGTGCTCCCAGTGGTCCTACGGTGAATAAATGATATAAATATGAAATTTCCATTTATCTTCGAATAAGAAATTTGGATGCACCTTCTGGAATTTAATTATAGAACTGTACAGAATTCCTCATAAAAGACCCATTTACTTTCTTCAATCGAAATTTTGGTATATTTAGTTTGGTTTTATTTCTCGTATAAATCCAAATACCATGCAAGTCGCCCTTTTTCATACAACTATCCAAGTGTTTATGTGTATGTAATAATATTTCATAGATATATTGCGAAATTACTGTGAGAATATTGATTTCTTTGAAACGCAAGGCGTTCAAGGGGTCACGTGACTTCATTTTATAAATGGCACGTATTGCCCGATTTTGTAAGAGAAATTTAGCTGGAAATATAGCTGTTTTACCCCACAGCATGATACCATATGACATAACACTATGAAGTAGCTAAAATAAACAAGCCTAGCTGTAGCTTCATCAGTAAGCTGCCTTATCATACGAACTGCATATGCAGTGGAACTAAGTCTACCAGCTAAAACCACAACAGGGTTGCGGTGCCCACTGCAACCCTGGATCAATATTAAGCCCTGAGAAAATAGTAGACTTAACAAGATCAAGTGTCTCCCCATTTTTTTTAATATTTAGTTTGATAATAATGTTTTACATTTGGCTATGTGAATTTGATGCTTTTCGTTTTTAGCGTTAATCAAAAGATTATTTACTGTGATCAAAACATTATTTACAAGAACTCGCGACAGTGAATCATTTACTTAATTGTAATTTTCTTTAGATCTGTCAACTTTGAAAATAATAAATAATAAATAAATAAATAAATGCTGGACATTTCACACAACATTATCTAGCCCCAAGTTAAGCAGAGCTTGTGTTATGGGTACTAGATAACTGATATACATAATATAATACATGTATCTATGTAGATAGATATTTTTATTATAAATAGAAAAATACCCAGAACACCCTGAAAATAAAAATAAAAATCAAAGAAGTATTGTCAGCAAACAGAACTATGCCTCATAATGTAAAAAAGGAGATTGATAGTGTAAACTAGAAATAAAAAGGGCCTAGTATTGAACCCTGTGGCACCCCCATGACAATAGTCGATCCTTTCACCACCAAAATCAACTTTTTGGACTCTATTGGTATATGGTATATGGTATTTATATATTAAAATTAACAAGATTAATTGCCTGATTTTGGGTGCCATGATGTTTTAACTTGGAAATTAATGTATCATGCCATACAGTCAAAAGCTTTGGACGATCGCGTTCTGCGAGTTCTCCTACGCTTCAAATATGTGTTCTAAGAGCATGGTACCAGCATCGGCTGTCAAATGACCTTAGTTATTCCAAATGAATGACTGAAGAAGTCCGTGGAGGTCGAAGTGTGACAATAACTGAGTAAGAATAAGTTTCTCGAAGATCTTACTTAAAGCAGGCAATATAGAAATTGGCCTATAGTTACCTGGATCTTTTCATTTCCAGACTTGAACAAAGGATTAATTTACTATGTTTCATAAGATCAGGAAAGACTCTTGTCAACACATCTATTGAAAATGTAGGCCATACACGGCGCAATATCAATAATTATAGCACCTAGCACAATTACTAGAGAAAAACTATCAAAGGCATTCGCGGCCTGAATATTTTTGATAACATAGTATTGTTTGTGTATTCATCTGGTTACTACAAGGTTTAGATTTACCTGTTTCATTATTAATTTCCAAGTTGTATTAATTTTATTTGCTGATTTTTCTATTGAATTTCTCAAATGCAATGATTTTAATGTATGACAAACTTTTTGAAGGACTTGGAAGTTCTTTATGTACAAGATAAACGTTGGGTCGTGCAACATTGATTCCCCAACCATATAGAGTTAATAAAGGGTTGTAGCCCAATCAGCTAACCCGACATTCGCTCTAGCTTTACAATCTCACTATGTTCCTCACTTATCAATTTAGACAAACTGGTAAAAAGGTCATTCGGATCATATACGCACGGTACGTACAAGGGGCATTTTTAGTTCAATACTGCCGTGGAATTTGATAATGCGATTATCTGTGATAAGTGAAATTACAATATTTAAAGCACTGTGCTGTGACCATAGTGATCTGAGGTGAAATGTTTAATTACTGATTTATCAATTGGAACACTACTACAATAAATATTATCTAAACAGGTGGATGTTGTTAGTGTCACTCTTGTTGGTTATTCGAAGAGGTGATGTAAATTAAAACATAAACAACAAATTAAACAGCCTGTCAGACAAAAAACTAACCAAAATAGTATTTAGGTATTTTGTAAATACCTATATTGAAATTTCCGCAGACTATTAGCATTTTATTATGTACAAAAGTTTTGAGCAATACTTTTCCATAGTGGATTAAAATAACACGAAGTCTGCGTCAGGGGGACGGTAAACACACAATGATATGCATCTCTAGCTCAACACAATACAGCTCAATAGTCCTCTCAATAGTGAGATTTGCAACATCTTTACGTTTCTTGCATTTTAAAGGTTTTCGAACAACAGTTAGGAACCCTATGGCGTTCTTGCGTTTGTATGAACTTACAATATTATAATTCTCATAATAAGGGAGTAACTCAAATTGACAATTCATGTGTTCAGTTACATACATGATAATGTACATTAAAACTGTTTAAAAATGTTTCTAATTCTAAGATTTTCTGGGAAGGGCTTGTACATTTTATGTGGCCGGCCTTCTCATTGTCGAACTAGTTTAAATGACTGTCAGCTGACACTCCTATCTTTTACTCTCATTAGTACTACCTACCTACTTCTAACCACGAACTCGTCGGTGAACTGCGTGATAGTAGATACTTATAACGAGATTAAAAATATGAAATGCTAGCAATTTAGCAGTTATTAATTTACTATGTGTGCTGTCTGTTTTAATAAAATAATAATAAACTCAAGACTCCAGATACTGTATATCTACAGTATCTCGTGTCAAAACAAAATTTCTAATAAAATTTTAGTATTAAAATACAAAACGTCTCGACAATGTCAAATTGTACAACATTAAATTAAGATTAAAAACTATTTGATTGTCTGCACTAACTTATAACTAGCTAATAATATCATATCGCATGACACCACATTTTCACCTTATTGTATTATCAGAGTGGTGTCGTAGTATGTATAAGTTTTGTGAATGAAGGCATTTGGAAAGCAATTATTTGTGACAACTTGCCCTAACAGATCACTGAGTAGCAAACCCATCCCAACGCCTATCTTATCTGAATATGCCACAGTCTTCCAAGTCTGCCACCAGGATTTAACCTGACTAACCGGAGACTGCGTACAAGCAGAGGTGGGAACTACTTCAATCTATACAGAAGGTGTAGGCTGCTTCTGCGATGCACATGGATCAGAAATCTGGAAGGCTCTGATACAGGAAGGTCGGGAGTATCGTCGGAATATAATACCTACACTGGAAAAGAGTAGAAGGTAGTAATTGGAAGATCTGTGATCATGAAGAAATTGACGAGGACAAATAATAGCGTACCTAGTAAAGAGATCGATAATTGTATAGGTACTTAATTAAACATCAACGGCGTAGTTTATTTACTTGTTAAAATAAAATTCGATTTAGAATAATAATTATGTTGTAAAATCACTAGAGGTATATAGTGAAGTAAGAATAGTAATTTAACTTTTGGAAATAAGCAGTTGTTAATTTTTAATTTGTTAAAAAGGAAGAGATGTGGTATTCAGCCTTTGAAATAAAGCGATTGCGATCGGACCGCCCGCCCGGTGAGTGACATTGCTTCGACAACGTTCGGACCAAGCGGGCGCACCGTTTGTAATTTATTACGATCCGTTTGTTTGTTCTGATTTCCTACCAGTTCCCGACCCATAAATGGGTGTCTGAACCCCACAATAATCCTTTCACCACTATGGTTCTTTCATAATTTTTTTTCATCCAAAATTATTTAGTCGAATACAATGGCGGAAGTCGGTTTTTTAATTGAAAAGTTATATAGGAGTATTATGTTACATTTTGTATTATATTATATGTTTTCGTGAATCCAAGTTTCGTGGTGCTTGGACAATCTGTTCATTTCTATGTCTTTGGCATCCAAGTGTCCGAATCACGCCAATTCCATAAAAACTACGTAAAATATAATATTAACTCCATACATAACTATTTGTTTCCTAGTTGGCTAAAGCACATCGTTCGAGGTTTATAGCACTACCATAACTTTATTTCATGGATTTAACACGCTTATTTGTGTATTTACAAGATATGTTGCATAAGTATTGTGTATGGATGCTTGTTTTTTGATGCCTTTGATAGGCATAAAATGTGTAATTTGGTCAACTATTTCAGATCGGAATATCGCATAAAGTCAGAATAATTATTTTATTTCAACAGTAGATTCTCTTTATCCAAAACTTCTTTCGGCACAGTACACTTCTCGTTTGGAAGTCTGATGCAAAAGGATGCAAGTCATAAATTTTATTTTTCCGCTTTTACTTCTTTGATTTTAATATTTATTTAACCCCTTTAAGCTAGTTCGTTTTCAACGAAAGTCGCAAAACCTCATTGAAAAGATAAACAGATGAAAAAAAAAACAAACTGTCAACAATTTTAAACAGAAAACAAAACCCAAAGTCCGCCGGCAGTAAAAGTGCAGGTTCGTTTATGGAGCCAGCGATGGAAGTTTTCAATTCTCTGGCTTTCAATCGTTACTGCGCATAAACAAACAGTTTGCGCTTTTTACAGTTTACAGCGACCCTCGTAAACGCGACCAACAAGCCACACCGATTCAGCGATTTGGCGGACTAGGGATGGGATGCGCGACTGATTTTAATATCGATAGATCGATACAAGTTATCTCTTTGTAAGTTGTTGCAAGAGTTTAGAGAGCAGTGTATTCAATTTTCAATTTATCGAACTTTAGGCACGTAATTTTGAGATCGTGTCAATTTACCAATCTTTTCTGTAAGTTCAAATTGTATTTACTCTGCCAAAAGCCCTAATGGTCTTTACCATAGGTTACTAACCATAAAAGATCGTTTCCCAATTGAAATGTTCCATTTTTAAACTATCTCTAGAAACTTACGGATACTGCTATCGACAATGCGTTCATCCCACCCCTGAAATTCATATCCTTACGTAGCTGGATAAGGCACACACTACACTGCGATATTTGCATTTTATTCGCTCGGGGCCATCCTCTACCTACTGGACTGTCTTATATACTTCAGGTAATAACCTCTTTGACGGACCGTCCATACCAAAGTCCATACTGAACCTGCAAAGAATTTCGAACTCTATTTTTTATGTAATAAAGGTGAGAAGTGAGGAATGGCTAGGATTGTCAAACACAAGGGGTATAGATATAAAAGTAAACGGATTATTGCTTGTATCGTCTAGATCTGTCCGGTCGTAGGGGATGCTCGGATGCCTTGAATGTTCGTGGATTTATGTACCCATTTCATTATTTGCCTTGTTAAACTTAAATTGGATGTATGGAAATGCTTGTCATGACTTGATAAAGGGTCTTAGGATCGTCTGCGATAACGTTTCAATAGAGTTTGTGGATAGTTGTTCTTGACTCACTGTTTAGCCAACAGTAGAAAAAGAAAGGCCAAAGACGGCATAAAATATTTTTCAAAGAAATTATTAATATTTCGAAAAAGTTATTAATTTTTCGAGAATTTTATATTGCAGACTGAAATTACGTTCCATATTTTGTTTGTCTGTAGTAAGTTAACCTTGCACTAAGTTGTTTAAGAATTTGGCTCTAAATAATAATAATAATACATTTTATTTAAAGACAATGGAAATGTACACTAAAATTATGCCTAAACAATAAGCCCATATAAATATATACCTTATCATCATCATCATCACCAGCCTGTTAACGTCTACTGCTCGACGAAGCCTCCCCCACTGAATACGTTGGGGGGATTTGCCATAATCACCACGCTTGGCAGGCGGATTGGTGATCGCAGTTTGGTAGACCCAGGTGGATGCTGCTGTCCATCTCCTGGTGTTATTCCTTAGTAAGGCTTTTACTACATTCACGGGAGGAAATTGAGAGATCTACTCTCAGGCAGAACACATCACAGCACTTCACATACTTTGTAACCATATAAACATATTTTATACCTAAAACTATCACTTTACATCTTGTGAGGGATTTTGTTTCAATACTGCTTCCCCATAGCGTCAGTAAACAATGCCAGCCGGCCAGAAATCCAAATCAAGGAGCTCCTCTTTGTACTTTGCCTGAATCCTTGGTCACCAGTATCTGGAGAGACAGTCGAAGCGAGATAAAACATATCTTCGTAGGTACCTATTTCATTATTTAGCAGAATATTCTGTTAGGTAATTCAAAATAGACATTTTTGAATATGCTCGGTCCAAAATAAAATATAAGTAGTAAAAATTAGGACGGTTTGATAATATCTGCCAGTAATTCTTTCCTGCCCTCATCAAGACTGTACAGTACTCAACATTGAGTGCTTGCAGTTGATAATGAGTGTCGGAATGCTCTCGCGGTGTTTTTATCGTAGCACTATGCAAATTGACAAGTCTACCTTGTGCGACTGCAATTAAGGATGCCACAAAACTTTGAAATAAAGTGCAAAATGCTTTACTGTATTGCAGGACACCAATATTCGAATTATTACAAAATAATAAGTAAGTCTAACATTTTATTTAAGAACTAAACAGTTTAGTCTGAGTTTCTACGAATCTTATTAACGACCTCTTGGTACGGTGGGTGGTAGCCGGCTAAGATGCAAGAGGTGTGGGTTCGATCTCCACTGCGGGACAAAGGTTTGTATAATCTGCAAATATTTGTTCTGGGTCTGGGTGTTGTGCCATCATGATACCTAACCTACGAGTACTCGTAGTTCCTGATACCCACGACACAGGGAATATTAGTGTGGGATCAAACTATGTATGTGACTGTTGGATGTTATGATTATGTATGTTATGTTATAATAATGTACTTACCTAATTGTGTATTGTATATTTGCAGAGATTTTGTAGATCACTTCAAATTAAAGTTGCTTTCATATTTTCATTTTCTTTTTCATACCTCAATTTTGCAAACACTTATTCAATTTCCACGTTCTACCAAATTCTACTCAAATTACCATAACAATGCATCTTCGACACCCCTAAAGATTGGTTAGTACATACGTAAGAGGCAAGTCGGCAACCAAAGAAAGCAATTATCATCGTCGCCCGATATCCGTGAAATTAGACTTGGCTCATTGCTCCGTGGTGCATTCGACTCGTTTCCCTTGCCTCTTACTACCTGCTTGTGTATACACAATGCATTATGTTTGTGTACTGAGATAGCTTTAAACTGTTATCATGTATGAAGGATACTTACAAAACTTCTCTATTTTAATATTTCATTTAAAAGTGGATTCTAAAAAAGCAATACGGAGGAGCTGACAACAAAATAAACAAAATTAAATCTCGAATAACTTAATTCTTATAACAAATCGAAAAACCGGCCAAGTGCGAGTCGGACTCACGCACAAAGGGTTCCGTACCATTATCTATAAAAACTGTAAAAAAATCACGTTTGTTGTATGGGAGCCCCCTTAAATATTTATTTTATTATCTTTTTTGGTATTTGTTGTTATAGCGTTAACAGAAATACATCATCTGTAAAAATTTCAACTGTCTTACTATCACGTTTCATGAGATACAGCTTGGTGACAGACGGAAGGACGGACGGACGGACAGCGGAGCCTTAGTAATAGGGTCCGTTTTACCCTTTGGGTACGGAACCCTAATAAAAACGAAAGTAAGAGCATTCTTTGTATTGAGATTTGTGCTCGATGTGAGGCTGTGTGTTTATCTATAATCACCTGTTAAATTAATCAGCAAAGCAAAATAATCAGCAATAGCTGCCGTCAGCGTCAGCGAGTGGTGACAGGCTGGTCGATGGTCGATGACAAATGAAATAATGGCGGGATAATTAGAGATTAGGCGCGGAACTGACGGCCAGCGCCAATTGTTAAACACAGAGCTAAGGCACTGGAAAGGGTTTCCACTACTACGTCCATACCATGGATCTCAAAACACAGGGTGAAAAAAGACCTCACGAAAACTAAAACAGGACTTTCGGAACGTGATTCTATGATTTTAAATTGAATACCACCGAAAATTCTTCTAGTCCTTAAGAAGGGGTAGCTATACCTTCAGTATTCGGGTGCTATCTTGACGATCTCTGTGGCGCGGCGGGCGAAGGTTCGCCTGCGACGCAGGAGGTTGCGGGTTCGATTTCCGCCTTTGAACAAATATTTGTACGATCTGCAGATAATTGCTCAGGGTGTTGTGGGTATTTTTCAATGTATAATAAAAAAATATCTATCTATTATAATGTATTGTATTAAGTATATCAGTTATCTAGTACCCATAACACAAGCTCTGCTTAGCTTGGGGCTAATAGATAGTTTTGTGTGAAATGTTCAGTATTTATTTATTTATTTATTATCTTGTTACATCCTGTACCTATAATATCAATTATTAAAGTATTTGAATAACCTATCCATTGGACAATTCATTCTAAACTATCGTATTGCACTCAGCGCAGTGGCGCGGTGGCGGCACGCGTGACAAAGATCGGCCGACAACAATCCATGTCAATTTGTGCGCTGACAAGGTGGTACGAGAGTCAATGCGACCCTCGCTGGCGTGGAGTCGCCACGTGTAAATGTAGCCAATGTGTATGTACCGAAACAAAGCGATCACTACTGCTTGTCGTTAGACGGTAACTACTTTCCATCAGGTGGACCTTATGCTTGCAAACTACACTGACGTGCAAAAATAAGTATCACACTTTTAAAATTGCAATTACTTTTTAAGTACACAAGATATACTTTCGAAACAATAAGGACTCGAAAAAGAGTTTAATTTTGTACATAAAAACTTTAACCACATACCACCACCTACCACCCTTAGGGCACTAAAACAGGCCCTGATAGAAGGATGGGAGAATATTCCCCAGCATCGGCTCCAAAACCTCGTGTTTACCATGCCAAATTGACTCGAAGCTGTAAGCAGAACCCGAGGAGGCAATACCAGTTATAAAAAAATAAAAATAACATGTAAAACATACTTGTAAATTTAACTAAGCTAAAAATGGCTATTTTTATTGTTTAAAATGTTACTAATGTATAATTTACTATAGTTTCAAAGAAAGCTGATAAAAATTGCTATAAAAAGTTTTTTTTATTGAAATCTCTATCTTCTAATAGCTTAGAAAAAAAATAATGAAAAGTGTGATACTAACTTATTTTTGCAGGCCAGTGTAGTATAAAATAACACTTTTGCACTTACCAATAAAATTGCAAAACTAACGTGTAGTAGTTCATAGTGCTACAATCAAGAGACAAGAGCTCGCACTTAGTGGTAAGGCCACCCTTGTTGCCAAGAGCGATCTCTTCCAGGTAACCACACTGCACTGGATTGTAAAGATCAAGAGATTGACAAACACACGCTTCTAAATCCCATTATGAGCTTAGGAAAGTGTTTTAATATTTTTTTGAAATTTCTAACAATGTTGGGTATCCAATGCCGAACAAGAGAGAGAGAGAGAGAGAGAGAGAGAGAACGTGAGACAGAAAAAGAGAAGAGAAAATGAGAGAGATCGATTATTATGTATTTCAATAAAGTCCTCATAACAATAACTAAAACTAGTAATTCAGTCCCACGTTATTCTGTCTCCAAAATCAGCTGTCACACAAATATTAAACCAACTCCATAGATGTCTAGTCCGCGATCGGTCAGGTTAGTTCCGTCAGCTTTGCACGGAGCCGAGTGTGCGAGCGACAACTTCACATCACTCTATCAGAAGCCGTGTCGGTGGAGTAGAGTCACTACATTTACCATACAATTCTGGTTAAGGCTCGCGTGGATAATTATTTTCCCACAGGTACAGACAGCAAAGCGTATATTTTTTATTTATTTATTAAATAAAACATCAGAACTCTGCCAATTATGAATTCATTTTGATGATTATCTTTTAGTTTGATAGGTGGTCCCATATAAATATATCGAAATTAATTTAGCGCTTTTTCAAAGAACGGTTTTTTTTAAAATAAATACATATAGAATTTTTGTTAGCAACATTTTAGTACATTTTTTAGCTTTTGCGTATAGTTTTAGTTTTTAAACTTATAATTTTTACCAGACATCTGTTACTAGATGTCAAAAACAGACAGTAGGCACTACCTTAGTCTCATGAGCTTTTAGCTTCCTAATCAGTCGTCTTCAAGCTAATATTTGTCCGTCATTACGTTAATGTGCAAACATTAGTAAGTATATCTACCGACAGGAAGCGAACGTGCTCAAAGCGCTCCTTCGAAGATGAAACGCTCCTTATTGAGGAGATAACCGCTAATTGTGCTGTTACCACCTACTGTTGGTGTTCATTATTGTTAATAATAACCTATTTACTTCAAAGTAATATAATAGCTGCGTGTGTACCAACATACATACATAACATAACACCCAACAGTCACATACGTCACGCTTGGCAGGCAGATTGGTGATCGCAGTTTGGTGTTAAGTACTCAGACGGATGCTGCTGCCCATCCCCTGGTAATCCCTTAGTAAGGCTATCACTACATAACATACATAATTACATAAATAATACCCAACAGTTACATACGTAGTCTTGATCCCACAGTAGGATTCCCTGTGTCGTGGGTATCAGGTTAGGTACTAATAATAATAATAATAATAAAAATGTTTATTGGAACAATAAACATATAGTACAGTACAAAAATGAAAACCATGATACCTGCAGTAGTGTAAACTGTGTCGCAGATATCAACGCCCTCCTCCGCGTGAAGATAAAAAGAGTTCCAAATTTACAGTAAAATTTGAGTAACAGATACAAAAATACAGAACTAAAAGATACAAAAATTCAAACTAAGCAACCACTCAGATTGAGACAAAAATTAAAAGGTGCAGATGTGTGTGTGCGTGCGTGTGTGTGTGTGAGAGTGTGTGTGTGTGAGAGAGAGTGTGTGTGTGTGTGAGTGTGTGAGTGTGTGTGTTAATGAGCTATTTAGAAACTTCTAGAAGGTTTTCTGTTTCTTCATAGGACAAAGGTTGCAGCCATTCAAGACATTTAATCTTGCATTTGTAAACAGTACAGTACTATGAGTACCTACCATGGTACCATAACACCCAGACTCGGATCTATTTTTTGCAGATCATACAAATATTTGTCCCGCAGTGGGAATCGAACCCGCAAACTCTTGCATCTAAGCCGGCTACTCGCCCGCCGCGCCACAGAGGTCGGCAAACCTTCATTGATATGGATGTTCTAAGCCACCAAGGTGTAGTTACCTATGGTGGGCATTCTCAGATCTCTTCTTCTTCTTCAATCCGTGCGAATATCCTACTAGAGGTCAGTCAGAGACAATTCCAAATTTTGAATTTGGCACATGGCCACTTTTTTCACCGATGTTAGCATTCCACGTGTGTGACAGGTAGCAACTCCATCGCCGCATACTATTTTTGCACATAGCTTCAAATTATTGATTCTAGGGCAAACTGGTTATAATATATCTTTTTAATCAATATTTAATCTTTCAGAACGTGATAAAATGATCTTCAGTAATTTTGAATTATTCCAATAACCAAAGACCATAAAAGCACCTTAATCTCATCTCATCTCAAGGAATCAATTTGCAACGCAACACAAACCGACATCGAAATAAACATAAAGCGACATGATTATTCACAATAAACCCACACATTAAACCTCGCATAAACACAGCATATGAGATAGCTGATACAGTCCTGAAAACGAAAAACATTCCAGCCCCTCAATTACAGTAGCAAATTGCAATGGGGAACGCAACAATGGGAATCATTTTGGCAGCCTTAGCGCTATCTTAAGTCTTATGTTTGAATAGGAAAAACTTCTTGACCTAAACATTCCTCCATTCAAGTTTCAAAAGATTTGGATAGCGCTAAGGCTGTTAAAATGATTCCCATTGCTGCATTCCCCATTGCCATTTGCTACTGTAATTAGGGGGCAGATCCGAGAGCCACTCAAAGAGACACGCTCTATGGTGTATGATGATGACGACGCTCTTACCTAAAGATTCCTAGTGAAATGTATTATGAAACGAAGGCGACAGATTATATATTGATAGATTATTATTGGTATAGGATTTACATTCGTTTTTCCTGAATGACGACGAATAGATAGAGATGATTGTACTTTGCTCCAGCTATTCTGTAAGGACTGTGGTGTGCCATAAACGATACGGCGGCTATGCGATGGGACCCACTCGTAAAATATTTCAATGCCGGTGCGTGGATTGCAATCATCTCTCTGACTATAAAATACTGAAAAAATCACAACCATAGCAACCATTCAAAGAAAATTGTGATGTACTGGAATTAATAAGTACGATATAAGAAAGGTGAATTCAAAACTGGTTTTTTAAAATCTCTTTTAATAAATAGATCATGACTTTCTTGATATTACTTATATCTATTTTAATACCTAACTTTGTACCTAGGTTAAATACATGTATTACTCAAAAAGAACATGGTACACTTATAATGAGTTTATGAACTAAGATTATAACTTAACTATTAGTTACTTAAGTACTTATAATATTCCAGAGATCTGGCGGTAACTTAAAAAATCTTATCATATAATTTTTTTAGCTTGTTTTTAAATAAAGATAGAGATTCACAATTTGTTATGTCATTAGGTAAGTTGTAGAATAATTGTGCACCCTCGTACATAATGTCACCTAGTTATAAATAAGTCAGACGGTTTGTCAAACCGACCTCTTGATTATTTCACTTTATGTTATCAATATCTAGAATATAAACGTCTGGAATATTATTTAACCTCATCTACATAGTTTGTGATGCTCTTCTTTTCAGGTGGACGACAAAGAAGACTGGTGAAAACCCAAGGGATGGTGTTGATGAATGATTTTCAGGGAATTCGTAGAGTAAGTGGAGAAATGCCTATTCAATATATAAATCTTTATATAGGAATATAGTCGTGGCGTGGTTCTCTAGTTGTTCAGTTGATTGAACTGGTGGGAATGTCTTTCTTACTAGTTTAGTCAACTGAACTGAACAAATTGAACTACCTTCTGTGAGAGAACAAAATTATAGGTTCTAAATTACGACGGCATTCAGTTTATACCTTGAGTCTTCGTGTAATCTCCAATAATATGTCCAAAAAAGACCTAGATTATATTGCCATGGATTACGTAGCCAGCCGTGATAATTTTTGCACATTTGTAATAAAAAATTTCAACAGAGATTCTAAACGTGTCATGGCTCCCCGAGGTATATTTTTATTAATGTAATGTCCTATGGTGAAGATAATGTGTTAAGTTTTAATTGAAATTTGATCTTACGCCATTTGAATGCTGCTCCAATTATGTGATTAAAGCTCGCAATCATTTTGTGAAATAGTTGCTTGTTTATAATTTGGTTATTCAATGGTTTCATAGGGATGCTTACGTCTGGCAGTGATTTAGACCAGTTGCTATCGATCGATTGTAAGTCTTTGGATCAAAACTAAAAAAAAAACCTTGATTGTTTTATTTTTATTTTGAACATTTGCATACCAACATACAGGGATGTATTATTTTTTTTAGTAAATAAATCATTCAACTCCAAGTAATCTAGAAATTATAATTGAACGATCGAAGCGAGTTCTTTGGTCAACTTGGTGGAATTGACATTTGTATGTTAGTTGTATGTATTATTTAGTCTGAGGATAACTTTCAAACCATTGTTTGATAGGTAGGGATAGACAGTATTGGTAAAATTTTGTAACTAAGATTAATGGCTACAACGGTGAGGGGATTATTGAGATAGGTATCAGGGTCCAAGAAGGGATTAAAAAAGTGACTAAATATGGATTATGACAGAAGAGAAAATGTTTTGGGAATTCAAGTCTAATTTACCTCTTTTCTGCTTCGGAATTTTGCTGCTCTTATACAAAACATCTTATATTATAACGTTGGTTAAATTAGAAGTTGTCGTTGTCACCCTGAGGGTTTTTAACATTCGAAACAAAAATGATTGGAACTCTCCAAAATTATTATGAGTCTCACTAGGCATGAAAATTTCACCATTTTTTATTGGTATATTGATAATCAATTAAAATTAAAACACAGAAAACCAAACTGAATTCACTTTCTCTAGGTTTACCTACTTATCATTGAAGGTGACACTCAGTACTAACATTTTGTTTGTTTGTTTGTACGTCATGAACCATTCGATGTTTGTTTACATGCGATAAAAGCTAATAGGCGGAATGTCTAACCACTGTTGTTTAAAGGTAAGTAGGTAGCATTAATAATCACTTACTTAATTGTGTTATGCTATTTCTATCGGTTTTCATCGTAGTAATGACAGGGTGTGTTTACTTAAATGTTTAAGCGTTTATTTAGGAAGTGTTGTATACCAATATTTTATTTCAAAGTAACAAATTAAAATCCAAACTACGTAATCTAATTAGATAAATCTAGAAATCTACATTTACCTATTCGCTCTATATCAAGACTTAATCACACTTAGTTACTAATATAACACAATTTGATGTCTTTATAGAAACGTTTTCTATCAATCCGTCAAAAACAAAGTTTAAACAAACATTTTCTGACACCATCCGCTTGTATTACCTATACATACGTAACCTTGCCGAAAAACAAAGCTATCCAAAAAATAAAGTCCCATTTAAATCCATTCAGTGGTTCGGGAGGAGAAGATTGTAACTCTTCTCATTGCAAGAAAAGCGACACTCATTAATTTAAAATCAGCACTGATACACATTCATTTTATAATCCACAACCGGTAGATAAACCGTTACGATTCAAATAGACAGCGCGTACGTAATCTCGACACACACGTCTCTTTTAAACCAACGCGTGCGCACAATAGCACACATGGCGTATTAACATAAATTGAATATTCCATTGTTAGGGTTAATGCATTTACCTGACAATCTGGCTGTACAGTACAGTACAACAACCCTGCTTTGATAAATCTGGTGCGAGGTGGTTAGAGAGAAAAAACATTAATTCTCGAAAAAAGCCGAGCAATTGATCTAAAAGTCGGATAGCTTTATTTGCCAAAGCCGATGTAATGTAACGTCATTTCATGTATTAAAAAGTTAAAAAAAAGCCTAAAGTTGCACAAAAATGTTTTGTTTCGTTAGTTTTTCAATTATAAAAATTTTGTTCTGTTGGCAAACCTACCTGAGGAAATTGCAAAGTTTAGCCGGACAGAGGACTAAAAAGCTGAATACGTGCAACTTAGTCGGTCTTGGGGCACCCCTAGATTGCCCTAGTAGGGCATTGTGATTGCACGCAGAGAGTGCGGTGTAAAGTTACCTGTACTCCCCCTGCATAGGGGTACAAGGGGGCCATCTGTCGACGAGACAATACCCAGATTTATCGTTGCAAAATGCGCTTACCGGCTTTTGTGGGACTTTTTTGCCCTATCAAGTTTCCATTAGCTAATTTAGTATCGATTCGTCCGGTGAAAACTCTGGCGAATCCACAATTGATGGATCGTTTTTATTCATTTTGAAACTGTAGACGAATGCGCGAAGTTTTCGAATTCAATTTTTATGGACGGTATGGATCCGGGAGTGGGTAATTTAATTTTAGGAGTCTGGTTCGATGTTTTTATGTTTTATTTGGCTTGTTTATATTGTTTTTTTCACTATGGGGTGAGGTTTCCGTATATAGTATTATTCGTTTTTGTAGATTATCGTCTCTACTCTTACAAACTTTTTGTTTTTATCCGATTAAATTGATGGTGATTCGATTACCTGGCATCACTTACATAGGTACCGACATAAATATGAAAAAGATAATTAATTCTCTAAGCTATTTAATCTTTACCAAAATTATTAGTCGAAGCATGAATTTCAACAGTTGCACCTACATCTAAAACATTACATTTATATTAATCGAAAACCGTCCGTCTAAATTGCTTCTGTCATCAATTCGAGGGCTCACTTCCAAGGGGCACTTGTACCTACCCTCAAACATCTGCATTATCTTACCTCCGACCCTCGCGAAATCAGTTACTGCACGGGCATTCACTAAAGTGCATTTGCCATTACGTCCGTCAAACCTTATCACCGCACGCTAACATGAACCCAAGGTTATAATGCGGAGGGTTTCAAGTTGAATAGTTGCTGTAGGACCTTTCAGAACCATGCGTCACTAAACGATGATAACTTCCAATCTTAAATTAAAATCCAAAATGAAACGTACAAACATAAAGATAAGGTGGGTTTTCGGGTGGGGTTGAAGTTGAAACTGGACCGTTTAAGCTAAGAGGGTAGTTCACATGTTGGCGTTGCGATTTATCAAATTTTATACGTTGTTGGGGCAGCGACATGTGCGCACGGACAATTGCTTAGGTGCGCGTGTGTGGGTAGTCTGAAATTAAATATGAAACGAGCGAAGCGACTAGAGCAAGGTGCCTAATGGATTAGCAGATGAGTCCGCGTCACCTTATGGCGCTCGCAATCAGGACTGCAGATGCGTCTCTCAAATTGGATTGCGAGGTATGCGCCAATTTAGAATTTGATTGCTTGTGTGGAACTGTGGTAAGGGTTGTGATAAACTAAGATAATACTTTCAATTCAGTGAAAGCAGTCTTGATTTTTATGGATTAAAAAGAAAATCAAGCAGTTGAGACCAATGTTGGTATCAGATAACACGCCCACATTTTTCCAATTGTAGTAATAAAAGCTTACGGTCTTTCTTATGCCCATCGCATACCTCATAACAAAAAGTAGTCGAGTAACTAACCTCGTATCAATCAATGAATAATGACAGGATACTCTAACCTCGAGTTATGGCGCGCGGCGTTAAAAATGTTTAACCATTTGTTTGCGCACTCTGCTCGACATGACGCTAAAAGGCAAACGGCAATCCACGCACCTCGTATTAATTACGGCTACCGATCGGCTAAGTAATGACCCTTGTACATTTGACAGCCGCCGACAGGTGCGATCTATGTCTACTGGATGTGCTGTTTGTACGAAGTGAGATAGTAGACTGCCAGATAGATGAGAGTTAAAACAAACTACGATCCACGCACCTCATTTTAACAATGACTATCGAAAGGTTAAGTTATTTCATTCGACAGCTGATGTCGACAATGTACCTTGATGTATGGCACCTTAATGTGCTTTTTACACGAGACATGGTGTAGTGTGCCAATCCACAAACTGCCAAATGAGACTAATGAGTTAATTTGCCTGCCCTCCTAGACAAATAGAAATCGAATATTAAAGCCGACACGAAAGAATAAAGAAACGTTATGTACACCTACATACTGCACAATACTGCTAAAAATATAGGTAAGTACTAAAATCAAAATTATATGGTGAACTCTGAGATGGATTGCTCTCTCTGAGATTGAGAAGGCCTTTGTACTGTAGGTACTTTTCAACAGACGTTCTTACCAACAGCTTAAGTAGAAGGCAAGCAATGGCACAGAGTGTCCTTACTATATGTATAGTGGATAAACGAAAAACAATTATTCCTTCTACATTTCGGAAAATTTCGATCGTTGATTTAGGGATGTTGTCGTTGTGGCCCATTACTGCAGGTAGAGTTTTTAAGGTTTCATATAAGAGATGTAGCCTTTTCTTTTGATCTGAGACAAAAATCGAGATGTCGAAATTCTAACCTGCACCAAGCAGTCAACTGTCAATTTGTAGATCATTGCAAAGTAAATGGCTACCCGGTTCGCGATAAACCAAAAATAGTCCAAGGTTTTGTAATTTTTGACATAATCAACTCGGACTCGGATCTAGCTCATCTGAGTCCGAGTCCGAGGTTATGTCAGAAATTACATAACTCCGGACTATCTAACTGGAGAGTTGATTTTGGAAAACAAAACCTCTGCTTTTTTATTACCTACCTACAGTAGTATATACCAAAGGTCGATATTTAAGCCTGGACTGATAGGGCTTGTTCAAAACTCAGGTTTCGAGACCCATCATATCTATCGGGGTCTCATTACGAAAACTCCTACAAACTGTATTCTATATCTGTAGACTGGCGAACAAAATCATTCAATAGAGAGGGAAAGAAATAAAGGTGGTCTTTGCCCTGTAGAAGGACTTACAGACAAATAATAAATATTAGTTGGTGTTACCACATCTAGTGTTGTTTCGATCACGGCAGAGGTGTAGGTGTATGTAGAGTCGATGTGGAGCGGCGGCCATTAGCGAGATATGAAAGAACAGGTCAGCGCCGGCCCTAATCGACGCCGCAATCCATCACCTACGTGAATAGGTGAGCTGGAGCGTCAGCAGAACAGCGTACCGTTGGAATGTTTGGGAAAAGGTAAAAATGCAATTTCGGAAGGAAAAGTAAAGGATTGAGGTAGATAAATGATGAGATGAGTGAATAAGCATGTTCTGGGAAAGTGCACAAAATATTCACAAAAATTACTTAATTCTTTACTTTGATAACGATGAGATGTAGTCAAGGCTCTGACACAAGCGGAATAAGTTGTATGACGAGCCGCCATAATATTATAAGCACGTGGATTGAACAATACAGAGTCGTAAAGACTTCTCACCACTTAACTGGGTTGGTTCAACGCTTATGTCATAACATAATATCACATGAGCCTCTTTCTTTAAAAAATATAGAGTAGCCAGAGTTTGCGCAAAAAATAAATATTGCTAAAAGTGTTAACCATTTAATTCAAACTTGTATAACCATAAATGGGGTTGATTCCGGTGGGCGCCGCAAGACTTCTAATCTAATCTATTACACTTGATCTAAAAGTCGTCAAGATTTTACAGGTCACCAAAATCTGACGCAAAAAAAATTACCAGTGAGTGAGACATTTTTTTGTGTATGAATCTGCATCATACAATATAAAATAGACGAACAAATATATAGTAACAAATCCGCTCCTCTCCAACGAAAACTCTGAAAGAATTCGACACGTGTTTCGCCTCTCAACGAAGCATCCTCAGGAAACAGTAGGCTCACTGCGTGCTAGAACGAAAAAGACACACTACTGCAAAAACTCCGCAGCCATGTTGCCTCTTCGAACGCCGAACAGAAAGACAATCTCTCTTCTTTCTGTTCGGCGTTCGAAGAGGCAACATGGCTGCGGAGTTTTTGCAGTAGTGTGTCTTTTTCGTTCTAGCACGCAGTGAGCCTACTGTTTCCTGAGGATGCTTCGTTGAGAGGCGAAACACGTGTCGAATTCTTTCAGAGTTTTCGTTGGAGAGGAGCGGAATTGTTACTATATATTTGTTCGTCTATTTTATATTGTAGAATGGATTTCCGCAAAGTCACGCTTGAATCAATTAATAATCTGCATCATACTAAAGTCAACCTCTAATATTCCCACTTTTGGAACTTGCCACTTGAGTACTAGCTTACGCACAGAGTGGGATAAAAACTTTGGATTCCCTAGGTAAAATGCTTGTTCCACCAGTACAAGCTTAGGGCACGAACAGACGTGCAATTTCACCGCACAGCGCGTCTGCTAATAATGCAGTAATGTCGCGCGTGATCGATCACATATCTGTCAGGTGGTGATCGCGATATTGCTGAATTTTGAGAAAACAGGCGGTTGGACAAGCCTGGCCGGAACTCTAAAAGCCACACCAAACTGAATGTAGCTTGGCTGCGGTGCAGCTAAGACCCAGCTGTCTTCTGGTATTTACAAATAAATGTTTGAGAGACGTCACACTAAACGCGGTCTAGTTTCAGAGCCTCGAGTCTAAGTTTAAAACAAGCAATTGACACGAACCGTATGGTTTAGTGTAACGTGGATTTTGTACTCGCAACCAATAAGTGCCCCTAGCGTACACATTGTGAAAATCCGTACGTCCGAGTCAATTGCTTGTACTCGGACATAAATCTCAATGCAGTTTGGTATGACGTATAAAAGCCACAAACGGGTCGTATAGCCGGAACGTACTTATTTGATGAAAAAACATCGTATAGTATATATAGATAGTTCTTTCATAGATTAGAGCGTCCATTATGCATAATGACATGTAATTTTATTGCTTGGCATTATTATATACCTATTGTCTGTACATGTAAGGACATTTTAATAATTTTTAGTCATTCAGTAAGCCCTTGGGCCATGATATCCTAGAATTATTTTGTTTCAAGGGTCAATTTTCTCCCATAAGAGCTTGTTTTTAAACACTTCTGGCAATCATCAACAATATTGTTAGATACCTATCTAGGTTGATAGACAGCTACATATAAACTCAAGGCACTGATTTATTGCCACTTCGACAACCAGATTCTAATTACAATACCTGTCGCTCAGTAAATCTCTCGGACACTACCTGGGGCGCAGTTGTGCCATCAAACAGTAATTAATCTCACCCACCACCCCCTGACACCCCCTGACACGCCCGGCGACTCGGCGGCGCCGGGTCAGGTGACCGCTGATCATACTTTAATTATGGTGTTGAGTGTCGTTTTGAATTGATTGGATTTCTTATTGCAGTGGCTTGGATATATAATAAATCTGAAATTATTGAGGAAACAGTCCTGCGTTCAATTTAAACATAGCATCGATTTTGAAATATGGAAATATTGCATGACTTAAAAAAACTTACTTCTGTTTTTCTCTAGATTTCGGAAAGTACGCGTGAGGAGCCCTAAATAAACTAAATTCAGTCAGTGAACTTTAAGAAACAGGAGAAATAACGACCTAATTTACAAGGTACAAAATATGGTTTTTTATTGAATAAATTTTTGACCAAAACATAATTTTTTCTTGTTTCTCCAGTTTTCACAAAGAGTTTCTATAAAGATACTTACACCTGCCCTGACCACACCGCAAACTTCTTGCTAAGCATAATAGCATAGTAGGTACTTAACCATAGTATGGTGGACTACTTGCAAGTGGGATGTATCCAATAAAAACCTCAGCGATATCAAAAAGCGCATTGGATCGGCACAGTGGTCTGGAACAGCTCAATATTGAGGAACCAATATACGCGCAGAAACTGCCGGTCGCAGCGCGAACGCAATCAAACCGCAGTAAAATCGCACGCGATCATAACTGCAGTAAGCTGAGAATACAGCGAGAGCTGTGTAAAAACGAACACTGGGATAGTGTAAGACGATATAATAAAAGAGTATAGCGAGTATAATAATCATGGAATCTGCTCTGTACCCCTGTTCCCTAACTGAAAGTTACTCGGTGACTAACGTTTGACAAGTAAAATAACCATCAATTGCTCAAAATTTGTCAATTGATAGTTATTTTACTTGTCAAAACGTTAGTCACCAAGTGACTTTCAGTTAGGGAATAGGGGGGCTGAAGTTTGAAATGCCGTATTATTGAAAAAGTATAGCAAACAAAATCAACTATTCAATCAATCTTCAAAAGGTTAACCGTATTGTAATGGATTGCCCTGGCATGGTATAGCTGTAGGTAAATTTGATAAATGCTACTGATGGCTGATTATGAATATAAAACTTGAAAAAGAACTTACTAAATTTAATTTATAAAAAATCTTACTCTCGCTCTCTACACGTGCGCGTAATTTAAAAAATAAATAAAAATTTGTTATTTTCTGAAAAGCAAATAAAACTTATTTGGACCTCCAAGTAAAGTAAGTTTTAAATAAGTTTTATTTGCTTTTCTAAATAGGCAAGGCCTAGGACTGGTTAGGGGAAAGACAGTAATTTCTACGAATTACATCTTTTAAATTGGTATATATTTTCCCCTTCCAAACAATTCAGGGAATTCAAAGTCAATTTTCTATGTGCACCACTAGCCTAGTTCAAAAGTAAAGCAGTTTCATCTCCTCGCGGCTGATAGTGTGATTTATCGCTCTCGGATATATTGCGATATCGCGCAAGGAGGTGGGGCACATGGATTTGTGACTTTATTACAATATGGTTTGACTTCTACAATTCCTTGCAGTTTGAATTTTTGGACAATCAAAGTCTTCTTATACAAAGAGATGTCTGGGTAGCGCGTGTATATGAGGGAGTACTGACATTCCATTTGTTCTAGAGGTAGACTTCTTATTATTATTTTATTAGATACGTAATGCATGAGGTACATTTTAGGGAGGGTTCCCATTTTTTAGTAACATTTGTCAAGTTATTGTTTTTTTTTAGATTTTGTTAGTAGTACAACTTTTAATGAAAGAGTTAGTCCGGGCAAGTACTACCATCTACTTCTGCCGCCAAGCAGTAGTGCTTGCATTGCTGTATTTCAGTTTGAAGGGTATACGGGTGCCGGTGATATTACAGGCACATTTAATCTTTATGTCTCAGGGTTGGCAGCGCGCGTGTTATGCCTCTAGTGTTGCAGGCGTCCATAGGCTAATACGGCAACTACTATCCATCAGGTGGGCCGTATGCTAGTTTGCTTGCCAAGTAGAATAAAAAAAAGATTCCCAGTACATGTTTCACAGTCGGGCCACATTTGACGAATAAACTTTGTAACCATTTCTCTTCGAATGGACGTGATGAAGACGTTTTCTATATAAAGGCTGAATCAAGAAACTGCATTATTGAAAAATTTAAACTCAAAGCCGAAAATCCCAATACAAGCTTCACGCTTCTAACTCAATATGCTGAAGGACTTCATCTTGGATACCGTGACATTCGGGTTCAACACATGCAAATTACGTCATCATTTTTACTTATTCAGGCACCTACCTATTTATTTTTATTAGTTCTACCGTCTCTCAACAGCCGTGAATAGTAAATGAATTCACGTTTCGTGGATAATGTACGCAGGAATGTAGTGTCGTTTAATAACGGTGTCGTGGCTTTATTGCGACGTGTGCACGCGCCCTAACCGCGTACCGCGCCAGTGCGTCGCCGGCCTTAGCTATAGCGTATGTTTAGTAACTGGTTTACTTGGTTGTTGACAACTATACAATAATAAATGCTACTCTCACCTGTCACCAATTCCGCTTTGTATGACAGTTATTATTTTCATCGTTGTCACAAAGTTAAGCGTAAAATGAATCGCAAGATATAGTCATCTATGTAAATGCAATTATATTCAGTTAGGTAGAAATGCACTGTCATTAAAAATAGCTGAGCCATCAACATGCAGGACACCTTCATCATCATCACCAGGATATTTGACGAGGTCTCCCCCATAAAATACAATGGGGGCTTGACAGACGGATTGGTAAAATTACAGTTTGGTGTTGAGTTCTCAGGTGGATGCTGCTGCTCATCCCCTGGTGTAATCCTTAAGTAAGCTTTTACGACATCCACAAGAGGATAGATAGGCCGGACATACACCGGCAATATACCTATATAGCCTTTAATATTTTTAGATATATTAAATCATGCTGTGCATGTAGGGTTTTTACTCTACTCCGAAACTCTTCTTTACGTCGCTTCGGTGAATGCCTATCACAAATATTTCTTCACATTATTTCGGATAGATGCGTGATCCAACATGTAAAACTAAGAGATAGATTTAGACATTGGAAAAAGTCAGCCGTTTTAATTCAGCTGCGTTCAGGGTGATATGAATAATTGCACTGCGATGCTCTCATTGAAGAGGTTGAGGGCCCACTTTGTATTAAATACAACGAATATTTTGAATTTTGTTGCCAAACAGCTGGATTTACTTCTGGATACATTGCTTGATTTGAATGATTCAAATAAACAGTGTACCTACTGCACTACATGGTATCCCGGACTTGATATGTTAACTCAAAAATGGAGATTCTACAGATTTCGATGACCTCCTATTAAGTGGAAAAGTAAGAACCTATCTAGGTATTCCATGTTGGTATGCGTTAGTCTGTCATGTGGTATGGTCTATGATACCTACCTTTGTTGTTGATGAGCAATTTGTAGAGTTAGCTAATTCCATGAGCTGCAGAATTGAAACAGATAATTATCAAGAAGGCTGCGAGCAGTGTCCCTCCACACATACATCACGTCTACTGACTGATAACTGTTCTTAGTTCATTGAAGATGTAAGTAACAGAAAATAGCGGGGCCATGGAAGTACGCTAGGGATATATTTTACCCACCCATGCAGTACACTCCTGAACAATAGGTCTCTCCCATGGTGCGCCTCTGGACTGGTCTCGGTCTTTAGATCCAGATAATGCCAGCCACCCTGAGCATCGCTCTATCTTATTGAATGAACATTACGCTACGTTTGAATCTTAGAATGCGTCCAAAAAGCATATATTATGAAACAAACTGGTTCATTCTTCACTTTGTTGTATGGTTCTTCTAGGTTTGATCCCGAGAAACAGGCATTATATATATTCAACTTATTTATAATACAATTCAAAATGATCGAAGTGATTTCAATGCACTAAATAAATTATTTACTTTCTCTTTCCTTGTTTAAAGTAGCCCTGAGCGCACAACGGTATGGAAACGTTTGGGCTCATACTTAATGCCAAAAACACTGCAAGATCTCACCCCCTTTTATCACTTGGGCCATACTAAAGGGCCGGCGGAAAAAGGTCTTTACCTTCGTAAAACTAGTAAATAGTTGGATTAAGTCATCGCATAAATCAAGGGTAAGTGCGTGATACCACCGGCTGGCTGATGCGGATCTGTGAAGATACTTGGGACTATCTGATCGAAAGTTATGTTAATAGCTAATGTAATTAGGTGGTAACGGTAGGTAAATTTCAGAAATTGTAATTATTTTCTGAAAAATCTCAGGTTAAAATACCTACCGTATATTGACATAACTTCCTTCTTAGAAGAGTAACCAATTAAAATAGTTTATTCCGGTCAGTAACACTGAACATAACATAACACCGAACATACCTACTAGTAGTATCGGGTGATTCATTTAGAGGTACTTTTTTCAGTAGGGATTTTATGACAGACCACGCGTAAGTCGATTCAAACTGTCTTAGTATTTTAGTATTGTTTGACATTTTGTCATAGAAAAACTTAGCCCGGCAGTGTCTACAAATTATTCAGCTGTATTTCGAAAATCAGCGTTCTACGAGGAATGTGTTTTGTGCGCTTAGAGCAACTTATGGTCTACATGATCGGAATACCGAACACAATCATGTGATATCCTCTAGACTTTTTCCCTTGGGGCTACGTAAAGTCCAAAGTCTACATGGATTAGCCACCTACGATTGAGGAATGAAATCAATACAAATTAAAATGTATTTATACAGTAGGATTATTAAAATATCTTTGATAAGTACTTTTTTTTTTTATTATTTCTGTAACTTAGACAAATTGGAATTAAAATCTAACATTGCTTGCATCGTTGGCCAAATACCACTCGAAATGCTCAAACTCGTCATCGAAAATTTAATCTTCAGAATGGACCATGTAGCCGCCGCTACAACCAACATACATACATAAACACACGCGTTTTTCCCTAAGGGGTAGGCAGAGCCTCAAGGGCTCTCTTTTCACCGTGGGTTACACAATCGCTGGAATATAAACGTGATAAGACAGTTGTAAGCCATTGCTTTCCACGACAGACACGCTTTCTTTCAGTAATAACACACTCCAAAGCAAGCCAGCATTTAAAAGAAATAATCTTTAAAAAATAATTGCGAAGAATGGTTATTTTGTGTCATGGTAAAGTTTTTTAGTGTACCTTTAAATTAATCATCCATTACATAGTCCTGATACCTACCACACGGATTCCCTGTATCGTGGAAATAAGGAACTACGAGCACTTTGGTACCACAACACCCATACACGGAACAAATATTAACAAAAAAAATTGAGTACAAAAGCGGTGGAGAGGCACGTAATTTAAGTTTGAACAATTTTGTTTACACCTACCTACGAAATGAGTCATATTTTATAGATATAGGTTAGGTAGGTTAGTAATTTATAATTACAAAACATTTTAATCTATACTCAGCCATTCTGTTCTACACATCATGATTCACACAAGGAAAACTAAAAACAGCCCAGTTATCATTAACCTCAGGTCAAAAGCCATCACGTGAAACAATATAGGTGCCGGTAGGCGCCACTGACTAACACCGAATAACAAAGCATTCTTTCTGCGTTTCAGGACAAGGTGATGTCATAGTGTTCAAAATTCTATTTAGATTGTTTGTGGCCTACTTCAGTTACATATTACATCACCTTGATTGTAAGAGGCACATGATGATTCAATTCCCTTCAGTTACTGAGTCTTTTTTTGTTACGATCGCAACCTGCACTTTTAATTCAATAAATTAGTATTCCAGGCTTCTGTTTTATGCATCTCAATGAAATATGCCACATAAACAATTCGTTAATCCACCTAAGTGGTACATAAGGTGATTAAAAAGTGTGAGTGTACCGGCCATAAAGTGTGGACTCCACACATGCGCGCCGTTCTCACGGTGTGAACATAGATTGGATGTAATTAAATCAGAAGCGATATAGTAATAAGTCATTGAAACACTTTTCTATCTTTCAATGCACCTAACATTCAATTATACAAGCATAATAAGCAAGCTTAATTTATGATGACTCATAAATTCTGATTTTAAAAAACCTTAGCTTTCATTTTTCTATTTAACTTTGTTTCACCATTTTATAAATTAAAATTACTATTCACCACGTACTTTAATATTTTTCTGCTGACATTTCGTTGGCTCGCGAAGGACCTCTAAAGGGTCAACGAAACGTCAGAAGGTACCTCGGTGCATTAAGTATACCTACAATTCCAAGACTGAATACACCCCAGGTGAATTAAGTCTAATAAACCTATAATATACGTGATACAATATTATATTACAGTCGTTTATTTTTATAAAATAAGACCAGGCTACGATAATTTCAATGTTGTATACATAACCATTAATTGAATGCTCCTAAATGGGTAGAGTCGATATAAATACCTAAATGGGTTGAGCGTCATTGGTTTGAGATAAGCACCCCCAAAAAAACTTACAGCCAAAGCCACCAGCTTTACGTGGTGTATCTTCTCTTCTTCATCAGCCGGTAGACGGCCACTGCTGGACGAGGCCTTCCTCATAGAATAAGGCGATTTGGCGTTATCACCAGCACGCTTGGCAGGCGGCTTGTTGATCGCAGTATTGGTGCAGAGTACTCAGGTAGATGCTGCTGCCCATATCCTGGTGTAATCCCTTAGTCTGCTTTTACAACATCCACGGGAGGAGAAGGAGAGGTTTATTCAAGGACACACCACGGCACATAGTGTATAGCTGTAATGTTTCTAAAATGATACGAAGCCATGATAATTTTAACTCTATGATTACGTTGGTAAGTCGATAACTCTTGTTGTCCCATCTACAACGTCGTCCATCTATGTCCATATCGAGGTCGCATATGCGCCTGATTCACATCACACCGCGCTCATTACGCCGTGTGCTTAATATGTACGTACACGTCAGTATTAATGGACTAATTGCCGAACATCTGGCTCAGTACGTAAAAGTACCTAGGTGACAATACGCAGTATGCAATATAGGTTAATTAATGTAGTATTTTGACATAAAAATTTATCAATTTATACTGAAAATGTTGAAAACTATATTAGATGTTTTTTTTTAGTTCTGACCCCACACTAGGTCTGTACTTCTCATCAGGAACTACGAGTACTATTATGGTATACAATATTAGACATAGAACAGATATTTGCATAGTACCTATTACTAAATTCTTCCATCTATAGAGTCAATTAGATAACTGTCCCAAACACAGTAGTTTTTATAGGTAATAAAATAAGCAGAAAAAGGAACTCATTGTTAAAGCTGAATTGAACAACGGATAGAAGACCATTTCAATAAAGAACTTTGCAAACAAGAAACAACAAAGTACCAGGGCCATGAATAAATTGATGGCAATAAAGCATGATGGATAGAGCAACACCCACTTGAAACACTCTCGCAGCAATTGAAGTGGCAACGACCGGCGCGCGCGCACCTTGCGCTGACAACATGGCGGCCGGCCGATCCACCGGTAAATAATACTTGGAGGTGTGTACTCGTAGATACCTGCTTGTACCTTAAGGTGGGGTTTGAAATAAAGACCACTCCTCTTCTTTTTTGACCTCCCATAAGTTAGTTGTTGCTGAAAGTACCAGTATAGTTTTACCCCCTTATTCATAATCATTTTATGAACTTATTTTAGTTAAAATATGTTTTGTCTTGTTTTGACGTATATTCACATCAGAGAGAACAAAACAAAAGCTATTTTAAATAAATTAGGTTTCAAAAATGATTATGAATAAGGCCCTTAGAATTTAAGATTCACCTTGTTATATAAAATATATGGTAAGTGGTAAGGCTCTTTTATGTCGTCATTTCTTACACGTGTCTAATCAAATATCAGTTCAAACTGGAGACAAAACAATGATCAGCGAGCCGCATCACGACTTTGCGTCGCCTTGGATGATTCGTGAGTCACGCACTCCTGTTGTACGTCTTGTATGAGTTGTATGAGGCATTAGTGACATTAAATACAATATCTGGCTCGGCACGCCACGTCGGCCGTTTAATTGGAATTATGAAACGCAGGAGCGGTACAAATTGTTTAAGGAGACTACTCTACTTCATGTCACCGGTTCTTTCTTGCTGCTTTCGGTTCTGTTTTAGGTCAGTGACCAGTTTGAGTATATAAAAGACTACCTCCAGCTAGAACTTTAAAGGATGAAATTTATTAGAAGAGTCAAAAAAACGACATATCGGTTGTCCTTTTAGGATAAAAGTAAAATTTTTGGTTCTTTCGTTGGAAACTAATACGAAAAATTCGTGTTCTGTCATGTCGTTAGTTTTTGAATAGAAGCTCTGAGAAGCACTTCATGAATATATTGAAAAAAGCTTCTCTGCAGGATAACCTGTACCTTACCACACAGTTTCTCAGTAACGTAAGTGCCGTGGTGTGTCCGACTCCCCTCCGTATCCTCACATGGATGTAGAAAGAGTCTTATTAAGGGATTACACTAGGGGATGGGCAGGAATATCCACCTGCGTACATTACACCAGACTGCGGCCACTCCACCTGCCAAGCGTGGTGATTATGCTTCATCCAACAGTGGACGTAATATAGACTGGTGATGACATATGATATTTTCGTCTCTGAAAGAGGACGAGAGTGTCAAATTTGTGATTAGAAGGGTAATTCACAATGCAACAAAGGAAATTGTCTCTGTTTTCTACGAATTATAAAGCAGCATTTTCAGTGCGGTGACTCCATAGCTTTAATTTCTGTTAGGTGGTGCACAATTAACAGTTCAGCAGGGTCAAGAGGAGCGCGCGCCGGTCAATTCCACCAATTGCCGACGTGGGAACCGACAACACTGACTCACCTCACATTCCAAATTAATGTTTTATTGGTGCTGGCAAACGTTTCCTTGAACAACTGTCATCACTGACCGTAATTTATTGGAGACGGCTTCTTAGCTTGTCAAAACCGCTTGCTAAAGGGTAAAAACGTTCCTTGGTCAACCACTGCACCGCAAATGGACAACCACGTTCAAGGAACATAATACTCTCTAGCAAGAGGGCCACGTTGGGGTTCTTTGGCTCTGGCTATGCTATGAATATTTCCAATTATTATAATACGCATAGTAATTTATATATATGTAAGTGGGTAGGTACTTCAAACTCAAATCAATGCTCAATCAACTCAATAATCCGTAGAAAGGTATTATATTTTGTATCTTGTACCTTTTGATTCCCAAAAGGCTGAAGTATTCAATCTCACCCCACCATTTCTCTTGCAAATGATATCGTTCAACAATCCCCAACAATTACTTTAAAAAATCTGTTCTCCCCTACAATCTGCAAAAAACGTCAAATAAATTGCCTCCCAGATCCAACGTTACAGGTATTTGCAACAAATTGGCCTTAATAAAATACTTCTTCTAATTAACGTCTTCCCGGTTCGAGATGGCCTTATGAAAATCGGGAAAGCCGGTTCAAAAGCCGGGGTTTCAAAAGTATAGACGTTGCTTTCTCAAAGAATTCTTCGATGA
This sequence comes from Epirrita christyi, assembly GCA_951392215.1. Classification (NCBI taxonomy): domain Eukaryota; kingdom Metazoa; phylum Arthropoda; class Insecta; order Lepidoptera; family Geometridae; genus Epirrita; species Epirrita christyi. Next base: position 16,430,161 of record OX595841.1, on the reverse strand, counting down.
ACCCCTAATCTTCTGCAGATTTAAGAAAAGTTTAATAATAATTTTTTATTTGCATACTTATATGTGGTAGGTACATACAAGGTTTTTATGTTTAGTTTAATTAAGTGGGTCATATTTCCCATGTTTGGGATACAAATATTAATAAAACAGGCAGTTTATCAGGTCAAAACCACCATTAAAAAACCTTGAATTCACAATGTCAAAATATAATTCTTAATAATACTCTAGCCTAGGAAGACTTTCAATTGGTTAAACCTGTTATCTAGAAGCTAGAGTCTTAATTATTTATTAAATTTATCATCACTGCTCTGCCTGTTTCTGCAACAAAGCAGTAAGTAAAACGTGCATTATGTGTCCTAGTCTGAAGGAAAAATTACGTAGATAAAATATGCCTGTCTCACGTGCCTGTTAATTACCACAGAATCACAGGATGTCACAATATGACTACCACTACCGGTGGTGGCCCCATCTGAAGTACAAGTGCAAGTATCACTTGTAAATTTTTAGTCGGTCAAAATCCTAAAAGCCGGATGGTAGTCACAACTTGATCGTTTTCGTTCCATAAGGAATTCTCCGCGTGAGGGGTCGTTTGAGTCCCGGCGAAAAATAACAAGAAGCACCTTCCTAAAGGAAGCGATCTGCTTTAATTGCGCTGGTCTAATAACGCCGGAAAAATTGCGGTGCTTTAATTGGGAGTTCCTTTGATTCCTTTAATTTGGATTCTTACGTTCAACTGACTAAGCATAGCAAGTTCTGAGTGAAATATTATGTTTTGTATGATACAGGAAAGATTTTGCGAAAGTGTGTCTTCCGATACTAATGGGTTCACTAAAGAAATATATAGATACAATGTTGTAAGACATGTGTTAGGTGGTGTTACTGACATCAGCAGAGGTAATTCTCCAGCATAAACGAAAAGGCTATCATCATCATCAGCCTGTTCACTGCTGGACACAGGCCTCCCCCTTAGAATACCACGCCGAACGGTTTTGAGCCGCCGAAAATGTACAAAAAGGTAACTGTTATGTAAGCAAAGTATTTAGTATCTTTTAAATCGTTACAAAGAAGACATACCTACCATAACACAACACACCACAACTCAAAATAGCACAACACAACGCAACACAACATAACATATCATCGCATCATATAACATAACATAACATAAAATACCTTAACATAACAACACCCAACAGTCACATACATAGTCCTGGTCCCACACTAGGATTCCCTGTGTCGTGGGTTTCAGGAACTACAAGTACCATAACACCCAGACCGGCAGGGTAGGGCAGGGACTGGCAGGGGCAGGGCAAACCTCTCGATGGATGTTTATTTTAAAATATTTATATTTAGAGAATACGGCTACAGGAACAAATATTTGCCATATATGTTTTACAGGAATCGAACCCACACTTCTTGCGTCTTAGCCAGCTACTCACCCGCCACGCTACGGAACTCGTCAAGACAACCTAAGTAAGCTGAATAAGCTCTTTGATCTTAAAAATAACAAATAATTGAAACACACACAAGTGCTGTAAAGCGTTGATTGGCCTTTGATTATGATACATGGTCCATAAATCGTCCAATACAAGGTAACGTCCATTCATCCGTCGTCTACTGCTGTTAACTACGCTGGTGGGTGCTCTCTCAGTACGAAAGTAATATAAATGGACAGGTCAAGCGAGTAGGCTCATTGAGATGGTGTAACAAACGTCTCGTAGATAAGTTACAGATACCACAGCTATTAATGTACCAAAAGGTATCACTTGAATCCCAAAAACCACTATCGCTATCGGTATTTACCTGTAGGTACGTAAATGTCAGAATATCTCAGGTAAAGTCTTAAGATCCCAATAATTATAGATTTAAAGTAATAAATAATAGCTGGAAAGTACATAATCTGACTCTACAATATCTGACATAGTGATATAGCATCATTTTTCAAGTTGTCAGTCATCATCATCATTGTGATCATTTGAGAAGGAACAAGGAGAGAGACAGCGCTGTATCGAAGCTAGAAGCTACTCTATCATAGAGAAGGTTACGGTACAAACAAGAAAGCTAGCTTAAGAAAAAAAAAATGATTTAGTTACATCAATGATTTACTATGAGTAAGTACTTTATCGTGAATAACTTTTCATTTAAAAAACCGACTTCCGCCATTGTTATACGACTAAAAAATTTTGGATGAAATTTTTTTTATGAAAGAACCATAGTGGTGAAAGGATTATGATACTTTCTGAATGCAAATGCTTGGTGTCTTGCTGAAAATATCAAAATCGCCATATGTATGGCTACAATATTTGAGGAGTTCCCTCAATTCCTCATGGATCCCATCATCAGAACTGGATTCTGAAAAAAATGGGACCAATCTGGAAGTATATCTAATCAAATAAAAAAAGAATTTTCCAAATCGGTTCATAAATGCCGGAGATATGCGGTAACAAACATTAAAAAAAAAAAAAAAAAAAAAAAATACAACCGAATTGAGAACCTCCTCCTTTTTGGGAAGTCGGTTAAAAAATCATTGCGAGGAATCTGACTTGTCCTAAATCTTTTCAGATTGGCGCTACGTTACTGGTTCTTTATACCAATGGATTATTCAGAGCCTTAATCTATCTCGGGCAGACCAAGCAAGAAATTTTGACAGGAGATAACGTGAACTTTATGTTAGAAACCTCAAACGTAAAATGGCCCTATAAAACTGGAGTACATCTTTAGATTACGACAGAAATCTTCAACCAGTGGGTAATTACAAATTGAAAGGAGTCCCTTTACCGTAGGACGGATACGACCAATCTAAGTTTGAGTTGTTCCTTAATCAATTACACTTGCAAGACGAGCTTAGGATGGTTCAATGGGCTAAATAGTTACGTGGCTCTTTTGAAGACTTTGATTTGAAGAGGTGCAGTTTCCCATCAACGAATGATCTAATATTGTAGTTGTTTAGTTTTGAAACGTCGTAAAAATCATGAAAAAGGGTAAAAATTCTTTATATCTATTTTTATTTCTACACTGTTATTGAAAGTTTCTTTCTGCTTGGGTTTACTATTAAATAGATTGTTTTCTTACAAATAATCTACATGCTACTAAACTAACCATCTAAAAATCAAGAAGCTGAATCCAATTTAGTATAATCAGCGCAAGAAATTTCTAAGTCGAAGTCTCAGGTTAAGTTAGCTGAAAACTTGGCCGCTCGTGAGCTGAATTTAATTAATCCTGAATAGTTTCGCTTGAGTGGGCACTACCTTGTGGCACGACGCCGACGGACCAAAGAGAACAATCGCAAATATTTTAATGCTTATTCTATTGAATAAACAAGCGAGCAATAAGCGAGAATTTTAGAAAATTACCAAGAAGGATCGAATAATAATAATAAAAGCAAGACTAATCCCGTGCTGAAATTTAGTTACGGTTATTATGTTCTTTATGTTTATATTCTTATTACGATGCACTCTGAAGGACGCGTGGTCTTGCTGGCGGTCGGCCTATGCATTATTCTGCCACAAAATATATAGGCAAATATATAGATAACAGGCGCACGCCCATTATGTTGATTCAAAAGTTTTATGAAATTTCAATGTATGACTTTCTTTTGTTTTACCATTGACTATTGAGTTAAACATAGACTAATTTATAACCAACTTCAAAAAAAGGAGGTTCGTATTCGTCTGTATGTTTTTTTTTAAATTTAAGTTTTGACTTGGTTCTTTGGCAGCAAATACAGCTCGCAATATCAATGCTGCGCTTGGAGAGGATATGACTAATGAACGCACGTAATGAAACTAAGAAAACTAACAAAATAAAATATTCGTCGAAACGAAACGAATTATTTTATACATATATATAATGAGATGGGATGCCCATAATAGTCATCAAGATCATAATTTTAAACGTAACACTTCTATTACGCGTCACTGGTTTATTCTTGGTTACACTGCGTTAGGTCAGAGACCAGCTTGAGATATCTAACGTAATGATACTGATGATCAAATAGCTTACTAAGTTTAGGTCAAGCAGAGTAGCAACAAGGTAATAAATTCACTAAATGTCTATCTTTCGCCGGATCTTTAAAACTTCGCTAAACTTGGTTCAAGTTGTCGCTACAAGTTGAAGTGTTGAATCCGTCGTGTATCTAGTTTGCGAACGGACAGTCCTTGTACACGACTACGGACGGAGCATTGGAAATAGAAGTGTTACTTAGCAACTTCGTTGAGAACTTGCTTTTATGGGCGACTGCACTGGAGCTTGAAGACGTGGCGTTTTTTTTCACTCCCATTGTTATAGAAAATCTTAATAGCTATTGTCGATTTCATAATCTTATAAACCACATCATCATCAGCCTGTAGATGTCCACTGCTGTATATAAGCCACCCCCTTAGAATGCCATGATGAAACGGTCTTGAGCTACCTTCATCCACCGACTTCCTGCAACGTTTTTCTTTAGTCCATCGAGTGGAGGGCCTTCCCCTACCGCGTCATCTGGTTTGTGGTCACCGCTTGAGAACCTTATAAAACACACTCCCTTCTAAATACACAATTTTCACAAATATTTAATATTAAAAAATTAAATATTATTATATAAAATATAATAATATTTAATTTTAAAATATATTAAATTTAATATTATTTATTATTTATATAGCCATTAAGTCATTACAGGTTTTGCGAGTAAAATTAGTCTGAATTAGATAATAATTAAGCATTTGCAGATTTTATGGTAATTCAAGATTATTTTCTTTGGGGATTTTATATTTAATATGACGCATGGTTATCAGGTTTCTGCAATGTCTTCGCCAACTGATAATACCACATCAAACGCGTTGAAACCTCGCGGTTTTCCGCCCCAGTGCGTGCGCCGGTCAAAGGGCAAACACAGCGAATAGTCCGCTTCAAACCACTTGTGAACTAAAACTTAGCTGAACCAACTCGGATCTATTTGCGTACGAGTAATCCCGTCTTATAAATACGTGTGTACGTGGATTCGGCTTAAATGTATTGATTTAGCTTCAGCTATTGTGGGATGTTTGGAGAGGTTAGAACTTGAATGTTTGTTCTGGAGTTATGGTAGGTATACCTTGAAGATTAGCCACATGTTTACTTGCACATTTCATGTTAATAAACGTACAAGTCACTAAGTTTTTCAGAGAACTATTCGCTCTAAACGGATACATTATCTAATGATTGGTAAGCCCGCGAAAGGTATAAGACGGCAATGCCTATATCGAACAATGAATTTAGCTTGTCGATATAAGAAGAGTCTCTTTATTGAAAAAGCATAAAGTACTTAAGTCATTATCATCAATATCATCATCATCAGCCTGCAGAAGTCCACTGCTAGACACAATTTTTTTTTTGTTATTTTTATTGTTGGCATTTGTGGTTTATTTTGGTATTTTATGTACCATTTATTGTAATTTGATGGTGGTTCTAATCTGATAACCTGCCTGTTTTGTTAATTTTTGTATCCCAGACTTGAAAAATGTGAGCCATCTAAATAAACTAAACATAAGAACCTTGTATGTGCCTCATTTATGCAAATAAGGAATTATTTTTATATTTTTTCACATGCCTCTCCCCTAGAATTACATCGCCACCTACTTTAGAAAAAACTTTGTTATACAATTTCTCAAAACCTTTGTTTATCAGGTTTTCAAATGAACGACCTCTCGTCCTAACACTTGACGCAAACACATCGTGTAATAAACTCACGTTAATTTCGCGTAAGCGGCTAACTCCGAGTTATGGGCTATTAAGAAATTGTTCTCGGACCTTCGCGGGGCGGGGGTGGTTATTTGCGTAAAGTTAGCGCTGTACACCCTTGAGGGTTTCGGACCACGCTGTACAGGGTGTGTAAGGTTATTTCATTTGTTACAATGCCTTTCAGACAACTGCCTTGCTTGGCAGTTTTGACGCCCTAAGGCCCAATTCTCTTATTTAATAACTTTTCATTTAAAAAACCGACTTCCGCCATAGTATTCGACTAAATATCTGGATGAAAAAAAAATGATGAAAGAACCACAGTGGTGAATGGGTACTACTAGGATACTTTCTGAATGCAAATGCTTGGTTTGTTGCTAAAAATATCAAAATCGCCATATGTATGCATACAATATTTGAGGAGTTCCCTCAATTCCTCATGGATTCCATCATCAGAACTGGATTCTGAAAAAAATGGGTCCAAACTGGAAGTATATCTATTCAAATAAAAAAAGATTTTTCCAAATCGGTTCATAAACGCCGGAGATATGGGGAAAAAAAAAAAAAAAAAAATACTACCGAATTGAGAACCTCCTCCTTTTTGTGAAGTCGGTTAAAAAACATTCAAGTCACAATAATATAATCTCGTGTCAGTCGCACTATCACGTAGTAACTATTACTGAATCTTCGCGTATGCATGCGAAGATTAAGTAATAGTTACTACGTAACAGTGCGACAAGTTTTTTAACTAAGAGAATTGGTGTTGGTAGAATTAATTAAACTCTTGTTGTGTGACGATATTTCGTTTAATTCACAAGGTTTCTTTATAACCAACACAATTTTAATATATTTATGTTACTTGCTCAGACAAGTGTTATTAGTGGACAGAGAACAATACTTCTTTTTATCATTTGAAGTAAGCGAATGACACTTGACAGATTTGACAGTGACATTTCGTACCGCTCCAAGATGTCATATGTATTCTGCACTGATTTATAGGCTGTTAATTCTTAACAATTGGGCCTCTGGTATTTTCGTGCTATTAAAATGTCCTTGTCTTATATCTGACCTAGTGATCTTTGCTACCTGACATGAACTAACACTTGCTACAAATTCATGAAACTGTGATTTCAAAGTTCAAATCCCCCTGTATAATTGTAACCTACGAAGGCAAGGGTGTGTTGGAATCGTACGAGGTGTTTAGCCCCAAGTCTTAGGTAAACTGGTTGGACAACGCAGATGGTGCTCGAGGGGGTAGGTAGGGGGGCATTCGGTAATCTATGTACAAACGGTCAAGATTAATCCAAGACTCTACCTGCCATTTCACTGCTGATAAAATCAAAAGTTGTGAACATTGTTAACTTATTTAATATAACATAACACACCCAACAGTCACATACATAACCCTGATGACTAGGTTTCCCTGTGTCGTGGGTATCAAGAAACTACGAGTACCATGGTACCACAACACCCAGACCCGGAACAAATATTTGCAGAGCATGCAAACATTAGTCCCACTCCGGGATTCAAACCAGCACCTCTCGCGTATCAGACATCTACACGCCCGCTGCGCCACAGAGGTCGTAGAGAGGGTCGTGGTTGGAGAGATAAGATCTCATCGTCCCCCTGCACTCTGAATTTTTCCACCAGACTAGTTTTCTACCAATGACCGAAAGAAAACGATCCATCCCTAATTTAAACTTTTTCAGGTAGTTTTCAGAAAGAAACCTATTGGTAACAGTATTTGCGAATAAGCTTACTAGCTCTACTTTTATTTGAATTAAATGGAATAATAACGCTTTCTTCAATCCAGAGCCCTCATTGTTAGGGTCGGGTCCCTCTGTCAGCTCTGCAGGCTGTTTGTCAAGGCCCGGAAGTGGTCTCCGGGACCTGCGCACGTCACTTCCGCTCACCCACTGCCCGAAGACATGCCATGCGTATTGTTTATATCCGATTCCTAGAACAAAAATATTTTCGGAACTGTAGCTTGGAAATGCATTTATGGAAGTTTTTTTAACAAAAATAAGTCTTAATCTTGTATAATAATACGTATCTTTTCTGTGCGTGAGTGATATGGTCACTGTTTGATAAACACACATCTTAAATAAAAAAAAAGTTTGTCTATACATGTGAAACTATACATCGAGAAGAAACTCAGGATGATTAAATTCTTTGAGTCAAGATTTCGTAAGACTTGTCTAAATTTAATCACAGAACTTACTGTTTTGGGCTAAAATGAAGCAAAGGCTCTCTTGAAGATACTATCTTGGTAGAGGTCACAAAATAATAAATATGTTTTGACCCACCTCGTTATCTCTGGTCCTTTATTAAAACATAAACACTCCTCAGCCAACTGTCTTGAGTTTCCTGCAGACTCCTCGTATGCCATCAGTGAAACTGAAACAAGCGATTACAGGCCTTAATGCATGGAGATACGGGTTGATGTGGGGTCAGTTAATGTGTAATTACTGACAAAAGACAGGTCAAAGGGACGGAAGCGGTCCGGCACGCATCCGGCGCGGGCGAGACGTCTTCGGTCGGAAGCACCGCGTTTGAGGGAGCACACTCTTTGGGCACCACTTTGTGTATGTCAGTTGTTTGGGTTGGAGAAACCTTCATGCATGCAAAAGCAGTGTTTACATGTATAAACGAAATAATGGAACTTGACTGTAATAATTTGATTGGAGCAGGAATGCTCTAGCTTTGCAGGTAACTAAGTAATCGGTAAGGTTTTATTAAGAAATTGATGATGGCTGGTTATTAAAAGCTAAAGGATTGCAAGATTGTTGCAAAAGGTAAGACGTGATCTCTGCCCACTCTTGTATGGTAAAAGCGTGAGTTGTTTGGACCTACGTAGTAGGTAGGTTGCTGTATAGGTATGTACCTATCTAATGATAGCCAATCATTTTTACAATTAGTAACATCCTACAGAATATCCTAATGTATACCCCTCCTCCTATTTCTTTGATTTTAGCTAATTCTAATACACTCGTACAAACAGACAGTAATAATCTGCAGGTCCTCAGGTGGTTCCGAGTGGTCGCGCGTCGCTTGGCAAAGGGATCAAAGCAGCCCTTCATTTATCGGCTAATTGGCTTGACCGCCCTACGTGGGGATAAGATGACGCTGTGACAAGCCCTATATTCCAGTGTTCCTAAAGAAGGTTATGATGTAATATCAGTTCAGTGGACCACCAACCGGCTCTACACTTCCTTTGAAACTTCTTCTTTCATGATATTGGCCTTATGAGCTTTGGGTCGTGTATATGGCTCTTAAAAAAGGGTTTGTCTATGAGCAGAAAGAGAGAAAGAACTCATAACATAACACCCAACAGTCACACACGTTGAACACATGGTACCATAACACCCAGACCCGGAACAAATATTGCAGATCATACAAACATTTGACCCGCAGTGAGAATCAAACCCACAACCTCTCGGATCTCAGCCGGCTACTCGCACGCCGTGCCACGGAGGTCGTCAAAACTCATTACTGAGTGCTAGATGCTGAGCAGTTACACTAGAGTGCGCCGCAGGGAGACTTCTTTCATGATGATTGAAACTCTCAAGAATGACCACATTTCAAAAAAAATTACGACTATACACCATGCACTATTCTCCTGCTGACGTTTCGTTGATCATTTAGAAGTCCATCCTAAAGATGACATGTCGGGTTCCTGTCTCATTTTCAGCGTCGCAGTTCTTGCTCATGAGGATGTAACTCTAAATAGTCAACGAAACGTCACCAGGAGAATAGTAAAGTACGTGGTGTATAGTCGTAGTTTTTTCTAAAATGATACCAAGCCACGATAATTTCCATTCTATTATGACCTCATTGATTTTTTCAAATCAGGTAAAAGCGGCATTTTATAGTCATCTTTTAATGCAACAAAAAATATACAACGACTTAAAAATGTAGAGACAAACTCGATCCCTGGTAGTTTAAGTAAAGTATCAGGGCGGCGCGCGGCATCGTCGTCGGCCGCAGACAGCACGATATAATTTTAATTGAGAGTCACTCGTGCGGGCGCGGCTGCGCTTGTCATGCAACTTGGAGTTGCTGATTTGAAATAATTAAAAGGATAAAACGAGGATTGACAAAGGTATAACTTTTTATCCGAAGCAACGCCCCAGTGAACCTCAAGTGAGTCCTTTTGACTTACAAAGTACCTTGGAGGATTTTTATTTGAAATAACCTGTAGTGATGACCTGCCATTCCTATACGTATTTTTTGCCCAATTCAGTAATCGATAAGTCATCATCATCAGCATCAGCAGCCTTTAGATGCCCACTGCTTGACGAGGCCTCCCTCATAGCATGCAATGGGGGGATTTGCCATAATCACCACGCTTGGCAGACAGATTGGTGATCGCAGTATTGATGTTGAGTACTCAGGTGGATGCTGCTGCCCATCCCCTGTTGTAATCCCTTAGTCGGCTTTTAAGACATCCACGGGAGGAGACGGAAGGGTCTTTTCTTAGGCCGGATACACCACTGCACATTAGCAATTGATAAGCACTATCATAATTTTTCTTTATCCTACATTCAACAAACACGAACCTCTCTGTTATTTTGTTGTGACGATAGATGGAGTTGATATCGCAGAAGTTATGCCCTGATAAATGTGTGTTGATAAGGCTCACGTAACTAAGCGATGAAGTTCACCTTGCCAATTTGTTGCCAATAAAGAAGTTTGATTGGAACATTGATACATGCCTCTCATTCTTCAATATTGTTAGGTTAGTAAGTCTCTACAAGAAATTGATAAATTACAGTTGTTCCTTGTGTTTTGTTTGGATGATCTTTGGCACAGTTTTACCATCATCATCCGATTGAAGACGTCCACTGCTAGACATTAGCCTCCCCCAAAGAATTCCACGAAGAGAAGACCTAGAGTCCTGTCCTCTAGAAGACCTGTCTAGAGTCGCCTCCATCCACTGACTTTCTGCAAACTTTAAAATGTAGTAGGTCCATTAAGTGGAGGGGCGTCCTACAGTCAAAGCCAAATTCATGTTTTATAGATATTGCGATATTACTATATATATCGCAATACATATATCTTTGAACTTACTTCTTTAAAACGTTCCCTTAAGAAATCACGCGCCTTCATTTTATAAATAACACGTATTGCTTGTTTTTAGGTTACCAACGGAACCATAGTAAGATCACTCAGGTGTGGGTCTGCCTGCTTGTATGTTACAGTTCATTTTCTCTCAATCTACTGGACCAAAAAAGCTGAAATTTGGTTCAATAGAGTTCACCACACCCAATATAGCGTAAATCAATTATTTCTGATTTCGGGTTTTAGAGTTTTGCGGAGCAAACTATAAAATTCAAAAAAAACTTGTGGCAATAGTTTCGTGTGACATATTATCAAATAAAATAACTCGTTACACACCAAAAATAGGTTCCTTTTTCATTTAGTTTTTATAGCATTGAGTAAAAGATGATTTTCTGTGAACAACTCAAGACTACTGCGTCACGTGTCGTCCGGTTTGTGGTCACCACTCGGAACCTTTGTTACACAGTGGTGGGCCAATTTGAGATTTATTTCAGACCGTTCTGTTTCGGATGATGTCCACCGTCTTCAATTCTGAATCTGCAATCTGGAATCTGAATAGCAAATAGTACCTACAGCTGCACCACCTATTTCTGAATTCATAAAACATGCTCCGGCTTTCCGGTCAGAACCCTTTCAGCAAATTCCTGTACGAAAGGAACAATCAAAACATATTCCAAAAATAAAATCCCTTTTACCATAAAAATATCCCAACACCCGTCCGAGCAGAAACATAAACAGCATTACCACATTTCTATTAACCTGGGGGTCATTTCACTTTGTAAGCGTTACCTTTTGTCCGTCGTATGAATAATGGATTTCAGAGTTTCACCGCGTTGCAGACGGTTTGAGCTTCAGCTGTTTTCAATGAAGACATTTTCTTTGTATCGTTTGCAAGTTGTTTGAAAGTTTTTCAAGATGGTAGTCATTGTTTAAATTTTACGTTGAATTTAAGTAGACGGTTTCATCAGAGTTTTTAGCTAGGTATAATGTATGTTTTCAGGTGAAATAATGTGGAAAGAAAGGCCAAATAACTTCATACCCCACACCTGGAAATCAGAAACCAAAGTCTGAGGTTTATCAAGCAATTGACACGGACGTATGGTGTAGTAAAACACGAATTTTTGTATAAAAAATTAGGTTAAGAAAGTGTAGTGTGCGCTCATCGGTGTCACCATATAAAATTCGTGTTAACTGTTTGAAAAAAACTTAGACTGAGCTTCCTGCGCAATTATCTGGTATATTACACACTACATTACACAAATGTACGAGTTGGGAATACCTAAAGAGTCCTCTTAAAAGTTACTCATCGATAAACAGTATTTCTAATTGGGACTTGAAGGTTGGGATCTTACGAAAACAAACCCACCATGCTGACACAAAAATGAGGTAACCATTTTTTGCCACCATATGGCGCTGTTTACACGAACTCTCCACGTTCGCCGGTATCCACACGGTCGGTCGTCCGTCCGCGTGAGTTCATCGAACAAATAAACAATGTCAAGTGAAGGTGTTTGACGAAAGGTCATTGTAAATATTTGTTAGAAAAACTTTTGGAAAAGTTACATTTGGTTGGCATTTTACGTAGACTGTTTTCTTGAAAATTGTCAGTAAACAGCGGGTGGCACGATTACTGCCAAACTAAGTAGAACAAAGAGATTCTTTTGGTGTTATATTTTGTTCTTGCCCGTTCGTTCTTATAATATCAGAAAACTAACATGCTTAATATAATTTTATCAGCCTATCCGCAACGGTGCTGTGGTGTGTCCAACCTAAAAATAGACCACCCCGTCTCCACTTGTGGATGTGTTAATAGGGATTACACCAGGAGATGGCCAGCATCTACTTGAGTACTCAACACCAATACTGCGATCACCAATCCACCTGCCAAGCGCGGTGATTATAGCATATCCCCCCATTGCATTCTATGGGGGAGGCCTCGTCGAACAATTGAACATCTAAAAGCTGCTTGATGTGAGCGATGATGTGATCCGCAACGGTCAAAAAAGATAACATTTCACCTAGCTAAGGTAAGGTATATTATACTAAAAATTACATTATTATTATATACAAAGTAATCAAATTTAAATTCGTTATATTTTAAGTATGATAGCAGAATATAATTAAGGCATTCAGGAGTCTTTGTTAATGTATTATCTAGGTATCTGAACTTCATTAAAGATAAACTATTAAAGTAAGTACTCATTTTCCCCTTCCTTTTCCAAAACAGTTTGTGTTCTTAAAAGTAACCTCATGTACTCGCCGTGTCCTTGTCGGCACCACCTACAAGGTGCGCCGTGTTTACACTCTTCGGCAGTAAACTTGCGTAAACACCCGGTTCCGCCCGCTGCGTCCACCTGCTCACAAAGGGTTGTTTGCTTTGTATTGTTAATGGAACTGTTTATTATAGACTCAAAAATGCAGCGTGAAACTTCAGAAAATTCCCTTGCAGTTTTGGTTATTTCTAGATAATTTTTGGACATACCTAAATAAAAGTCTTAGAGTTTAAAAGTTTTAATCTAAAGTCTTGGTAATTTTGCTTATTTTTTTTAGAACATTGGCTATGTTCTAAAAAAAATTTGCTCTGGTCAAAATATTCAACCTGCAGACAGGGGTCTCCTTTCCTTCAAAGCTAGCCTATATAAATATATTTGCATATGGGTGCGTGTATATCATACACTTCAAGTCGTGTCGACGGAAATTAAAATCAATGGAAAATCTTAATTGAAGACAAGATCATGCACGAAATTGCAAACCCCTTTAAGAAACGATGCTCAGAGAGAGAGTGTGTATTAAACACTAAAGTTTGCAGTTATTGTGGATGATAAAGGATACATTACAATAGTTAGCGTGTTGGCTAATGTTACAGGATCGAAGATGACAATGGACGATGGATAGTTTTGTGGCCTAGATAGTGATGAGAGAGATGTAACAGGGAGAGATAGAATGAAACGATTGCTAGAGTACGAGGCCAAAGTTGTAATTTTTTTTTTAATGGCGTCTGAGTATTTTCTAAATTTTGCCAATGTCAAGTAGCAAAGATAATTACAAACAATGTCCAGTCGTCAAGTCCTCTGTCAAGTCATCTTCTAGTAAATCGATGGCAGTTTACTAGAATGTTCCTGGACAATTTCCATTCCTTCGAAAAGACACGCAATGCACTTATTTTATTTTATTTCACTACTATGTGATTTTTATAAGCTACACCGGTTAAAATGCCACCAAAATTACACGATATAACTCAAAAAAACACTAGAAATTGAAATAAAATAAAAAAGGACGACATCTCCCTTCGAAAGAGCAAAAAAAGTCCGTTGTAATGTTTATTCATATGATGCATGAGTGTGGGAATTGCAGGGCTAGCAAAACGCATACTTTACTAAAAAGTGTTAATAAACTAAGCTTAATTAAGTCTTTGGTTAATTATTACTGTAGTCTATCATGTTATGAGTCTAAATTCAGAATTCAGTGATGATAAAAACCAGACCATAACTAAAAAGGTCCTATCCAAAACTTAGTAATCACGTCGGATAAGGCAAGGTGTCCACTAAATCCACAACGCAATAAATCTCGCAAGTGCTCTCAACTTGTAAATGGCACATTTGCGATGCGGCTCATATCGCACCGTCTGAAGCGGGCCTAAGCCGCGGACTCTAAACTGATATTTATGGCCCGAACGCACCTCGCTGTGTTTTTCTTTGCAACTTGACTTCAAATCCTGCTTACGCTCTGGTAATGCTTAAGGTCTTTGAGGTATGGAAATAGCTTGATAAGTTGGTAAGTATAAACAAACCAGGCCACAATGTTTTTCTTGTTCATACTTTGCTTGTGTTCACAGATAAATCTCCATAGGAGGCTGTGTTGCGTTGCACAAGATGTGGAAAACAAATCGAATCTCAGAGTCATGCATTCTCTGCAATGACTGTGCAACGCGATAGACGATGGTGATGTGATGATGAAAATGAAACTAATGACTGATGGTCTAGTGGGAGGGAACCCGACTTCCAATCCTCCGATGATCCAGGTTCAAATCCTGGCCCAACACCGATGGAGGTTTCCTCTCACCGATATATTGAAATGATCACAAGTCATGCAGTAATTTTTATTACTGTAAATAGATTGTGTGTACTCTATTTATGTCATTTATCACTCACAAATTTAAATAAAAACGAAATCATTACTCACACAAAATGCCATCAAACGAAGCTGAACCTCAACCCTAATAACGCAACTTTTTCGATTTCCATAAAGTCGCACTCAGCGATTACGTACAAAAGGTGGCTAAGTAACACCGCACCCATTAAAGACCCTGCCTAGAGCAATATATATTTTCATCGCGTTTTTATGAAGAAATTCGCTTGCAAACATCCAGAAAAAAAGTTACAATGCTAGATAGAAGTGACACTCACACAACATGGACACCGCATACACGTTTACTCCCACCTGTCATAACAACCAACAGTCACTTACAAAGTGTTGATCCCACACTAGGATTCCCTGTGTTGTGGGTATCAAGGAACTACGAGTACTGTGGTACCACAACACCCAGACCCGGATCAAATATTTGCAGATCATGCACACATTTGAGCCGCAGCGGAAATCAAACCCACACCTCTTCCGTCACAGCCGGCTGCTCGCCCGCCACGCCAGGGAGTTCTTCATATGACTTCGATCATAGATACTCGTAGATACAAGCTAATGTGATGGTTATGCATCCATTTAAATTCCAATCGTGCAAGAGATAATCTTTCACACATCGGTACTGCTAAGTAGCGATGGCAAGCACTATTTATTTGTAAGGTTCTATTATGTCAGCACAGGGCATTGACAAAGGAATTTCGTATCTATGCGTTTAATACCTATTGTTATTTATTTTATGGCACTAGTATGCAAATCTTACACCACTATTAAACGTTATTTGTTGCCTAAATTAAAACATTAAAAAGGAAATATTAAGTTCTTTCGTTGCTGGCGATTGTCATGCTAATATTCAATGCTCTGTCCGCAGCCAAAAATGTTCACGTTTTCTTGGGTCCATAGTCCTATTAGGTCCTAATAACGAAATGTTTGTGTTTTTATAGGTTGACTCATTGGAGATTGCGAAAACAATAGTTTAGGTACCGTACTGCTATGTAACAATATCATAATACCTATGGGTTTGATTTGCTAATACTGTTCCTTATTATTATGAACAAGAGATACATATCAAGAAATAAACACTCTACTCAAAGTTCTTGGGCTTTTAAATAGATGAAATAGCAAATATATAGCGCTAATGCGAAGGTCGTATTCTGGCTAGAATAATTATTATTTCAGTAGTATTATGATGAATAATGGCATGTTTCAATTGCCATCAAAATCCACGGCATACCATTATGCACACTTTTCCCGCTAAGTGTAGGGCAGGAGAATGACGCAATTGGCGGGCGGAGGAATGACGATATTATTTACGTTAATTCGCACGGCAAGTGACGTCTTACGTGCTACCTTACGCCGTTAGGGTTGGCGACGATAAAAAAATAATGCCTTTTTCAAATGGGCTCAAATTGTTTTGGAAATATTAAACGGTATTAAACTGCCTATTTGCATGATATTATTTTCAATTTCAGAGCTACGATGCCATTCATTAAATGAGTTATAATTACGAAATTGGTGCATTGATGAAATAACTCTATAGTTGTAGTAGAAGTTCTATACAGCCCATTGTATTGTTTTTTTAATACTAAGATTAAGAGGCAGTGCAGGTTAAGCACGAATTCTAATAGTATAGAGACGCTAGCGACACATTAGTCGATGTCAAACATTGGCCGATGCGGTGGCTTGAAATTTTTGTATTTTGATTGGTTTACACTTATATTTGACATTTACGATTGTCTTGATAACGACAAATGGTCGTGCTTGGGCCTCAATACAGGGAAAAGAGTTGATTGTGTCGAATTAATTAACAGGATCGTGGCATAGGCAAGTATCGCAGGTCTTTCCAACATCATCAGTTTAATAGTTACCACTGCTTATACTCGGGATCATGACTAAGTTAGACCCTCTCGTTACCCCTTTCCTCCATAAAGGGGTAATTATCATCTTTTGTGCTCATGGTTTGCAAAGAAAATGATCATTCGCTTTAATCTGTAAGCAGGCTTAGTTAGTTATTTTTTCCATATCAATTATTCTGAGCAAAATGGAAATAATAATTTTATTTTCCCTTCAACCCACAACCCTATACTGACGCGAAACGCGCAACAGAACGCAACTTTTCCACAAGTCACGGCGGTAATTGTACCACTTTCCATAATGTATATTTTAGTACCGGGGGCATTTTTCAGCCACGGCCCTAATGAGCCGAGAACACCGCTGATGGCCCGTAATGCAACGGTGGTTTCGCTGATTTATCTCTAGTAAAATGAATCAATTATCTTCTGAAAAAAAAAACAAAAACATGTTTGAGTATAATTCTATTAATTCTGTTCCATTACGTCAAAATAAAATATTCCCGAATCCATAACCACAAGATCCATTTTCGAAAGTTAAACTTATGTCAAAGCGTGCCTAGTAGAAGTGCTGGCATATTGGTATATTCGCAAATGTTTGCATTATTTTTCCGAAGTAAAATCAACCATGAGTCTATCGATACATAACGTTGTTTTCCTTCGCAAAATAACGCAAACATTTGCCAATCCAAGTGAAGTACCACCTTTACACTAGACGCACTCTATGGATTTGCATAGCTTTTTCAGACCTATGCTACTCCAATTCGGCTTTCAATATAAAACGAGCTTTAACGTGTTGAGTTTACAGTTACACATGAAATGATTTATGTGATGACAGCGGCAGATGAAAGTGGGACATTGAGGACCAAATGATCTGAGATTGGCTGCACAAAGAATATCTTAGAACTTGGATAAACCATAAAGTAAAAAAAGAGTAAAAAGTACCGATTAGAGGTGATTGGGATTTCAGAAGACAAAGTGGATTGCGTTGCGTGTGACTCGAGAGTTCTTTCTAATGAGTTTGGAGCCGGCTCACAGATAAATCACGCGGTTTTGTGCCTCAAAATATTCTGACATCAGCCCAAGATATGGAAAGAGCGGTTTCTAAGTTTTTTGACGAAAAAACCAGCCAAGTGCGAGGAGGACTTAGGATCCCATATAAACAGGCTACCATAGTAACCACTAGATCAATTAAACTTGTTAGTCAATCAAGACATTGACTTATATTTATTTTTATTTGTCGCAGAAAGTCGGTGGATAGAGGCGGTTCAAGACCGTTCGTCGTGGCATCCTAAGAGGGAGGCCTATGTCCAGCAGAGGACTTCTTCAGGCTGATGATGTTGATGATTATTTAATTCCCGCTACCGCTCACACCGTGTTCGCTCCACGTTTGTCCCGTGTGCAACCTCGCGGATGGTTATAAATCAAAGCACGTTGCTCCTTATGAACATATTTCGTGTGTCGTGTCCTTTAAAATTGCTTGTTTCATACACCGCAATTTTTATAAAGGTTGCTCGTTTTGTGATGAAATTCTCTGTGGGTCGTAAATTAGGGGTGGTAAGTGTGTGATGGCTTTTATATTGGGGGAATTGATATTTGCAGCGGGGAGTCTGATTATGAAGAGCTTTACGCAATCTAATATCTATAGTGCAACACCTGATACTGTTTCTCTACCTAACATAACACCAAATAGTCATATAAGTAGTCTTGATCCCACACTAGGACTCCCTGTGTCGTGGGTATCAAGAACTACTAGTACCTTGGTACCATAACACCCAGACTTGGAACTACTACTCGCCCGCCGCGCCACACAGGTTGTCTAACAAACTCGACCCTGCGCAACCAGTTTGTTTTTTTTCTGATCTTTAGAAAAAAGGCCTTCTTTGGCTTCAGTCCAACAGCTTTAACTTCATGACTTTTTTAGATACATACAACTGACAAAAAAAAACAAACGAGATTCGTTTTTCAACAACAAGACTGTCCATAGACTCACGACAGGTTGAAGCGGTTAACTTGGGTTGAATTATTTGCCTTAATTATACACTGCCTGTCGCCAGCTTAACACGTGGCTTGACCATTCTGCGTTTACTGGGAGACTTGGAACTTGGTAAGGACATTGTATAGGTATAGGTATAACAAAATAAACTTGGGAATAGGTGGCTCCTTTCCTATTTCTAGCTAACATGATGCTGAATGTTTTGATCTGTCAGTACTGAGTTTTTCTCTGTTAATTTAATCCTGAGAAGAATGAATCTCGTTGGGATAGGGTAAGTAAAAGATGTAAATCTTGCTCGTTAACAAAAATATGAACCAAACTAACCCAAAGCATCTCAGTTTAGTTAAGCACCTACATAAAACATACCTTACATAAAGACCTAGGTAGTTATTAATAACTGAGTTATGTTATGAATTACATATACACTTCTTATAGTTTTAAGTAATTTATGTAGCCTTTTTTTTTTTTTTTCCCTTTTTCTATTTTTCTTAAAGTAGGACCTACCTGTACGTGAACAGCGAGTTTAAGCCAAGCCGTAAGTAGGTACTATATCTGTTGCCAATTTATACCGGTCGACGCGCCGCCTTTATAGGTACTTTGTGACCGATATATAAAGTTTGAAACGTTTCGCCCTTCAAATTAACCAGCCATTCCTAGAAACACGTTTAAGCTCCGGCCTACGTCCCTCCGCACACCAACAAACAACAACCCAAGTTGCAAAGTCACAACTTTTCGTCCGATTGTCCTTCTTGGATTAAATTAACATTAGGTGAAACTATTCCAAGGGTTTCCATTGTGCCTCCATCTGCCGTCTTGACCCTGCGGTCTACGGAATCCTAATTAAATTTACAACATGTAAATTTTGGACGTCTTGGACTTGATGTTTGTTTAAAAACAGTCACGTTGTTTAAGTTTGTACCTTCTACGCTGTACATTCTACAGATTGCGTTGCGTCTTGAATGCTAACAATTTTAATTTAATTCTGGAGGTTAGTTATTTCATCATTAGTGGTCCAAGAGCCCTATGATTTATTCTAATTACTCAAATAAAATGTTGTGTTCAAGCTTTGTACTTTATAAAAAAACCTCAAAACTTAAAACTCAACTTAATACACTGTTTTCATTGCACGAAAAGAGGCTATTTGCTGGGCGCTTAACAAGATAGATCAATTTCGCAAAAAAACCATCAATATCAACATTGTACATTCTGTGTGTATTTGAATCGACAATTTGCTCTTCCTATTTACTACACCATGTGCCTAAGCCTTGTAGTTTAAGCAAAACAAACCTCCGTTCTCATATGTCCTTAATTTAATAATTTCCGAGCGTTTAGTTTGGGGCCGCCATATTTGTCTTGGTCCGAAATCCGTCCTAAGATTAATCCGGAATTTTGTTAACTGTCCCTTGCCTTACCCTACAGATTACAGTCCTACAAGAGCCGCCTGACAACTCTGTGCAATCGATCGACAAAAGGTTTCCAGTTTTATATAAATCACGACCATCCAAGTTGTTTTACTCAGGCAATGAGCTTTTATTAGTCAGAAGCCGGCTGTACCCACTCACAACATGGATCCTGTCAATATCCAAAGAATTTATTTAGTTTTTTTTTTCCAAAAAGCAAGTTATGTTAGTCTAAACAAAGTAAGATTAATTTAAGTTTTTGGATCTAGTTGACTATCCACTAGTCACTAGTCCACTGCTGAGCATAGCCCTCCCCATAGAATGCCACGATAAACAATTTTGTGCTGTCTCTATCAACAAAATGTTAACTGAAGGTTAACTTTATACGACCTCTAATTAACATTTTAATTTTAATTAGCGTATACTCATTATAACCGACAATGACTATGTATTGACGACGTGAGTGGATAAAACATGATTACGTAGCAAGTGATCCAGCTGTCTTTGACGGACTACTGCTACGTTGTACAGGATGGTCACTACACGTGCGTAGGGTGACCACACGGCGTGCAAACACTTAGACATGGGTGCTTACTCTTAGGACACTGCTATTAATTGTGAAGCTCCCTAGTTTCACTTGTCTGGTGGTGTTGTGGATGAATATTTTAATAGATTTTAATGCTCATAGGTTTACTGAGAGATTTTGAAATCACATGGTGATAATTTACCTTAAATATTAAATTAATTTAATATCAACATCCAACAGTCACATACATACTCCTTGATCCCACACTAAGATTCCCTGTGTCGTGGGTTTCAGGAACTACGAGTACTTACTGGTAACCACAACACCCAGACCGGGAACAAATATTACTAACTAAGACTTATTTCAAATGCTTATTATTTATTCTTTGATCATAAATAACAACCGATCAATGGAAATGAAGAATAATACAACTTACTCTACAAATAAAAGTACAAACTACATTAAGTAATCAAGGACACAGAGTTCAAGAAGTTGCAACACTAAGAACAAAAGTTCGCAAGTAGCGGATAGTTTTTACTTATCCGCGAAAGCTAGTTTTTCCTAAGAACAACAGCCATACAATGTATTGTGAGGCACTTAGCATAAGTGGCGAGTTCACCTGCACAGGGAGTTACTGAAATATGTGCTAGATGAGCCACAAAATTGATATTCTACGCAGAAATATACTGGTGTCTGTGTTGATTAAATGGATAATTTTGTCTACATCCAGGTAGTTATTTCAGTCTGTTATGCTTGTTAAATTTTTTATCTTGGAAAATATTGATAAACTCAACATTTGAGACAAAAATTCGGAAATTTTAATGAAGTAAAAATTAAATCTCGTTTTAAAAAAAGTACTAGCACCGTACCTATTTCTGCCGCCAAGCAGTAGTGTTCGCATTGCTGTGTTTCGGTTTGAAGGGTACGGGTGCCGGTGAAATTACAGGCACATGAGACTTTTCATCTTTATGTCTAAGGGTCGGCAGCGCGCGTGTGACGCCTCTGGTGTTACATGTGTTCATAGGCTACGGTAACTGCTTTCCATCTGGTGGGCCGTAAGCTTGTCAGCTTGCCAAGTAGCATAAAAAAAGCCTTTTTACACGTCAAACTTTAAAGTACAATAACAAAGGTAGGTAATAATATTATATGTAGGAATAGTATATGTTTCAAAATAAATCTAGGAAATCAAAAACCATAATATAAAAGCACAAATAAGTTAATATAAAGTCAAGATAGGTTTGTCTACATAAAACAAAAATTACATTAATGACTTTACAGTAAGCTATATCCATGAGAGAGATGACATTGAATCAAGTTTTCCACTAACATTTTTGTATTCCTTTATACTATTAGATAAATGGCAGTGTGGACTCTTTTTATGTTGTTTCGTATCAGAAAACGCTGTCGGTTCCAACGTTTTTAGCATCCACGTTCAAGAAAACAACAGTCGTTACATAAATAATAATCGGAGGGGACAACAAAACACGGTGTTTACCTCTCGCGGACTCGTAAAAATATATCGAGGCTTATTCATAGCTAACCTTAATGCCATACATATTCAGATTGATGGTAAACAAACAAATATTGTTCTGATACAGTGTGGCATGTAGGGTAACTTTATCCCTGAGACTTCTCGTAGATCCTGATATTTTAAGTTTATTTAAATTTTGTTGCTGCAGTTTATAAGGATATTTTGAACAATCCTTAACGACAAATTTATTACAGTCTCATCCTTGTTTCAAGGTGAGTGAGAATTCAAAGACAATGTATCTGAATTTTTACCAAACCAGCTCCAATCCGCATCGGCCGGTCTAGCCTGGAGTAGGCAGGAGTTACAACACTGGGAGTGGATTGATGATTTTGTAGTTTTAATGTTCTTTCTTGGTCACTCTACGTCAGTTAACCGATTGAGGTATGGGTGATGATGATGATGAATATGTTAAAATGTTGCTTTTCCATCTTCAATTATAAATAATTGTTTTCATTCAAATTGGCATACCGAAACGTTACCACATTGCAAGAAATGACACATTCAATGGAAGACATTCCATGTTTTTGAAGAATCAACTTATAATGAAGTTCTTATTAACAAAACCCCAGAGGAAACAAGCCAATCCTCTAGCTCACAAATCGCTTGTAAAAATACAGCAGTTCAATTATTTTCTAAGAAAACCCCGCAGCCAATAATCTGTATGGGCCGAGAGCATTCCTACACGAAACTATGCTGAATATTTTTAATCAATACAAATTAGGTAGAAGCAGCCGGCCTCGGGCGCCGTCCCGTTGTATATGGCTTGCACAGTGGCCCGACTGAGATACGATGTAGAAATAAACTTGTAAGGTCAGAATTTACATTACAAACGATGAGATGATTTATTTTAGAAATCGATTATGAAACTAACATTTATTACCTACCTTGGTCATAAGTGTTTTTTAACCATTATAATATACTATATTGAGTTTTGTATTATGAAGAGGGCGCAAAGTCGTGACTGTATAGTTGTAGCACTTACATATTGTTTCATCTTTCATATTGATTTACCAGAACTTTTTGAAATGGAATGAACTTTTTGAATACGACTACTTTTGTTAAATGTTTTTTTAAATTTACTTTCTCCCTTATGCTGGAACCGTTATCATCATCATCATCACGCCACCATTGATGACCAATGATGGCGTGACGGGCGAGTAGCCGGCTAAGATGTGGTAGGTAGAAGTTCAATTCAGATTATTGTTCTACTGGTCCTGAATTGAAACAAGTAAGGTTTTAGTGGCAAACAAGCACATGAACACATCGCTAGTCGATTTGGCAAACATTTTTTTTCTGAACTTAACATGGATTTATCTTAAAAAATTTTCGCTATAATATTTTCTGGGGTCAATGGATAATGTGAACTTATGAACTAAACCCAAATTTGGGTATTTGTCCAAGTAATTACCAAATCGTATTGCTGTTCCATGTTAAAATTGTATGGCATGGACAGCTCTTCTATTTGACAGGTAATTTGCACAGTAAATTCATTAAAAAAGCACAAGTAATGTTCTTGAATACAGTTTTCCCACGGATCTTAATTTAAACACTACCAAGCCCCGTGAGAAATCAATGTAAAATTATTCAAATCGCGAAAGTTACAAAATAGAATATCTTTCAGACTCTACAACAAAGGCTTCATTAGTCTTTTATGTCTACAATTTTCAGCGTTCATTCCCACTGTGCAATGTGCATACGATACTCCCGCATCTCATGATAAACTTAGTTAACTGAAGATATTGATTTATTGAACTCGTCCGTCCCCAAGGTAGTACGTTAAACTCGGGGTATTTGAGATATTTGTGTAGATTATAATGTTAGAGCAACGATAAACTTTGCTACATGTAACAAATGAGATTATGCTTAAATTACGCACTAAAAGTTATATCTAAAATCTAAACCTTGATATACTTAGCCCAACTTAAACAATGAATTTTGGAGTTATCGGATATTATCACTTGAGATAAGCTTAGATCGTTTGCAACGGTTTTTAGATTGCGCAACTGTTGACGGATTGTTTTTTTACTTGTTATAATTTGAATGTATTTAAAATAAAACGTCAATCACATAGTTCGTTGTAATACGCGTTTTTTGTTATTTGCTGTTAGGCCTGGAACAATTCATGAATGGTTTTTATAGTTCAGTTATAAATTGGGTAAAGTATTCAAGCAATTGAAGACGTCACTCCAAACAAATATACTACACAAACATCACTCCATTACATAATTATCTGATCATCTACTTCATTTATTTTTCTAGCTTTAATTCTGTGTGTAAAAAGTGTTTTCTGGCAGTAGGTAGCTTAACTACCTATCTGATAGTGGCGACATAACAAATCTCTGCGCCGAGTGTGCGGCCAACAGTTAAATGGCAATCCTGTGTTAGAAGTGGCCGAACTAAAAAGGAAATAACTTACGGCGGTTTTACTTAGACTTGGACTGTGGTCACAGTTTTGCCTTGGCTCAAACTTCGATCAATGTGGTGCCGACACTTTCAGGCAGTAAAAGAGGCCCATGTAGTTGGCAAATTTGACACAAAACTTTCAATACTTTCTCTCTTACGTAAGAATATTTTGTAGAATGGTATATTTTTACCTGTTTCGAATAAAAATCAACCAAATATTACAAAACCCTCCGTTATAATGGCTCGAGATGACGAACATAATGCAATACCAAATTGTAGGTACCCTCTACGGCGTAGCGAGTCTACGCCATAACCGTTACCTGTCCGTTTTATCACTCATACAGGCAGGCCATCATGTTGGTTACATTTCACTTTTGTTACTGAGACTCCTGTTAGAAGGATAACAAACAATATATTCAAATTGTGTCAATGTGAACGTAGCTTAAGTTTTACTTACGTTACGGCTGTAAAGGCGTTTTTAGTTTATTGCAATTTTAATACAAATTGTAAGTAATTTACTGTTTGGTGTTTGTCTGTTTTTGTATTAAAATATATTTTATTTAGTCTTATTTTATTTTATTTATTCAGGGATATTATATGTATCCACTTTTAACGTATTCAAATTAAGTCAAAATATGTAAATTAAATGGTTGTTCAAAATATTTGAACTAAGAAACTTATATGATCGTTCTTTAAAATGTCACCCTTCTCACCTCAAAGGTACTTGAATTACTTGATACAAGCAACAGCTCATCGCCAGTTTAACACGTTGCCCCGCGGCAACGGCCCAACTTAGACAATAACCGGGACATTAGACCTTCCTTATAGATGAGGGGCAGGGAGGGGGAAGAGTAAACAATGCAACTTGCAAATTGAAAATTAATGTCGTACCTTCGAGATGTTTGGATATGTAGGGGCTTTGAGTGCACAAGTTTGGTGACCGTTGCTTTAGGGTTGATAAGAGAAAGCCGAGGTGGTTTCAAATGATGTTAAAAATTATTTACCTATGGTCATCTACGATCATCACTAATTGCTTAAGATAAATCACTGTATTTGAATAAATTACAAATAACAGTTCAAAACAAAAGTATAACAATACTATCTGTGATTCATTTTCTTGAGTGCAAAGTTATTTTGTAAAGAAATTAAAGCTTGTTTAACTTTTTATTTATTCAAAGTTGAGGTTAAGTATGACATTACCAACAAAGCCATTTTTGTATTAAAGACGGTAGAGTTCCGTGAGTTTCCGGTACCTACACGTCGACGTCTTACCCATACTTCCGGCCTCTTCCACTTCCGCCCCGTGCTGTGATTACTAACTTAATGGGTCATTATTAGATTACAGATGTCGGTTCCGAACTTTATCACAATATGTAAAGTATCTCTACCAACATACATTTTTGCGATAAACAATACAATATTACTCATTTCATTTTACAATTACTTTTCAGAACAATTTAAATTTCGTCAGAACAAGTATACTACCAATGAGAGCCTTTAAATTGCGATTTAAAAACAAAAAAAATTAGTTGCAAATGGCTCAATAGATGGCTCTGACTTAATTTCAACTGTAAACTGTTCAACTGTCTTCACGTTAATTTTTGTTGTATTTGTCAAAGTCACATTGCCACTTAGTCAAACCTTCCATTGACAGCTTATCCACAGTGTAGCGGCATCTATTTTCAACGCTGATAGCATGATTCGAGTCGGCCGTGAAAACCCTCATTGTTTTTCGCTGAACACTTTTAGTGAAACTTCCAAAAAATTACCAACCTCTTCAAATAAATCATCCCTTGAGGTTCAAAACAGTAAAGTACTTAATCCTCCCCAGTCAGTGTTTCAATTGTTGCCATAAAAAAATAACAAACAAACAAAGTCAAAAGCATAATAACGAAGTCGAGCCCCCGTTACGAGGTAGGTACAATAATGACTTGTAGTTTGCACCCTCTCGTGTAACGAATTTATTGCGGCGAAGACAGCTATGTTTGGAAAGTCGACAGTATTCAAATATCCACTTCTTTGAAGATAATATTGGAAATACAGAATAACTGATATGTATAAAATTGAAAGTACAAGAAAGTACTTATAGAATTGAAATTATCATGGCTTGGTATGATTTTAGAAATGTATACACCACTTACGTACTATTCTCCTGCTAACGTTTTGGTGACCATTTAGAGGTCCTTCCTCATGAGCACCGACTGGGACCGCGCTCGAAGGTCGTTACTTAGGTACATGTACTGTCCTACGAGATACGTATATAAAAACTACCTCTCTAAACTCTTTGTCGAGGGAAAGGTCAGACAACCGACTTAGGTCAGGAAAAAGATTAAGTCATCGGTAGACAGACTCCTTTTGTATTTATACACTACCAAACTAAAACCATCGCTACGCCTTTTTAGTTTTAAAACCCGTAGCAGAACTTTTCTACTAAAATGGCACATTTGACAGATTAGCCGGCCTAGACATACGGTATTCGCTTCGAAGCGATATTATTTCTACAGTCGTAATAGAATACAAAAGACCACGTGACATATCGATAGCTTACGTCAATCTCAAACATTTTGTACTTTTCTACTAGCGTCATCTATAATAAAATGTTACTTTGTCTATAAGGCCTCATCTATCTAATCAACCATCTCCTCAATCTAGTACATTATTATTTAATAATTATGTACTAGATAATTCTTCATCACTTTTGAAAACCTTATATTTGTATTATTGAAATGGACAATTTGTCTCTCAACTAAATTTTGTCCACTCGGACATCCAAATCAATTGCTAACTTGAAACGCCTCAAGCGTCAGTCCTCTACTTAAACTGAACTAAAGCTTAACATCTCACTTAGAACTAGTGCTTGTCTCTAATAAACTTACTTAACGAGCGTCGAAGTGCGTTATTTAATAGGCAACGTGTATTTACACAGAACGGTTCCTAAAATATACCTACCTACTAGAGCAGTAGAATGGAGAGAGAAAAGCGACCTTTGGCAAATTGTAAAACGAGTCAAAACAAAGGAAGCCTAGTTAGCGTATTTTTAGGGACCTTACCTCCAAAGGTACTAACGGTACCATAATGTGGCTGTCACAGCCAATTTTATCCAAATCAACTGCATAAAATAAAAAATTGGTAACTACAAAATAGTATATAGAATTAGGTAACCCGATCACGGCAGTATAGCGTAAATAAACGAATTCAGATTTCGGGGGTTAATTTTGGAGGCAAACAAGAAAATTAAAAATCTTAGGCCAGATGTAAATGAAAGAACTCGTTATTGGAAATACAAACATATTATTTTTAATTTTAAAATGCTTAGTTTAAAAGATTTTAAAGAAAATATGCGAAAATTTACCATTCCCTTACCTTACTTCAACTGTGTTAAGGATTCAATATGAATTTCATACCAATGAGGTATACATAGGTACGAGCATGTATATACGTAGTCTATAGCTATAACACATATCAAGTAGGTGGTCACAATAATAACCTGTGTTAAAATGAACGTTTATCGGCAGACGGACATCCGCACGATAGCGTGCAATGAATCAGTATTGTTTACTGAGCATTGCCACATCTAATGAAAGGTATTACTTTTGTGAGGCATGAAAGTGAAAAAACGGTCGGGATATTTTATAGCACCTTAAGATTATTAGCAGTAAAATTGCTTATAATTTATTCGGCCCATATAGCGTGAATCCTTATTTTATCGCCTCAAAAGGCCTATTTATATATTTTACTCTAAACTTACACTTTCACTGCTCACCAACCGTAAAAATTTGATAAGAAACGTGACGTCATCGCGAAAGTTATAAACAATAGTCGCGACAGGCGAGATTAAAGTGAAAAATTGTGGTCTTCTCAGACGTCTCTGAACAAAACATTGCTAATTGCTGATCCTATTAATATTTTTTTCTTTTATTTTCTAAAATATTACCACCATTGTTGCCGATATCTTTTGAAAAATTGGCGTCTACGGTTGTTAATCTCTTGAGCAAGCAAAGGATTAGGATGAATGATCGTAGCCGCAAACAAGAAACAAACATGGGAAAACTAGGGGAGTTTGGACAACGATTTCGTTAATTGTTTTGCTTGTAGATGCGAAGAGATTCTTATCTCTCATTTTTTTAGTAAAACAAAGAGATTCTTTCAAATTGCTGAATCAGACAAACTTCTATTTACAAGGCAGTGAATCTCAAATACAAAGAACTATTATAATTTAGTAGTATTGTATTAATACGGCATTAGATGAGAAAATGAAAAAACCAATGAGCAAATGATTTTTTACCTGAGTTTTTTGCTGATAATCCTACAAATTCTAATGACAACGATCAGAAAAACTGAATTTCATAAATAAATCGTAATAAATTATTCGCTATGCATGCATGCGTATGCAGTGAACAGGATAACTTTTGCTATCTAGAAAATAAAAATAGTCTGCCACGAATAAAGCTCTCATGATAAACGTTTTAACATATATTGTAAAGGCTGCATATAAATCGGTTCATTTATAAAATGAAATTCTTAGAATTATAATACTGAGTGCTTTCTTATAAAATATGACCTTGTCCACCTACGTGATTCAAATGATATCGTATCACATTGATGAATTTTTTGTATTCATTAGATCCCCTTGTATTGCCCATTTGAAGACCTCGTGGTGCAGCGGGCGAGTAGGCGGCGGAGATGCGAGAGATTGCGGCTTCGATGCCCGCTGCGAGACAAATGTTTGTATGATCTGCAAATATTTGTTTCGGGTCTGAGTGTTATGGTACCATGGTACTAGTAGTTCCTGATACCCACGATACAGGGAGTCCTAGTGTGGGATTAAGACTACGTATGTGGCTGTTGGGTGCTATGTGCTGAATATTCATAAATATTTTATTATTATCATCTCTAGCGTTATATAAATTAGCATGCGGCTTGGGCCTTGTGTATGAAATACTGATAGCTGTGTTTAAAAAGTAACCAAATTGAATGCCTTGAACTGCAAAATGCATCAATCTTTCCAACACTCACAGTAAAACTCCCTCCACAGCGTATGCACAGAAGAGATAAATCGCACATTCTAACCATACACTCAAGCGTACCCAGGATTTGAATCTCGGTATAAGATATACGGGCCTCTGCAATATTCCCGTGTAAAAATATACCTTGGACACGATATCCAGTGAAAACCGATCCTAAATAGGTGCTACAAATAACAATCCGACTTTTAACTTTTGTCCGGTTTATAATTTTCACTTCTTTTATCTTATTATAAAAAGTATAATATTTATTGAAATCACACGCATTATTTGAATCGTCGTATAAACTACTTAATCTTACACCTAAATATTAACACCAAGTGAAGACTAACATGTGGAAAAAGGTCATAATGAAATTAATAAACGTTTCACGGTGTCACGTTTCGGTTATCCACAAGGGTTTACGCTCTTATCAAATTATATCTTATCTTATTTAGAAACTAGATCGTAGACGTCCACGAACAAGTCATGAAACTAAAACTCTGCGATTATTGATTCACTGCCTGTCTATAATTTCTACCTATTCGGTTTTTTTCCGTCTTTTCATGCACCACCCCTAATTTCAGAATGGTATCTGTTTACATAGGTTTAATCAGAGCTCTGGTTGGTAACGGCTTTATGCGTCGAGTGAATTGGACGGTCTGTTTGACGCAATTTCAATGTAATGCAAACTTTTTCTCATTTGCATGTAGAATGTGAATGCAGTTGGTAAAGTTGGAAGCAGAAAAATGCTCTCTAAACCTAAAAATTAGGTACTTTGATGAATATGTGCTAGCGAGAGTTATGAATATCATAAACGTGTATTGTTTCCTCTAAATCTAAAAAATTAAGAAAAACTTAATTTCCTTCTTAACTGCAGCCAATCTATGCGTGGTAACCAACAAAGGGATAACACCAGGAATGGGCAGCAGCACCTAAATACTTAATACAAATCTCCCCCCCCCCCCCCCTCCATATTATGGTTATCGCGTTCAATAGAGGAAACCTATACCCAGCGTTGGACTTCTATTGGCTGATGATGATGATGATGAAGGACCGCAGCTAACAAAATGACCAACAGCAAATCGGAATCACTGCACTACACACCCATTTATAATCACCGCGTTGTATTTCACTAAAGCAGTGAAGTATTTCGTATTTGGAATTGTTTAAATTACCCCATAAATACATGTAAACGATTTGCAACAAAGAGATGTCGCTGCGAGCGCGTCGCCGGACCAGACGATAAATCTGCACGCGCAAACAAACAAGAAATAACTTTCACGGCTGAAAATATCAAACCTAAAATGTAAATATCAAATGTAAATTTAACTACCTAATACGGTCTTAAGCACAGAAGTGCGCTTTAAAATCGTGTTTATTCGGGATTTGAGTGGTGTTTTTATGTTGCGTCGCGCGATGGGAAATAAAAACGTCTGCTCGGCAAGCCTGTCTAGTTATGAATGGACTATGAGCTATCCAACGGGGCAGAGATGAGGTAAGCTTATTCAAGCAGAAGGGGCTCTTTTATATTCCTTGCTTACATTGCTATAAAGGCTCTGCAGAAAGCAAGACACAAGCAAAGATTGACACAATAATGACGATTAATAACCTACATGGTGGTAATAACATTTTATTTACGATATGAATAATACAATTAATACAAGTTCAAGTGTACCAAATTGTCGAGTATAAAAATATAAAAGAAACAGTTGAGCTATCTAAAGACCGTTGCCAGCGATCTGACGATAGCTCAACTTATCCAAATTACTGGCTGCATTGCCACGCTAAATGGTTGATCCTGATAAGAGCCAGCTCTTGGGTTACGCGTCGCTTCGACCAGACGTTCGAAAGGATTTTGAAAACGCGAAGGAAATAGTATTTCCTTCAAATTCTATTACAGCCTAGCCAAGATAATTATGGATCTAGGGCAGAAGTGCTGAAGACAAGAATACTGAGACTTTTGTCGGGTTAAGAAGACGTCTCTCAACTGCTGTCGGGTTAAGAAGACTTCTCTCAACTGCTGTCGAGTTAATAAGATGTATCCCAACTGCTGATGATGAGGTCTGTCAACACTAATATTTAGTACGTGGTGTATAGTCGTTATTTTTCTAAAATGATACCAAGCCACGATAACTTCAATTCTAATTTAACTACTATTTAATTTTTTTTTTTTTTGTGTTGTCCTATCTGTATGGCTATTCTATATGAATTGTCTCTTAGGTAGCAGTGTATGGCAGGCAGTTTGTATGATATACGCGCGTCGTCGGCGTTATAGCTGCAACCTACTTATTTATAATTGTTGTACATACAACCAGTGCAGTTGAACTCTCTACCGTCATGTAAGAGTAAAGAAACGTTTATTTAGTATTAAATTAAAAATAAAAATAGTTTAGTTCAACCGAGGAATATAACAAATGCACAAATAAAAGACATACAGTTATCTAGTACCCATAACACAAGCTCTGCTTAGCTTGGGGCTAGATAATGTTGTGTGGAATGTCCAGCGTTTATTATTATTATTATTATACAGAGAAAGATATTGAGAAAAGGAGCAAATTGTAGGTTTTAGCCAAATGTTAAGCTACATAATAACATAATATAACATAACAAAAAAAAAGCATAGAACTCTTTACTAACAAGTCATCCTGTAACAAAAATGTAATGCCTCATGTTACAATTTGCTTAGTTACATTGCTAAAAAAACTATAAATAAGTATAATAACATACATAAACTCCTGTTTCCCGGAGGGGTAAGCAAAGACCACGAATTTTTTACGAACTCTGGCGTGGCGGGCGATTAGCCGGCTGAGATGCGAGAGGTTGCGCGTTCGATTCCCGCTGCGGGACAAATGTTTGTATGATCTGCAAATATTTGTTCCAGGTCTGGGTGTTATGGTACCATGTTACTCGTAGTTCACAGGGAATCCTAGTGTGGGATCAGGACTATGTATGTGACTGTTGAGTTATTATTGTTATGTTATGTTTCACTTGCTATGATCGTGACAGACCTCTTTTACTTCAAACACTGATTGCATTCTTCATACATGCTCGTCGGCTCAGGATACTCTTAATCTGGCCTTTTTGCTGAAAGTTTCAGACCAGGAGAAATAAAAATAACTTCATTCTTATTCATATTAATATATTTTATTCAAACTTTAGGAACACAGTGGAACTCTTAGTTACGTCAAGGTACAACTAATTTTGAATACAATTTAAAATTAGAATGATCACAATAATGAGAGATGCAGCTGTATAGGGGCTTTGTCAATAAAGTAAGTCTAGAAAAAATAATTTAAATTAATTATAATAATAATTAATTAATAATTATAATAATTAATTATAATAATAGAATTGAAATTATCGTGGCTTGGTATCATTTTAGAAAAATTACGACTCATTCATTCTGATTAATAATAATAATTAATAATAATTATAATATTAATGTTCAAAACCTCTGAACTAGGGGTATTTTAAGTACTTAGACAAGTTCAAATGTAAATTACTAATACATTTGCCTTACTCTACAATACAAAGTATAAACAATTGCTAAAGAAACCTCAATATCTTCTTAACTGAACTTTTCATAGCTACCTATGCTAGGTCACAGTCCAGACTAGACTGGTCGCTTCAGACCAAGGGTAAGCCGAGTAGCCAGCGAGGTCGCCACGGGCCATTGAGAACCCTCGCAGTGGCTCTAACTGCATCCTTTATTGCACGGATGAAGAATAGACTTTTGTTATTGCTTAGCTTAATGTACCCCTTAAATTGAGTTTTTATCTGATTGTGAGTAATGTTATAAATATTTTTTTGGTGATTTTTCTGTCTACTAGTTTAGTCTAGAAGGACCTATACGGTCTTATTACAAAACATACCTAGTTTAAATCTGAGTTTAGACCAGGCCTACCAGTCTAGGCTTAGATATTTACGACTTTAATACGAAAGCACATGGTTTGTTTTTCGAAATTAATTCTCGCGTTTAGTCAAGAATCACAAAGTTTGGATCCTATAGGAAAGTGTCACATCACACTTGATATGTCAAAATTCTTACCTCCAACAAGGAATTAACTGTCAATTTGTCAGGGATGCCATGAGGATTTGACAAAGCCACTGGTAGTTTTCTTTGAATTTTTAACAGATCGGTTTGTTAGATTATATGTTCACATTTCCCATGTCTGTTTTAGTAGAGGTGACGAAAAGTTGTGAAACATTACTAATCTTATTGCCTGTGTTTAAACTCAACATTTTTTCATTTATTGAAATCACAAGGATTTTTTGGAATTTCATTAACCTAAATCTTAGTAAAGTGCAGGTAAGAAGGTGCAGTGGTGTGCCAAAATCAAGCAATAATAACTAAGAAACCTTTTTTAATTGATTATGTTTGTCATACTTCCGTTCTGTTAGGGCCCAAAGTACAGAAGCCTTAGCACGAAAATCTAACGTTACCGTGACGCTAGCGAGACGATCGTATACGTCATATATTAACCAATCAATTTGCAAAGATTTTGAGTTACCTCGAGGCCATTGGACAATATTTGACATTTGTGATCGTCTCGCTAGCGTCTCGGTAACGTAAGTTGTTCGTGCTGACCCCACAGAACCCTAAAACGAATGAATAGAAATATTTCAAGGTCTGTGTGTAAGAACAATTCTACGACTGGTGCCCAAACTATGCAAATGCAATGATGAAGCAAATTTTACTTCCTACTAAAAAATGAGAAGACAATTTCCTCTCCCGAGAAAATAAAACCAATATCAATAAAGTAATACCAGTAAAGCTCACAGAACCTCCCGACGCCAACGTAACGATGGAACAAAATTAAACACAAATGATTTCGAAAATACACAAGACTCCATAAATTCATTACATTGTAATGAAAACACCTCAGTGCTTTTGAATTTTAAATCGTTTAGTTTCAGATTCGTTTCTGATTTCAGTGGAACCGAAGTCTCATTGTTCTTTTTATTTTCACTAACATTATGAAAAACTGAAAGTTTAGGTGTTTAGAAGTTTCTGTTTGGTTTGTTACTCAATAACACGTAACGACTGAACAGTTTTCAATAAATTTGGGGGTTTTAAATAAAAAAAAACATGTTTTTCTCTAAATAGCTCTATTTAGAGAAAAACATGTTTTATTAATTTTGTAAGTCTGTCCATTTTAACGACCCCAATAATAATCTGAATGAATACAATCCAGAAGTGAAAAACAGCGGTTAAGCGATTTTTTGTAATTAAACCTTAAAAAAAATTGGTTGTCTGTAAAGTCGGTTTACTGACGATAGTTGAACGTGACAACGATTGCCCGATCCCGGATTGATTGACGATTGTGGCCGATTGTGCTTCTTTGTCGCTCGTTCCGCGCTCTCGCTTGCACTTCAAGCCTTACATGGAATGCCTCGGAGCGAGGTAACGCCGCATGAGTCATGTTTTTTCGTGCGTGCAGCCGGCTCTTTCGAATTATAAGACGTTGTCACGTCCAAAACAAAATCATAATAATTGACCGAGCGGAGCGATGTCTCAGGGTAGGCTTTCGTATTGTGTGTGGGAATATTTGATAAGAGTTTGTTCAACGATAATTTTTGAACCGTTGATCTTCCGTTGCCGTTGCCTTGCAATTGCAATTTCATAAGTAAGTTGGTGATACCAATACAATTAGCAAATTTGTATAATGAGCAGCTTCAGGATTCCTTGAAACAGGGGCAAATATTGAGACATTGTGATGTCTGAGTTCGGAACGAACTACTAAAAATGTTATTTAAAAAGGTCTTTGTCGAATCGAGTTAATTTTGTTAATACACCGATTTGCATGAACTTTCACTCGAGTGGAGCTTACCTACTAGTATTTGAACAATATCAGAGGACGATGGAATCTTATTCTAGAAAAAGACGTTCCAGTTTGAGACAGACACTTCACAAGATGGGACACATTCTCAGATTCGTTTTATTTTCACTATAAACGAAATGATATTCTGCTGTTACTCGTTAAACTTGACCCATAATTCGTTATGTGTTTTACCAAATATCATAATTAACAACCACTAGACGCCCACTGCTAGACGAGATAGATACATGGATGATAAATCTTTATTGATCACTACACAAAAATACATGTACAAAAAAAAAACAATTAAAACGAGGATTTCTGGTATTTTTTACAATCACCACGCTTGCAGGCGTATTGGTGTTGAGAAGGTAGGTGTACCTTTTTGGGTGGATGCTGCTGCGAGTGTAATCCCTTAGTCAGCTTGACTCGATGTGGTTTGGGCTCGGCATGAAGGGAATCATTCGCTTTTCAACATCCACGGGAAGAGGCGGAGGGGTATATTTTACCAGCGGCCACACCGCAGCACTATTATTAATTAAAAACGGATTGCATTATAGTGCTGCTACATAAGGCAACTGTAGTGTCACGTGTCACTATTCTTAATTTATAGCTTAGATTTTTCTCATCCGACCCCTAAACGAATCATTACATTTAATTAATGTGTACAAATTATTAATTTACTATTGTAACTTACCTATAAGTAATCATTTAATTAAGTTGTTGAATTGTTACCTACCACTTATACTTACCCTCTTACCAATTTTACCTATCTGTTCTATTAAGTATACACAATTTATTATTCTTTATTTTTTCAATGACTCACGCTTGTATTTACCCATTTGTATTCATAAATTGCAAGCTATTATCTTACGCAATTTCAAGACAGCTTCTTATTAGGGTTCCGTATCAAAGCAATCTGATCCTAAACCTATAATTCTAACAACAGTCCATGTGGCCTACAATTTAAACTTAGTCGCGATAACCCTAAACTGCCGGCCAGGCAATAAAACTTAGCAGTTAACGGTTAATTAGTGACAGTGTCCAATAGATTGCGATTTATAACGACAGTAGTTCCACACCAGACTCTACTTATGCATTTTATAAAGTACCGATTACTTAAACACTAACCTTCTTATTCATTATCTTTTTTTAAACCTATTTTAGTTAAAATAGCTTTTGTCTTGTTTTGACGTATGACATTTTACATCAGAGAGAAGGACCTAAGTAGTTTTTACGATAACACATTCATTAATTTCGTCTGGATTCCTCTTATTTATTTTATCGTAATCACATTGACACTCACGGAGAGAAGAGCTGTAGACAGTATTAAATTAGGTAAGTTTTATTGGGTTTTCACCAAACATTTTTTACTGAAGGCACCTCTATCTTTGAGATTTTAAGGTTAAATGACCTATTTAAAGTAAATTATGCTTTTTACAATATCGATACAGACAGACTGCACAATCAGTTTTACTATGCACAAACCTTAGTCCCCCAAGACGTGCAGTCCGGGTATGATCGCATGTCGTGGTCACTATCGGATCGGGTGACTGATAAAGTGTGGTCACTGAATACTTAGCAGTCTGTAGCCCGGGGATATTGTCCCCTAGAGGACAGTTTCTTGGACAATGCTTCGGAGATGAGACTATTTGGCAGTTAATTTAATTGGGATTGTAAGTGGATACCGAAAAGCATTGGCTATGGAGGGTTGAAAGGTACTAAAACTTTTGAATATTACTTATCAAAAAAATATTGTTACATTATGTACGATTTAAAAACATAGGTCAAGCACATGCATTTAAACTTTTACTCAATGTAGAGTCCCTCAGAATAATAACCAAAACGCTGCTTTTACCACCAAGCATGTAGTGTCCAACCTATATGAAAGAAAGATCTGCGTTAAGCGGCTGTTAGAAAGTGGACTAGAAGAGCCGAAAATCGGGCTAAATGGTGCGCATTGGAAGAGGTATGTGGACCATCACCGACCTTATAATAAGGTGATGATGATCTCATTAACTTACTTTCTTCTCTTCATCGTTAGATGACAAAGAAAAAAAAACCGATGAAATTGTAGGCACATATCATGAGACTTGGACCCTTGAAAGCACACATTCCTCTTCTGTAATACAAAGAACACATAGGTTAAAACAAAAAAAACTTAACTGTATAAAATAAAATGGGTTTCAGAACACTTCAGTAACTAAAACTGGTTGTAGTGGCAGGTAACACGAACCACTCCACCCAATTTTTTTTATCCGTCCTATTTAAGAGCCGGCTGCAACTCATCATTTTGACAACTACCATCCAGATCATTCATCCGTTGATTTACAACTGAAAAGTAATTAAATTTTTACGTTTCACTTAATAGCTTCCTCAGTGATAGCGCCTCGTAAACGTCACACGAGGCAAAACAAAATGGCGGCCTGACAGTTAGTGCACCGGATCACAAAAAGTTAATAAATTATTGTATAAACATTGGTTTAACACTGGAGTAATCCATTTTAGATACACAATAAATAATGAACTAGAAGTGATTAACAACAATAAATCTATTATGTTATCTTGTGAAAGTCACTTGAAAATGTACGGGACCATTGTAACCTATTTATGGCCTCCTCAATAAAATACACTACTTTACACTGCTAAAGTTTTTTCAAAGATTAAAAAAGATTGACCAACCAATTTAAAAAATGTGTATTCCGTCAATAGAAATTAAAATATGGTGGATAGGTAATACGTTTTTTTTAATATAACTTCGAAGTAGCATTTAACTATACAAATATAACAAAACATTAGTTACCGAACTCCCCCGAATAAAATTTAAAATAACACTACGATAGCAAGCTACGAGAAAACAAAGAGGCCAAACAAAAGATCGACCCTCGCGGTCTGCGTTAATTGATTTCACAGCGTACTGAATCCTTAGGTAACAATGACACGGCTTCGCTGAGCCATTGTTTGACACGAGTCATCGTGGCATTCGCAGGAAAGTTGGCTGAGAAAAGTTTCCTCCGCTACTAATATAATTTATGCAATAAAATACTACGGAACCCTCATTCTAAACAAGCATGACATGTTCTGGACCTTTAATTTCGAAATATTTCGATACATGTATATCATTTTTAATTAAATTTAACATATTACAATTTTTTTATATTGTTTTTTATTGTGTTTGGGTTTTTTTTATTTAATTTGTTTCATGACCATATCTTTGATGATCATAATTTTGATGAGAAAAACATGCAAGAATTCGGTTATAAAATTATATTTTAAATAAAATATCGGCTTAAATGAGGTGAATACTAGAAGCGAAGGATACGACAATTTGAGAAAAGGGTCAATCAAGAAAAACCCGAAAAGCATCCAAACGATATACGGCTTTGTTAATAAAAATCTAAATAAAATTTCTGCAAATAAATCAGAGAACGTAAAATAATACGGCTCGGACACGGTAAATGCTCTAGTCTCGGACATGAAAGAGCCCATTTTTTGTCTTGTGTGTTTGTTTATGTAAATACTTTTTTTTATTCAACTACATAGTTATTTTATGATTTATGTATAGCTATGTACCAACTACAAGCCACGATAACTTCAATTCTATTATAGCTATGTACTTTGTTTTCTCTAATTCATCCAAGAAACAAATTGAGCAATAACTAAACTAATCCGCAATTAGTACCTTCATTAGATATCACTGAGACATGATTCATATTTATGACTTCCTTGGGACAGAGGGTCGTTAACGGCCATTTGACCCTTAAGATGGGCCAACCCTTGAAGAGTAAGAGATAAGGTACCATAACCGTAACTACGAATGTGAAGTAAATATCAAAGAGCACTTACTTAGGTGAAAGTTTAGACAGTACATTTTGTTGGGTAACATTACATCTTTTATTCATAATCTCACAACAGAATTTCTCACAGATTTGAAAGTATAAATTTCTGATTAAATGTCTTCAGAAATTTGTTTGATTAAACGTGCCCTTGTTTCTGGTAAAATCTGCTTAGTAAATAGGTATGTATTTGACACAGGTTTACTTGTGCACTATAGGTATTAGTTAAAGTATACCAGATAACCTTTCTTTGTAACAGTTGAGTTGAATTACAATATTTTTCATGAATAAGACATGGTTCTAACATATGGTTGATTTTAATTGTCGATCTCGGTAAGTATCTCTGAACGGTTTCCACGTAGACGGTAAAAAATAGGTAATCTTAATTAGTCAACTTAGAATATAATAACTTATGATATATGTATTAGCTAGCTTTCCATACGGGGCAGTTTTGTCAAGGTCGTCACCAATACTTGGATTACTAACCGTAAACCCATTCAGCCAAATCCATTCCAAACCAAACCAGGCGCCATCAGATCTTACTATCTCCATTTCTCTACAGATTGAGCATTTCTATAAAAAATACACAGAAAAAAACAGTTTTCGTTTAAAAATGTACGCAATCTAAACCACGGTTCAATGTAGTGAGATAATCCCCCCTTAAGTGGTTTGTGTCGAGTCTCAAGCGATTGCTTAAAAGATTAAAAACTTGAGAACTGTTCTACCTTGGTTTAATGCCTGAAATAAGTTCGCATTTATTGATAGAGCAAGAAGCAAAAATAAATTAAATATTTATTTTTGCTTCTTGCTCTATCAATAAATAAATAAATAAATAATTTATTTATTTATTTATTGATAGAGCAAGAAGCAAAAATAAATTCTGGAATATTTTACTTCTCCTTTCTTGTCTTCCATTTAACACAACTTTATTTTATATTGTTTTCGACCAGTAAGTCGTGACTTCTACACCCCAGTTGTTTGCCTTTTAAAGGTTCTCCTCTGTGGAAGTGGTATAGCATAGAGGACATGAGATCGATCATAAGAGGTGAGAACTATTCTGAATGTTCTGTATTCATATTACTTATTAAATATTTCGTAATTCTATGGTCATCTTATTTCGTGCAAAATTAGTAAAGTCAAAGCCAAAGTCAAAAGAATTTTATTCATTGAAATCACAAGGATCATTTTGTATCATCTTATAAACTAAAATTACTCCTGTTCATCCAATTGTAATTCAATCTAACAAAATGTCATGATATGATGTCATACTGCATTTTTAAATCGTAGCAAAGTGCTGTTGAATGGCGAATGTCTTAAAAACGAACATACTCAGTTTATTCAATTTAATTTTATCTCCGATTTAATAATCAACTAAAATGCAACATTGCTACGTACAGTTCATTCCACCCAAAGGTTGTCTGTAGAGATCGTTACTCAGCTATAAGACCGCACATTGTTTATCATAATAATAAGATTTGTTTTCTTGCCTACCGAGTTATTATAAATATACTATTTTGATTGTTTTCTATCTTTTATCTATCTATTTTAGACTGACCAGAGGGCCTAGCCAAACGGCATTCGCTTGGAAGCGATTCCATTTCTACAGTCGTAATTCAATACAAAAGACCACGTGACATATCGATAGCTAACGTCAATCCCATACATTTTGGACTTTTCTACTGGCGTCATCGCTATTAGAATGTTACTTTGTCTACGACCTCTGTTCACTCGCTAACAAACTATAGAACTAGGATGTTAGGCCTTTTATCCGTTATCTCAAAAATCGGAGCGATTCAAGCAACTTTAAATTGAGTCTCGGAACACCGAGATCAGCGGTCGGATTATCTCCGAGCCTTAGACTTAATTAAACATGAAATTCAATTAATAGAGACGGCAAGTTATCGCGAAGGAATAAAGGACCCTTCCCTAATTAAAATGTATTGCCTTATTTAACTCATTTTCTACTTAACAATGACATCGCAAGAATGAACTCCAACTTTTTAATCTGGTCGGTATCTTGGTTTGCCCTAAGTAAGGAGCGCTTGCCAGCCCGAAAGGCACTTTATCGATCTGGGTGATAAAGTGAGGGTTTGCATGGAGGGTGGTTGTGTTGGAGAATCCCGCATAGCCAGGTTTCTCAAAGACATTGCTGGCGTATCGCTCGGAGTCACAAAGAGGTATTTGCGGCAGTCTTAAGGCTGAACATTAGTTTTTAAGGGTCTTATTTTGTTGTGCGCTATAAAGAGAAGAAAGAGCCTTTGATAGAATTAGCTCGAGCAATAAAATTAATCGGTTTCCTCGAGAAAAGCCTGGAGTTAAAGTTGTTTTACTGAAATTGCGGTATTGGGAGGTGAGTTTGGTAAAGCCTATCGGGGCCAATTTGAATTTAAGCGGCTCTGCTAGCATATTTTAGAAATGAAAAGCGAAAATGTTCACCTCCAAACTTGTGAAGTGTCTCTGACGTAGTTAAGGTTGGATTGCCTCTCCACGCCATATTGGCTTACCTACTCTTTGTTTATCGGTATCATCATCATTATCAGCCGAAGTCCACTACTAATAAATAAAGATAGACATAGGCCTCCTCCAGAGAATACGATGAACGATCTTGGCCCGCTTTCATCCACCATCCTCCCGCGACCAATACAATGTCATTGGTCCATTGAGCGAGGGGCTGGCCTACACTGTGGCTTTCGGTACCTGGTCACCACTTGAAAACTTATATTTCTCAGCGTTCATCATTTTTGCTGCCCATTGCCATTCAACATGCAAATTTAAAGCTATGTCAGCCTAAACAATATTAGCGACCACGTCTCAGTGCTGGGTTCAGAGGCTCTGCGCACTGAAAAACCGAAAAGGTTGATCTAACCTTTTTTCAACCATTTTGATGGGTTAATATAGGTAGCACTTACCTACAAGATTTATTAAATCAATTTATTTTAAATCAAGTGTCATGCTGCGGTAGTTTACACATTATTTAGTTTTGAATCTACGTAAAAGGAACCAACATTACAAAATTCAACTATTGGGTTTTTCAGTGCGGTATCCGTGATGACAAGATAATGACGGAAGTTTATCGGCATAAATACCGGCAAACACATAAAAAAAAATTACTTACACTACTTATTATTAATTGGAACAAGTATAGTATTTAAAAATAAAAGTCGGTAGTGTGGGATAATTTTACCAAGTATTTCGTTTAAATACTCAAAAGAATCTCTGCAAGAAATTGTTTTGTCACAATAAAGAGTGTAGAAGCTGAGGATGGTATATAAATATAGCGTGGACCTCCTATGGCCTATAAAGTGCAAGAGACTGCCCTTCTTCCTGTCCCCTGCTAGGCGCTCCCAGTGCATACCCACATTATTATTTACAAAGTTAACTTAACATAGTGTTACTTTATTCATGTTGAACGCTACGCAATACAATTGCTAATAAAGTTTGTAAATTTTATTTTGAGATTAAATTGTACAAAACTACCATTTCAAGTATTATATAATTAGCTATCATTTATGGTCAAAAGTAAAACAAGTTGTTAGTATAGGTTACTTTTCTTTATATAATATTTATCAAGTTTTTGCTATAATACTAAATGCTTCCATGAAGGGGACCTGGTTAACTTTTTTTTGATCTGGGCTAAAAGTCGCCTTCAATCATTGTATTTTTTTAAATTTTGTAATACTTGTATTAGGTGTATTATTCTATTCATAAATAAAGATTTTATGGAAAAAAGAATTTTCTATTATAAAAACTCAAGCGGTGTCTTGCCTCCATTCTACGACGGTAATAACCGTGTACCGCTTCTAAATTGTTGGCTTTTCCACTCAAGCAGTCGCCAGGCTGCAGTGGACGACTAAATCCGCGCTCTGGGACACCGGCACGAACTCAAATGTAGCTCTTATAATTGTTTACTACAATGGTGTCTACAAACGTATAAATAAATAGTAGATTGTATAATAAGGGAGCAAAATAATATTTTTACAGCGAGGGCGTTTTTTTTAATCCAGAGCAAAGTGAGGGATTCTGATTCTTTAGTAGAATCCAGATCGTAGCGAGCGATTAAAAGTACGTTGCCCGAGCCAAAAATATATTTTGCGCCCGAGTGATACACTCTACTTTTCATCACCCACTGTGAGAAAATAAAAGCTGCCTCATACCGTACTTCAAAACAAAACCATGAATTTCTAACAATCCGTGAAAATTGACGAAAACGCGGGATGTAGTTCGTGTGTTTTAAATTTTTTTATTCAGCCTGCGGCGTGACTATTGGACCTCGTACCAGCCAGTATTTATTCAAATAATATTTTTGTTCGATTTCTTTGGCACCGAACACTAAGATGTTCCAAATTCAAAAAGTGCGCGGCAATTATAATTGTCAAAAAGTGCGTGGCTAAGATAATTGTGGAGCACCTATACAAGTTTCTTATAGAAAACACCACCTTTGGGTGCATTTAAAGGCGAACCAAGTCGTCCTTTTGGAATAGATGGGATGAAATAGTAGATTGTATCATAAGG
Organism: Epirrita christyi; assembly: GCA_951392215.1. Taxonomy (NCBI): domain Eukaryota; kingdom Metazoa; phylum Arthropoda; class Insecta; order Lepidoptera; family Geometridae; genus Epirrita; species Epirrita christyi. The sequence goes on along the minus strand of OX595841.1, from coordinate 16,386,387 downwards.
GATCAAAATAATATTTTTACGGCGAGGGTGCTTTTTTGAATCCAGAGCGAAGTGAGAGATTCTTTAGTAGAATCCCGAACGTAGCGAGCGATTCAAAGTACGTCGCCCGAGCCCAAAATTTATTTTGCGCCCGAGTGTTACACTCTACTTTTCATCACCCACTATGAGAAAATAAAAGGCGCCTCATATTTTATTTCAAAACAAAACCATGAATTTCTAACAATCCGTGAATAACTTTTCATTTAAAAAAGCAGACTTCCACCACTGTATTCGACTAAATATTTGGATGAAAAAAAAATTATGAAAGAACCATAGTGGTGAAAGGATTATGATACTTTCTGAATTCAAATGCTTGGTTTGTTGCTGAAAATATCAAAATCGCCATATGTATGCCTACAATATTTGAGGAGTTCCCTCAATTCCTCATGGATTCCATCATCAGAACTGGATTCTAAAAAAATGGGACCAATCTGAAAGTATATCTATTCATTTAAAAAAAGAATTTTCCAAATCGGTTCATAAACGCCGGAGATATGAGGTAACAAACATAAAAAAAAATACAACCGAATTAAGAACCTCCTCCTTTTTGTAAAGTCGGTTAAAAATGAAGAAATCGCGGGCGGGGGGGGGGGGGGTGTTTGGGGGGGTTCGCGCGTTTCTAATTTGTTTTTTTTTTATTCAGCCGGTGGCGCGACTATGGGCCGTCGTACCAGTCAGTATTTATTTAAACAATATTTGCGTTCGACTTCTTTGGCGCTGAACACTAAGATGTTCCAAATTTAAAAAGGGCGCGGCAAAGATAATTGCGGCGCACTTATTTGTGTTTGATTCTTTTCAAGATGTTCCAAATTCAAAAAGTGCGTGCAAAAGATAATTGCGGCGCACTTATTTGAGTTCGATATGTTCCAAATTTAAAAAGTGCGCGGCAAAGATAATTGCGGCGCACTTATAGAAACTTCATACAGAAAACGCCACCTTTGGGTGCACTTAAAGGCGAACCAAGTCGTCCTTTTCGAATAGATGGGATGAAAAAGTATGTTTCCGCCCGGGATCGAACCGGGGGCCTTCTGCGTGTTAGGCAGATGTGATAACCGCTACACCACGGAAACTATGATACCTGAGTATGAAATATGCACCACATTCACTACGTACGATACACTAACTGGTGACCTACATTACGTAAGTGAAAGGTAATCCAAGATCATTGAACAGTTGATTACGTGTCATATATTGCTTAAGACCACAATTACTTTTTTATAGATACCGCATAAAATAATAATAACTAAATAGTAAATTACCCAGGTACGTATAAGATAAACTTGCATCATGTTTTAGTTATTATCATTTTCGTAGGCACCAATTTTTTTTTAGTAAAGTTTACCTAGGTCTCTTTCAACACCTAAACAACTTCCATATATACAGTTCAACATAGGTAAGAGGGGGTAAGGGGAAGGGGTGCTAATGATGCTTTATGCTCTGATATATTATCATATTAACGGAGCTCTGGGGTACGACGTTAATGGTATTAGATGGCCACCTTAAGATGAGGTGCTTAATTACTGGGAACTTAACTCACTGTTTTGGAGTAGTTTCTGTTTATTCACCTCATCACTTCGTTTCTAGGTATGTATTCCACGTTTCGCGTGGAAAGTATTTTATTTATTGAAAATTCCAAATTGTCAATAAATAAAATACTATTGTAAAAAAACATAGCAAACAAACCATGCTATTATAATCTGTAGCTTGGTTTGTATATTTTGGAAAATATATTGGCAAAATTATGTTTCCGCCCGGGATCGAACCGGGGGCCTTCTGCGTGTTAGGCAGATGTGATAACCGCTACACCACGGAAACTATGACGGTAAAGTACAATGTCTTAATAACGCTAAGTGAAAGTACTTTTCCCATTAGTAGGCATTTTTATACTTAACCAATCGGGTCTAGCGAATACATCCGTGCTTGCCTAAAAACGTGCTGAACAACCAACAGTGAAATATAATTCGAACCCATTCAGTAAGTTTGGAGGGAAATAGTAACAATTATCAACGCTTAAAGCAACTCTTTCTTAATGATAAGAAAGTAGTTCATTGAATAAATAGTGACAACTGCGGCCCTATTGAAAAACTCGACTCTATCGACCATTTTCACTCTGTGGAGTTTTAATCCAACGTAAGGTAGTTTGACTTCTAAGAGTGAAGATAAAAAGAGTTTTTCTAGAAATAGGCTTGGCTACATGTATACGGTTCTCCTTGATAGCATTTATACGGTATACGGTAATGTATCTATTATGTTTAATATTCTACTCAAACATTCTAATCACAACAAAACAAGAAACAGTGATCCAAACAGTAAGAGAAGTTACTCTCACGCGAGCCGTTGTATCCGCTCCTTGGCGGTAACTCAATTACAGCGACACCTCGGCCCGCGATAAATGCGTTTCGTACCGCGTGTCAGGCTAAGCGAGAGACGCTAGCGATTGAGCTAGTATAGTAAAGTGGAAGCGAGTGCTACTTCACTCGCTAACTAAGCAAAGCGAGAGAAAGATAATCTAGGAAAAGGAATGACAGCAAACTACAAAAGAAAAGGCAAAAAGACATCCAGGAAATGGCTTCAAACTTATAAAACCTTTTTGCGACTATTTCGATAGCTTTGTATTTGCAAAGGGGTTTGAATATTTTTGTATGTGAGGCATAATGATCAGTCGCCGTTTTGTATAGGTACCTATTATTTTCAAATCAGCTGGCATTTATGCAACCTAAAACTATACTGTCATACAATGCCCGAAAGTATCAGGTTACCAAGATATTTGAAGGTATAGTAGAATGTATCATAAGGGAGCAAAATAATATTTTTACGGCGAGGGCGCTTTTTTGAATCCAGAACGAAGTGAGGGATTCTAGAGTAGAATCCCGAGCATAGCGAGGGATTCTTTAGTAGAATCCCGAACGTAGCGAGGGATTCAAAGTACGTCGCCCGAGCCAAAAATATATTTTGCGCCCGAGTGTTACACTCTACTTTTCATCACCCACTATGAGAAAATAAAAGGCGCCTCATATTTTATTTCAAAACAAAACCATGAATTTCTAACAATCCGTGAATAACTTATCATTTAAAAAAAAGACTTCCGCCGTTGTATTCGACTAAATATTTGGATGAAAAAAAAATTATGAAAGAACCATAGTGGTGAAAGGATTATGATACTTTCTGAATGCAAATGCTTGGTTTGTTGCTGAAAATATCAAAATCGCCATATGTATGCCTACAATATTTGAGGAGTTCCCTCAATTCTTCGTGGATTCCATCATCAGAACTGGATTCTGAAAAAATGGGACCAATCTGGAAGTATATCTATTCAAATAAAAAAAGAATTTTCCAAATCGGTTCATAAACGCCGGAGATATGAGGTAAGATTAAAAAAAAATACAACCGAATTTAGAACCTCCTACTTTTTGTAAAGTCGGTTAAAAATGACGAAATCGCGGGCCGTCGTTTCTAATTTGTTTTTTTTTATTCAGCCGGTGGCGCGACTATGGGCCGTCGTACCAGCCAGTATTTATTTAAACAATATTTGCGTTCGCCTTCTTTGGCGCTGAACACTAAGATGATCCAAATTTAAAAAGGGCGCGGAAAAGATAATTGCGGCGCACTTATTTGTGTTTGATTCTTTTCAAGATGTTCCAAATTCAAAAAGGGCGCGTAAAAGATAATTGCGGCGCACTTATTTGAGTTCGATATATTCCAAATTTAAAAAGTGCGCGGCAAAGATAATTGCGGCGCACTTATAGAAGCTTCATACAGAAAACACCACCTTTGGGTGCACTTAAAGGCGAACCAAGTCGTCCTTTTCGAATAGATGGGATGAAAAAGCTATTTATGATGGAAGGCATAAACTACTCAATAGTCGGCAAAACAAAATTATGACCAGCTTTGATATAAATTTTTAGTAATTGTCTTAATCAAAATAAAGTATTCCAACCCTATAAATTGTAAGATCTATTGAGCAATGAATGATAAACGTAAATATTACCAGTATGTAAAATGTAATTATAGGACAAAGATACACGGTCGCAATAGTAAAGTTGTAATGAAACAATGTACCTAAAGTGATAGTTTGCTATCAAATAAGTATTTACTTTGTTTCATGGCACGTAACATCTGACCCCACACGTGTGACAGTAAACGCAAATTTCAAGATAAGAAAGACTGATGAAATTTTGCATCAATTGATCAATACCTACATTACATAGGGATTAAAACTCGACATTGAATAAACGATTGGTTCCCGTGACGTCCGATACGACCACGTAGCGAATTGATTTTATAGCCACCAAGAAGGCTAGAAAGACGTCTACTCCACGTCACTTCCTAAGACCCCAGTGGTAAATCTATTGATTATTGTGTTCAATCTTTGTAGCAGAACTTCTTGTGAAAGAGTTCGTCCAGGGAAGTACTACCACCGTACCTATTTCTGTCGCCAAGCAGTAGTGCTCGCATTGCTGTTTTGGTTTGAAGGGTACGAGTACCGGGGAAATTACAGGCACATGAGACTTTTAATTTTATTTACGTGTGATGTCTCTGGTGTTGCAGGCGTCTATAAGCTAGTAACTACTTTCCATCAGGTGGGCCGTATGCTTGTTTGTTTGTAAAGTACTATGCAAAAAAACTTAAAGAATGTATTTTCTTATTACACGTGCAAAAAGGATGAAAGAAAATATTGTGAAGAAACCAGTAGAGCTATTTTAAAACGTTCTGAAGGGTTTCCGATCGGATTCGTTAGTTTTTCATTTCGATGTGGTAAGTAACTAAAACAATTTTTCTATTGTAAAACTCAGTAAAAAACAATAAATATTGTTTATTAATTTTGTTTTACTAGAGAAAATTGTTAGAAAATTGTTTTAGTTAGTTACCACATCGAAATGAAAAACTAACGAATCCGATCGGAAACCCTTCCGCCCTGCTGTATAACCAAGATCTCCACCAACACGCATTGGGTGCGTGGTGGATTAAGAGTGTTTTCACACAATCTGATCCGATATCGTAATCGGACTGTGTAGTTGCTTGTTATGTTGCTAAACTTTAATGCCCTCTGACGAGATCTTTATAAATACCAACGAAGTCTAGAATCCTACACATTTGCTTATAATTTTCAGGTTTAAAATCGCCTAAGCTCGTGTCATAGATCATTTCACAAGAGGTATGCGGTCGACATAACTCATACCCTCGCACCTCGAAGTCGGTTAAGTTGCAAACTTTGATATATTACCCTGTTGTACTTCACCTGAACCGGGGTTAGCCGGTTATTATTTGCATTTTCAGTTAAATGATGGTTTGAGACTTGAAACCTATTACCAAGAGCAGCTAGAGTAAATAATTATAAATGTCCAGTTATTGTGTAGTTAATTACGACTAATGTAATGGGATATGTGTGTATTCACTGGTTGTTTTATAAGTACAAGTAAGGGCACAGTTAACACGGATTTTGATTGATTTTCTAAACTTGAAGCCAATATTATTTAAAGGTTCAAAGTTTGTTGCAATAAAACTAGGCTAAATTATTTGCAATATTTTTTTTTTATATTATAATATTTGCAATGTTTGACATCTATTATTTATATTCAACTATTGATATTATTAATCTAAATTGTATATTAAATAAATAATTGCACGCCCTTTAAGGGTAGATTACATTGGATCCATTATATAATAACTATGACATCTTTTATACATGTAATTCAGCAATAAATATACTTTGACTTTGACTTTTGACTTTGACAAATTAATTTCAGCGCTGAGTATTCAACAAACTATAGTCTTATTTATGGTTAAAAGAACTTACCTTAAGTGAATTTCTACCAAAATTACACGAGATGTTACATCCGAATAGATTTAATAGAACCACGTAGTCCGCTTTTCACGTAGTGCATCGTCACAATGTTTATAGCATATTTAAAAAAACTCACTCAGGCAGGTAGGTATAGGTACTGGTTCTCCACTCTGTACGTACCGGCGGCCGTGCGCGTCATTCTTTTCAGAGTAAGTTGTCTGCATTCTGCAACTAAGTATTGGGTATAGTCCTAGCATAATAAATAATAATTGTGTATCGGGTGGGCGGGAGTTTAAATCTATTCGGATGTAACATCTCGTGTAATTTTGGTAGAAATTCACTTAAGGTAAGTTCTTTTAACCATAAATTACACTTCGATGTTACATCCTCTAGATTTAATAGAACCACGTAGATGTTTAGCCTCTGTTGCAGAATGATAGTATCAAGAAAACAATATATTATTAACAAAATAGTAATTTAATAAGATAATCTAATATAATATAATCACATAAGTTACTAATTAAATGCAAGTAAGACAATTCAATTTGTACTTTTATCTATTCATTGTTCAGTGTAACACTTTGGTCATATGACAATATTGCCTCAGCAAAAGATGTGTCTTCGGTGTTAAGCAAAGGTTGGTTATAGAACTTAGCAAAACATACAGAGTTACCTGTCCAACCAGCTGTTCTCTTAATGATGTCGATGGAAACTCCAGACCTGCTGGCGGCAGAGGTGGATGCATGGCGTGTGCTGTGTGCTGTGAATACAGACACGTCCACACCGCTTTCTTGCAAAGTTTGTTTGATCCATCGACTAATCGTTTGAGAAGTTGCATTGTGGATAGGTTTTTTCATAGTAACGATTAATTTACTTGTATTTGGAAGGTTTCTAAATTGGCTAGTCCTTTCAATATACGAAGTCAGAGTCTTAGCTGGGCAAATCGATTCATTTTGTACAAAAAAAGGAATAATTAGTTTTGGGTTACATCGATTTGGCATAGATGTTTTTATAATATCATTTATTGTTATTGTAATGTGGGTACTCTGATTAAAAATACAACTAAGATCAATTACTGATAACGTCTGCACACGTTGTCCTGTAGATAACGCGAGCAGAGTTACCAATTTTTTTGATAGGGAATCAAGAGTGGTGGATTCATTAGGTATTTTTGATAGGTATTCCAGGACAATGTTTGGATCCCATGTTGAGTGATATTTTGGAAAAATGGGTTTCATTTTAAAAACACCTTTGAAAAATCTACTTATAGAATCACTGTTGCAGGTATCTTTACCAATGATTAGAGATAGGGCAGACCGAAATGAATTTAAAGTTCCATAACTAGCCCCTTTTTTGAATTGTTCTGTCAGAAATCTTAGAATATCTTTATTCGAAGAGTTATAATAGTTTAAACTATTAACTTGACAAAAAAGGTACCACTTTCTTATTGCTACATTATACTGGTTTAATGTGCTTTTTGATAGCGAGTTCAGGATTATCTTGACTGTATCGTTAGGGATGTCTTGTCTTAGGTACGCTTGCTGGATAATATGGCGCACGCCAGGGTAAGGCTGCGCCAAAGCGGGTGGCGTTCTCTGGAAGGTGACATTAGAAGATTTTTATGAGGTCTTAAATATAAAATTTCTGAGGTTACCAACGATTTAAATAACGGATACCAAGGCTGACCGGGCCAGTAGGGAACGATTAAAATACCACGAGCTTCATCTTCAATTATCTTTCGAAGACATTTTAAAATAAGCGCAAAAGGAGGGAATGCGTAGAAAAAATAATGATTCCACCTAATTGTAAATGCATCTATTTCGTAAGCACCAGGGTCTCGTTTCCAAGACACATAGCAATTACATTTATTATTCAGTCTAGATGCAAACAAATCGATATTTGGGCGATCAAATTTTTTAACAATGTTTTGGAAACTAGCCTTGTTTAAGTTCCATTCGGTATCGATATTGGTATGCCTAGAAGCCCGGTCTGCGTCGGTGTTATCACGTGATCTAACGTATGAAGCGAAGATAAAGATATTTCTAGCTTCACACCACTGCCATATATCCCTAGAAATTTGATTGAGATGTGGGAATTGTATTCCACCCATTCTGTTTATGTATGAGATGGCAGTGGTGTTATCGATTCTAAGTAATACATTAGTATTGTGATAATTCTGGCAGAATGATTTTAGACCTAAAAAGGCAGCAAGAAGTTCGAGATAATTTATGTGATGAGTCATTTCTGTGGCAGACCAGTGACCTCTAGTCACATCCTCACCGCATACGGCACCCCAACCGGTCAATGATGAGTCACTATATATTTCTAGGATATAGTTAGTTTTATGTAATCTATTTTCAGCTTTCGAAGCAATATCAGACCACCAAGCAAAGTCTTCTTGCAGGTATTTTTTCAGGTGCATTCGACAATTGTAGTTGTCGTTTGATTGTTGCAGCGCTAAGTACTTTTCGCGTTCGAAATGTTTAGTATATACCCAACCATATGCTACAGCTGGACACGAAGCAGTTAGCGTACCAATAAATTGAGCGAGATCACGAATGGTTATTGATTCTTTATGTTTTATGCTGTTAGCTAATTGTGAAATCTTATTAATCTTCTTTGTTGGTAATTGTAATGACATGGAACGGGTATTAATTTCGAAACCTAAAAATGTACACATCTGGTTAGGAACCATATTGCTTTTTTGGTGATTTATTACGAAACCTAAAAGTTGTAGGTTTGTCACTACAGCATTAACTGTATTTTCACATGACTTTGAGCTTGAACCTATACACAATAGATCATCGAGATAAGCCACTATTGTGTGACCTTGACCTCTTAAAAAAGCTAAAAGAGGTTTTAATAATTTAGTAAATACGTATGGAGCGGAACAAATTCCATAGGGTAGGCAATTAAATTCGTAAAGTTGATCTAATCTGAATCTTAGGTATTTTTTATATGATTGGTGAATGGGTACGAGGAAATAAGCCTCTTTGAGGTCAATAGTTGCCATATAAGCTCCGTTATTTACTAACTTAGAAGCTGTACGAATATCCTCCATTTTAAAATGGGGTGCCATTATAAATTTATTTAAGCTCTTGACATTGAGTATAAATCGAAAACCTCCGTTACTTTTGGGAGTTAGGAATACGGGGGAGATGAACTGACCCGGCTGCTCAACGCATGGTGATATTGCTCCTAGATTTATAAGGTTCGACACAGAATTATTCATTTCGTCTTTATCAAATGGTGGGTTTACAGGCTCAATATTTTGTTGAACAAAATTAATGAATGGGATTTGATAGCCCTTTACGTAGGATAAAATAACTGGATCATTTGTGATCAATAACCAGTTATTGTAGAATAATTTTATCCTACCAGCATGAGGTGGTACCTCTAATGGCGTCGTTGGTCGCGGGACTTGTTCGGTGGCGGCGGCTTGTAGTGGCGCGGGCGCGCCGAGCTCAAATTCCTCCTCGCTGGCATCGAAGACTGCAGCTCGTAGTAACGGCTCGGGGCTGCTGCTGGTTTCGAATTGCTCTGCTGACGAGGAGGGAATCGCAAGTTTCCCGAGATCGGAGGTTTTTGTTGAAACCTTTGCTGCGGGGCGGTAGGTTTTTTTATTTGCTGACTGGACTTCTCAATATCTTTTGAGTTTTTGATGGTTTCGCCAAGTTTGTCTCCGAACAAAAAGGTTTCTCTTTTAACACCATGCGTCGTATTCCAAAAACTTTTGTCCAGCAAAGGCAGTAGTAATTTTCTCCTATTAATAGTCTCCTCATAATGCAGATCTAGTAAGATTTGAGCCACCTCCGATAGTTTCTTTATAACCTCAAATTTAGGTATGTCAGACTGTATCAAGTCTTTGGTGAGGTTAACTAAACCCGCTATTCCTGATCCCAACTGGTTTTGCGATAACTCTAATCTCTTATCGCGTTTTTTCGCCGGTTCAGTTAAGACGGCGTTTACCTCAGGATTGAGTTTAGGAGCCCGGACTAGGAGAAAGTTTTCAGGGATTAGCATTTTTTCCCTGAGGGCTTCCTTTTGTTCTTTGACAAGCCCATCCAGTAGTATTTTTCCCCAACGTTCAGAGATTTCTTTTGGGATGTTCTCACCAAGCTTTTTCTCAAAATTCTTGGCTTCTCCTAGTATTTCCAAGATTTCTTCTGGGACAACTGATTGTGGAGTGGAACTAGGTCCAGCTAGGACTGGAGCTATGTCTGAAACCGACGTTAAGTTCGGGGCTGAGATCTGATCTGATAGATGGTTTACAAATGGAGATGGAGCTGCCATGGAGGTCGAGGGTGTAGATGGTGTAATCACATTTGCTACCGATGCCAGGCTTTGTTCCGTGTATTCATCCCCCATACATTCGGGTAGACTTTCCTCGTCACTAATATATCGGACAGACTCCGAACTGGGTGACGGAGTTTCTGATCTACGACTGCGAACTGGTAGGAAAAAAGAGAGGTACTCCATTGTAGAAAAAGAAATAAAATTACTTTCTGGATGGCATCGCGTACCATCACACTAAGAAAGCAGGGTATGTCAAATTATTCCAGGGTAACATCATGTATCACCACATTAAGGAATAAATTATGTCATGTAACCATCAGGATAATATCTGGTATTATCACGCTAAGACGGTACTAATCGAATCCGGAAGGGAAATTTCGTCGTTCGAAAAGGAATATTACCTAATTCACAACTGACGTACTGCGGGTAGTTATTTCGTTTGACTTACCTTTGTTTCGTTCCAATTTCCTTTCCAAACGTCGAATCTTCCGACGAATACTATCATTATTGTGATCCTTATGTTTTCTTTTCCCCATAACTGTTTTCACTTCAATTCAGCGCAAAATATTACGATATTTAAGAAAGTTGATGTTGACGATGCGGCACACGAAAAACGAATGACGCGCACGGCCGCCGGTACGTACAGAGTGGAGAACCAGTACCTATACCTACCTGCCTGAGTGAGTTTTTTTAAATATGCTATAAACATTGTGACGATGCACTACGTGAAAAGCGGACTACGTGGTTCTATTAAATCTAGAGGATGTAACATCGAAGTGTAATCACGAGTTTATATCGAGCACGAGTCGAATCGACTGCCTCACATTATATGACCGCTGAAATGTGGAGTCGTGGCTTGTTTTGGCTGATTTTACTGGCTTAAACTACTTATGATATTGGCAACTGAGTCGTAGACGATTCGACTACTTTGCGACTATCGAAACTCATGTTAAGGCTCCAAAGCTTAAATTTTATGATCTGATAGACTGTATCAGTATTGAATAAAATCACCATCATCTCCGAGCACATGCCCCAAGTGCCAACTTGCAGAGGACTAATAAAAAGTTTTTATTTCAGCAATAAGACCTCCCCTCAGATATGATTACGTTAATGACGGAACTTAATCAGATGTCGTCAAATTAAGTGATTAATTCAGGATAATGGGATTGGTTTCCATTACGGCTATGGGAGATTTAACGGGGATTCTTTACAGATGATTCTCAAAGTTATGATGGATTTTGATAATTCTTTAGGAGTTAGGAAAGAATTACGTCCCACTTCCACCAATGAGTCAGATTTCGGAAAAGTCGAATAACGTCATAAAGTTGTTCAGGAAATCTAAGATAAAGATAAGATGTAAGTTTTGGTGCTAGCAAAAGACAAGTCACATAGCTGATGCAACAAAGATTGCAATTAGAAGTTTTTGCTTTGTTTAATTAATTTAAATTAACTTATTATTTATAACATAACAGTCATAGTTTCCGTGGTGTAGCGGTTATCACATCTGCCTAACACGCAGAAGGCCCCCGGTTCGATCCCGGGCGGAAACATACTTTTGTCAAATAGTTTTATTTTTTATTCAACCTTAATCAACAAACGTACATAAAGTACGTACCTTAAGGTACAGACCTTAAGGTACATAAAGACCACCACTTCCCAAAATGTCCGCTTTTAATTTTTGTGTCTATTGGGTCTTTCTCCTGACAACTTTAATAAAGACTAGTTCATGACTTTCTCAAAATTACTATCAATTTAAAATACTTTTGAGTACATAAAAACAACTTCCCAAAACGTCCGTTTTTTGTTTTCAGTTGATTACACAATAATGACAACTTTAACGTGTTTTCTTTGCAAGAAAATCATACTCCTACATACCTATACCCTGATTTTTAATTTTAGACAATTTTTGTAAACTAAGAAATGTCACTGTGTGTATAAGTGTCATGTATGTGTATCATATGTGTATATACACACTATGATACACATATTTGACACTTCTACACACAGTGGCATATCTTGACATTTCTTTGTGGAGAAATTTTTCAGGTGTATGTAATTTCTATAAGAGAGTATTATTATACGAGACGGTAAGCGATCATGAATGAACACAAACTTGATAATAATATCGAAAGTCATCAATATAACTCCGCCAATCACCTCGAGCCATAAAACAAATCAATCAATAACGGCCCACGGCCCACCTTCGAACTCGCAAGTGTCGTAAACGGCCCGGGTAATATCCGCAGTGGCTGTTAACTGGCAGTTCTAACCAAGTCAAGTTATGGATATTGTATTGAAGTTAGTAAGTTTTTATTGGCACTGTACTTTGTAACCTAGGCTTAACTTTACTGCATTCAAAAAGCGGCGTAAAATAAATGATGATAGAAGTTGTATTAGTTTGACTTTATTATTTTTATGAAGGGTCTCATAGTATCAAACTTTGACATGACTAGACAATTTTAGGAGCTCCTTAGCCAAATGGCAACGTTCCTGACGACCTTTGTGGCTGCGGTCGAGTAGCCGGCTGAGATACAAAAAGTTGCGAGTTCGATTCCCTCTGCATGACAAATGTGTGTATATGATCTGCAAATATGTTTATGTATATGTTATGTATTCGTGTTTTTTCAGCTTAAATATTTTCAGAATACATACATTACATGCTGAGTATTCAAGAATTTTATTTATAAGAATATTGTTTTTTCTAATTTACATAGGGGGTCTGGAGTAGAACACACTCCCTTTATACTTAATACAATACATTACATAGATAGTTTTTTTATATATAATATTATATTATATACATATATTTGTACCGAGGCGGGAATCGAACCCGCAACCTACTGCGTCGCAGGCGAACCTTCACCCGCCGCGCCATAGAGGTCGTCACAGGATACAAACGGTCTGCCTCATAAACATTCTCTAAACCTATTTTAATTAAAATAGCTTTTGTTTTCTTCTCTCTTATGTAAAATGTCATACGTCAAAATAAGACAAAAGCTATTTTAACTAAAATAGGTTTAGAAAATGATTATGAAACAGGGGCCAAGAAGTTTATATACTAATGCTAGTTTATAGTTTGTAGTTATCGTGTAGATATTTCACTCTCTTATCATATTTTCCGTACATTGAACAAAACAAGTTGTATCAATATGCTACGTCACGTCCGTCGCTTCCACCCCCTGAGGTGAGCACAGCCACAGGAGACACGGTACAAATACGTAGCAGTAAGCAAAAAAAACTAAAAATCGGTGGATGGAGATGGACGGGAGAGGCGTCCAACAGTGAAGTTTTACAGGCTGGTTGTGATGAAGCAATTAACCTTTTATAATATGGCAAAAACTACCGGTTATAGGCCACTGCCACTGCACAAGCTGAAAAAATCTGAGAGGTCTGTGTACGTCATGGGTCCCTCTGTATATTACAGAATGCCAGAGGAGATAACAGATGCAGCTTTTACAGCGATCTTAAGAGCGAAACTTAAGAAGTGGCTGCTGGAAAAGACATTTTTTTTTATGCTACTTGGCAAGCAGACAAGCTTACGGCCCACCAGATGGAAAGCAGTTACCGTAGCCTATGAACGCCTGTAACACCAGAGGCATCACACGCGCGCTGCCGACCCTGAGACATAAAGATGAAAAGTCTCATGTGCCTGTAACTTCACCGGCACCCGTACCCTTCAAACCGAAACACAGCAATGCGAACACTACTGCTTGGCGGCAGAAATAGGTACGGTGGTAGTACTTCCCCGGACGAACTCTTTCACAAGAAGTTCTACTACTAACCAACCTACAGAGTAGACGAATTCTTCGAACTACCGGAACTTTAGAATGTCCTTCTACCGCCGCCAATAGTAATTGTGACAAAATTCTTAATAATAAAAAAAACAAAATAATAAATAATATTGAATAATTTAATTCTGATGATTGTAATAATTATATTATTTGTATTTTTATGAGTTATATGTGGGATGTAATTTTTTTATTACTTACCAAACTATTAGTTAATTTATAAATTCTTTATTTAAAACTGATTTGTAAAATTTGAGTTTATTAAATAAGTTTTGTATTTGTATAGGCGGGGATCGAACCCGCGACTCTTATCGGCTACCGGTAGGGCGCTTACACCCTTTTGTACGCTAACGAAGTTTACTTCTAATATGGCTATTATTTCTTCGAACTCCATGAAATTTTGTACACTAATCAGTACACTAATTATATAGACCAGTCTGGTGCGTCAGTTTAAAAAAATAATAATAATAAATTTCATAGAGTTTGAAGAAACTATAGCTAAATTAGAAGCATACTTCGATCGCGTGCAAAAGGGCTTAAGCGCCCTAGATAGATGACCTCCTCTTAAATCTTTTGGAAAGACACTGATTTGTATTCGATGTTGTTAGATAACTTTTGAAGATAAGAGATCATAGGAAACAGCAATCAGCCTACAACTCCATCAAAAATCAATAGTGCTAGTGTGACTATTTTTGTAATCGGTCAATACTAAGTTTAACTACTGCGAAGAGCGTATTTACTGTGGTCACGTGAGCCAGCGGATAATCTGTATTGATAACTATCGTGTCCGGTGGTGTATCTTTCGGCGCACCGGGGTGCTACGAAACATACTTTAGGACCAAAAAGATATATGACCAACAATTTCAGGCCTACCTTTAAAGTAAGCCTGTTTGGTATATTTTACAAGTAGCATCTATAAATGTAGCATCTCCATAACATAACATACAAAAGTCACATGCGTAGTCTTGATCCCACACTAGGATTCCCTGTGTCTACGAGTACCATGGTACTATAACACCTAGACCCGGAACAAATATTTGCAGATCATATACAAACATTTGTCTTCAGCGGGAATCGAAACCGCAACCTCTTGCATCTCAGCGGCTGCACGCCCGCCGTGCTATAGAGGTCGTTTAAAAATGAGAATGCATTTGCAATTAACGTTTGTTCTCACCGCAGGCAATGCTGTGGCATAGCCAACTGGTCCGTTCGCGTCGGCATCAATGATGGTTATGTTATCATAAATCTATTTATTGCATCATGTTATCAATCAATAAAACAAACTTACCTAGCCTAATGTGTTATCGATAATTAGAAAGTTGATTTCTCAAACTTGACACAGTCTTGTATAGTTTCCGTGGTGTAGCGGTTATCACATCTGCCTAACACGCAGAAGGCCCCCGGTTCGATCCCGGGCGGAAACATACTTTTTGTATTTTTAACTAGATTGTTTTCATCTTTACATAAATAATAAAACGAAAACATGCTTACATTATAATGCTTTAAAAATGGAAGTGGTAAAACAATAACGTTACATTTCAATTTAATCTTTAAAACCTTTTTTTGAAGACCTCTGAGGCGCGGCGGGCGAAGTTTCGCCTGCGCCGCAGGAGGTTGCGGGTTCGATTCCCGCCTCAGAACAAATATTTGCACGATCTGCAGATATTTGTTCAGGGTGTTCTGTGTATTTTCTATGTATGATAAAAATATCTATCTATGTAATGTATTGTATTGAGTATATCAGTTATCTAGTACCCATAACACAAGGTCTGCTTAGCTTGGGGCTAGATTGTTGTGTGAAACTGTTAGACTATCGAACTGTTGGTAGGAAAGATTGGAATAAACGGAAATGTCCAGCATTTATTTATTTATTTTCTGAATTATTTTACCTCCCCACAGCCATATTACATCTACCTCCTTAGTAAATAGGTGGTATGTAGATCTCCAGCGAATCACCAAGTAACATATTGTCCATTGTTAACCCAAGAGCTACAAATCGCCCAACATCCATAAACCAATCAACCACAACTCTCACACGTCTGATCAATCCGAGCCTCTTCCTGCCCACTACACTGTCGCTAATGACTAATTACGCTTGTACAATCCCTGCTGTACACCGTGGCACTTGTATTGCTGACTAGTCAGACTATCCATGGAATTTTCGACTTTATAGATTTGATTGTTTGGTTGGAATTGTGTATTATAGGCGTAGGTTTAAGACGTTTCGCTTTGGGGGTAGATTGGAGCACGCTCATTAGGTATTTAGTGCCATTGTCTGATAGAAACAAACAATATCAGCTGTAAGCTGATAGTTTTAAGATTGAAAGTTGCTTGAGTTTGAAGTAGTGAGTTAGACTCTAAATAGAGTCTGGATAGGTAAGGCTTCCGGAGGAAAGATATCGCCACGTAATGAGTTGAGTGGCATTCAAAACATCATTATCTTCGTTCGCCGCGAGAGCTCGTCCCAGGAATACGAGTAAGCTTCTGTTTCTAGTAAAAGTTTATTGTTACTGTAATATTCTTTAGAAATGGAAATTGAAATGAAAAATCCTGACATTGGTTTTTAAAGAAGAATGTAAAGAAAGATATACGTACAGTCGTACAGGCTCTCTCAGAAATTAGTGCGAATTGGGAAGAAGTATGTGGCCCGTAATGCTCTACAATTTTCTTTTCGGAACTTTCGGAAAAACAACATGATCCAGAAATCATCAAACCTGTTTCCATGGCAGCAGTGGACGTAAAACCGGCTTAAAATAATGATGATAATAGTCACACTGGACGACGCGGTAGAAGAATGCCCTCCACTCGATGGACTAAAGACATTTTAAACGTCGCAAGAAGTCGGTGGATAGAGGCGACTCAGGACCGTCCGTCGTGGCTTTCTAAGGGGAGGAGGCCTATGTCCAGCAGTGGACTTCTACAGGCTGATGATGATGATGATGGGTCACACCTATATTTCAATGCTGCATCATAAATAGATATAGGTGCATGCCTACTTATCCGTTCAATTCCATATCGGCTTGCACCAAGTGGATCGGCTTACTGACAGTGGAGTAGGAAGTGGACACGGTTTAATTAGTCAATCACTATACAACTGTTTATGACTGATTAATATGGATAAGATTCGAGAACTTTCATTTACAAATATTGAGTCAAAACAACTTCTTCCTAGTCTCCTGGTTTAAGAAAGATATTCCAATATAGTTACTCTTTGAATTTTTGCAGACTGTACATACTTTAATAGCATGTTCGTCTCAGGACCTATTAGTAATTTTAAAACGCCTGAGATTTTTCAGTATCTTTTTAGTAACATCAAAGTTCACAAAATGTAAATCTATAGTAACTATTCAGATTTCAAAGCAAAAAGAGCAAAAAGTTGTAATTTTTAAATAAGAATCAAGTGGATATATCTCCTAACATGGTTCAAACCATCAAAGAAACTTTACAGGGTCAGCTAAGAAACTCATTTGTTTTAATATTCTTATTATTTCGTTATAAGTATCTATCTATATATTAAAATAATTATTTATAAATAAATTGAGAGCAATCAAATTATCAAATCTATTTTAGCCTGCGACGATAAAAAAATATTTGGCCTACAAACATACATAAATACATGCCTTTTTCTCCGAATGGGTAGGCAGAGCCTCAAAGGGCCTCTTTTTACCGTGTGTTGCACTGTAGCAGGAATATAGACGTAGAGTTTGTTATTTGTATGTTGTTAACGTTATCTTCAACAATGGTAATGTGTTTCTTACAATACCTGTGTAGGTACCTAGTCGTGTATGGTTCTTAGATAAGTTTAATCAGCACTGCCAGAGGGCGCTGCAATAGAAATGCAAAGCTGCGTTATGGCTGCGTTACAGATTGTAGTGTCTATTACTATAAGGTATTTCAAAAATGGCATTGTACGTTTGCAATTGAACCGAGTTATGCAGAAAGCAGCCAAATGGGGCTAACTACAAACCGAAATATGTGCGTTTTTCTATCGAAGGTTGCACTTCAGCTATTTATTAACTTTTTTAGTTTTTGTAATTAAATTACAAAAAATAATATTAATTAATAAATAGCTGAAGTGCAACCTTCGATAGAAAAACGCTCATATTTCGGTTTGTAGTTAGCCCCATTTGGCTGCCTTCTGCATATCTCAGTCCAATTAAGTTTTCTACAAAAAAAATACGAGCCAGCCGTCGTGTTGCCTTAGTATAGACATGGCAACACAAGAAGGCATCGTTGATGCGTCGCGACTTGCAAGAGTAACCAATCCATATTGACTTGATGCATCACTCAATGCTAATTCCCAAGTTTAGCTAGTGTTGCGCTAATCGAATCATCGCCATCGATACTAGGGGTGTACCTAATCGATACTGTACCTATCGAAGTTTGAGACGTAGGTAATGTCGTTAGCTTGGACTCTCCAAGTTACTATCGAGTTAGGCGGAAAGCTGATTTTGTAAGCAAACCAGCCATAGGGTTATCGAAAGCCATGGCATGCAATGGAAAGATCCTTTGATGATAGCATAGTATGGTAGCATAGTATAGTAAATTATCATCATTTTGTGTATTCAATCGTATCGGCTTGGCAAACGAATTCTGGGCCACACTGAAAGGCGAAACACAAAGAGCCTATCACCTATCATAAGGGTCTACCTTGGGTCTAACAAGCATTCCATCTTCAATTTTTGACATCATCATCATCAGACTGTAGAAGTCCGCTGGTTATAGGTCTCCAAAGAATGCCACAACGAACGGTCTAGAGCAGCCTCTATCCACCGACTTTCTACGACCTTTAAAATGTCCATCAAGAAGGAGGGCTTTCCACTGCGTAATCGGGTTCGTGGTTATTCCCCAACGGTTTTCAGTTCTCCGACCTATGTGGCTTGCCCATAGCCACTTTCTGAGAGCTATGTCGGTGATCTTGATTCTTCTATATGGATCTTCTTGTTTTGGCTTTTATCACGTAGTGAAACTCCAAGCATATCTTTTCGTAGAAGAACCAAGCATAAAAATATATTCCCGAAAAACTTCAAGACTACAGCTTTTCAGTCAAGCAGGTAGGTACCTTGTTATCTTACCAAAAAACACCAAATCACTCGCATTTTTGAATCGCAAGATCACAAACAAGAGTGCATGATTGGCTCCTCAAAATTGAGAGCAATTCAATATCCTCCAAGGTTGCAAGATTAAAAGATTACAAAGTAGAATTGACTCGTAGAGAGGCAGAGGGCTCGCAAAGAGGAAAGTGGCGAATTAAGTAATTGTATGCAAGTGTTCGGAGGGGACTGCGGTGTGATTACCTTGAGAACTCTCTGCGGGTTCTTTGTGTAAGGACTTGGTGTTTTAAGAGAAGGTCGCTGGTAGCTAGCAAAAGGGCGCTCACGCCCTTTTGCACGTGAACGAAGTTCGCTTCTAATTTGGCTATATTTTCTTCAAACTTCATGAAACTTTGTACTCAGGAGCAGTACACTTATTATCTCTAGATAATAAGTGTACTAAGTGTACTGCTCCTGTGCACAAAGTTACAAAAAACAAAAAAAGTTAAAAAGTTATAATTTTATAATAAACTAACTCGCCACGGGTCTGGTCTACCCGTGGTGAGTTAGTTTCTTATAAAATTATAATGTGGTTACTAAATAATAACTTAAAAAAACAGTTTTTTTTAAGAAATGACACACCACGAGTCTAGATATATTAGTGTACTGTGGGCCTATTACGAGTTTTGCATTGCGAAAACCGGAATGCGAAACGTGAGCATTCAACGTGACTTATGTTATGACTATTCATCATTCTGTGCCGCGCAGTCGGTAGAAACAGTACAGATTAGTAAATAGTTACTACGTAAGTCACATTGAATGCTCACGTTTCGCATTCCGGTTTTTGCAGTGCAAAACTCGTAATACGCCCTCCGATCATGTGCACAAAATTCCATGGAGTTTGATGAAGTTATTGCCAAAATAGAAGCAAACTTCGTTTGCGTACAAAAGGGCGTAAGCGCCCACTGGTAACCTTCCCTTAAAGATTGGGGTTATTTTTTTATTCAGCCACTCTTTGATGTATGTACTGTTTTAGATCCCCATTTTTCTAAGGAACTATCTTCGCTTTTTTCACCACATCTTCGCCGCCGTATTACTTATAATTTCTTCATAGGATGACGGTAATCCTCATTAACGCATTGTAGGGCTCCATCTCGATGGACCGCAGGAAGTTGGTGGATGGAGGTGGCTTAGGACAGTTTGTCGTAACATTCTATGAGGAGGCTTTTGTCCAGCAGTGGCCTTTTGTAGGCTCACGATGAATGCTCATTTACTTAAATTAAACGGTTCTTTAGAAATAATAATAAGTATTCCTATCAGCTCTCTTGTCTTAATTTGGCAGATGTATTTCATCAGCGAGAGCTCTTTGCATGATTAGACAGAGATGGTTATGATGGCTTGGTGTTCAGTCTTTATGTTCCTTCGGCATGGCTTTGCGTACGTGAGGGGCTTACTGCCATCCTTTTTAGCTGTACTTATTTACCAAGGACGAAGGAATTATCCATAGTTGTAGAAAATGTTTGCAGAGAAAATAAGTACATACCCATACTAAGAGATGTAACAAAATAAAAGACAGTGCTATTGTTTGATTTCATTTTCCCATCTATAATATTGTGTTGTGGTGTGTCCAGCCTAAGAATAGACACCTCCGTCTCCTCCCGTGGATGTTGTAAAAGTCGACTAAGGAATTACACCAGGGGCTGGGCAGCAGCATCTACCTGAGTACTCAACACCAATCCGCCTGCCAAGCGTGGTGATTATGGCAAATCCCCATAGAATGCAATGGGGGGATTTGCCATAATCACCACGCTTGGCCTCGTCCTACAGCAAACGTCTAACGGCTGTTGAAGATCCATAATATTTGGGCCATCCTCTCGTATTTATATTATTTATATATATTTGGCAATAGAGCACTCTATTCTGGGGCGGTATCTCTACTCTGTACTCTATCTAGGCATTTGTGGTATTGCGGGTTTGACCCCCGATTTCCAAATTTCTGTACCTATATTAAAACTAATTGATGACTAATATTCTTATATTTATCTATGATAATCAATATAAGTACCTCCTCCTGAAAATCTGTGATGTGCGGCCTTTTTGATGATATTAAGTCAATCAGTGACATTCAAAAATCGCACCCCTGATTTGTTTATCAAGCATTATTACAGTGGCGGATTTACCAGCAGGCTGAGTAGGCTGGAGCCTAGGGCGGCAGATTTTAGGGGCGGCAAATTTGGGGCCAATTTTGTTTTTAATCGAAATCATCTTGAGGTCCAAATTCGATTATTCACGAAAAAATTGCACCTAAAATTACAAAAAATTTGGCTGTTCACACTTCTGAAATACGAAATTTCTCAAATTTTGTTCTTTTTAGGCTGGTTTGGTTCGGTTTAAAGAAGTTTATTATCACTCATAAAGAACTTTACAGTTCACTTAAAATGAGCTAAATTTAATTTAGTAAGTATATAATAATGATATGGTTAGTAGTCTTATATTAGATTATGTAACTGTTTTGTATAAAAGTAGGCAAGTAGCAATGACATATATTATTTAAGTAGGTATATCAATGGCAAGTAGACAACGTTTTAGATAGATACAGAGTACCTAAGTTAGTAATTGAGAACTAATCAATGATTACCAAAATATTATAAATTTGTTAATGTGGTAATATAATATATGGTTACCAAAATCACAAAAATTTAACTGTTCACATTTCTTAATCAGGTACGAATAGTTCTTCAGGGAAATATGAAAAAGGACACCCTGATGATGACCCCCCGAAATCTTTGCCTGTGACCGCGCCTGGTATAGAATTGTAGAGGTCGGTAGGGGGCAACAAAATTTGAATAGCCTACTGGCGGTAAATGTGTAAATCTGCCACTGCATTACACATATTATAATGTTGTCATCAATAGCCGTTTGTAGTTTGACTAGGCCATACAAGTTGAAATACGGCTACTAGGTATACCTACTAAGGTATATCTTTGTCACTTACATCTTACAAATTGTAGATTCTTCAAGGATTAATATGCATAATCCATACAGATATACCCATTACATCTACATGCAAATGTTGACAAACAGCCGCATGCGTTTACAAACGCACAATATACTTTTATGGGCTCAGGAAAAGTCGAAAATTTACCACATTACTGCTACACCCCAAGCTTTAGAGTTCAGACTCTATGGAACAGAAAGTAAGGAACATTACGGTGTCTTCGTTAAAGTCGTTGGATATAACCCTATTGCTGAAAATAATGATTTGAAATATGAATCTTATGCTGTTGATTATAAGAGTGTATCATAGTTGTATGTAAGGTGTTGCAGAGATATTGTTTCACTTGTTTTATGAGGTGGGTCGAGATTTCACGGGGTTTTCGGTCGGGGATAGGTACTTTTGATCGTTTCCTTGAGAGGTGAGGTTTGATAGTCTGTAAGTCATGACCCGCTGTTTTGTTTATCATTGTGCGTTTTGTATTGTATTTTCTTGCATGATATATTTTTCATCTCTTGCAGAAATATTTTCTTTGGCTTCAGATCAGAAACATTGCATTTGTATAAGGCTAATAGATACTGGCAGTTTGCTCCGAACTGAGGCCTCACAAATAAACGTATGATGTCGGTTACCTAGCTACCTAATTTCCCGACTCAATAAAATATTTAGATTTTGTGTCACAAAAGCTACTAGCATGCTTAATTTTAGAATGAAACACATTTTAACTAAAATAATTCGTACCAAGGCTTACAAACGTATTTCACTATTACTACATTATGTTTTTCTAATACGATGTTCTATCTTTCAAAATCTTTAGGGTTCTTCTTCTACTATCAACATCAAACAAAATAAAAACTGTTTGGGTTTTCATTTGATACAATTAACTTGTTTATATTCTCATTGGATAGGGATTACTGATTGCCAGTTTTTTAACAAAAGTAAAATATTAAATATTTGGTTTATTTTGGCAACCTTCAGAAACTTCAGTAACCTTCAGCTGTGTGTTGTTTGGCTACCGATTCCAAAAGCGGCTTTACAACTACGGAACCCTCAGAGCCCGACTCTCGCTCACACTTTGCCCGCTTTATTTTTCTCTCATATAGTTTTCTATATTTTTTATTGCCCTTTTATCGATAAACCCTTTATCAAAACAGCGTGTATGTGTATTTCGTTGTGTTTACACGAGTGTTCCATTAGCCGTGTCCAGCGTCCGTCTGTCGCGCCCGTCCTCAAAACATATTCCTTCAAAAAGTTATGAGGTTACGGTTCTCAAAGTATTTCCTTTCATTGGTCCTTTTGTCAGTATCGAACATTCTTTTAGTGCAGAAAAATCTATTAAGAAAAGTCATAAAATATTATCAATTATTCAATGAAATAAATTAACATAGACATACACTTAGTAACACGACTTAAGTAATAGGTAGGTAAGTACAACATACAACGTACGTTTTTGTTAGTAGTAGAACTTCTTGTGAAAGAGTTCGTCAGGAGAAGTACTTCCACCGTACCTATTTCTGCCGCCAAGCAGTAGTGCTCGCATAGTGCTTCGGTTTGAAGGGTACAGGTGCCGGTAAAATTACAGGTACATGAGAATTTTCATCTTTAATGTCTCAGGGTCGGCATTGCGCGTGTGAATGCCTCTGGCGCTGCAGGCGTCCATTTCACGTGGGCCGTTTGCTTGCCTAGTTGCATACAAAAAAAAAAAAACAAATTTAAAAACGGGACATACTTCAGTTAGTGTAATACCAAGTAATTACTTTGTCTCGACCACGAAAATTTATCTAGATCATAAAACTACAAAACATCTATCGACATGACCATAAATTAAGATACTGTAATCAAAGACGTGCGGCTACTACAAACATGATTACTTTCACTTGTGATACGTTGGCCAGTGTACAGCGTATTTCGGTGCCCGTATCTCATAGTTTCCGTGGTGTAGCGGTTATCACATCTGCCTAACACGCAGAAGGCCCCCGGTTCGATCCCGGGCGGAAACATAACTTTTTCCTCCTGCATGTTTTCAAACTCGATAGATATAAAAAATTCTATATTTTTTGAAATCTGACATGATATTATATTATTATTAGATATCTGTAATAAAATGAAAAAAAAAAACTAACCATTCATGCAGTTACTCCGGAGAATGCCCGAATTTCTTATTCTTACGAGTATTATTGGTATTTGCTAGGCCTACCTAATATTTTTAAAACTTTGAGAGCCATTGGTCAAGTTCTCCGTCTATCACAAATTTCCCTGGCAAGGAATAACGCAAAATAAACAAAGTGTTATTGTAGCTTATTTTCATAAGTTAATAGTAGAGGGCCTGCGATAACACTGGACTACAGCCTCGGACAGACAGGACTTTTTTATTATTATATATTTATGTAAATATAAGATAGACGCATGTCGATGTACATGTCATTTATTCAGGCGAGGTCAGAGAAAGCTAGGTTTGCGTAATTTGGTAAATGGACCCTTGGAATAGACTAAAGGTCCGTTTAGTTTTTCATGGCGTACTCGCAGAGATTGGCATCTATCTTGAACAGTCGTCTGTATAAGCCATGTAGATATTGTTTTAATGATTGGATACAGAGGAAGGTCATAATCTCATTATCATTTTTTTTATTCATCTCATCATTATTTTTGACATAAGTTTTAATTGGTTTTATATATTTATTTTTATTATTCTGTTTTTTCTGTTGTTTTAACTATATTATTTTTATTGTATTTCTATTGTTTAACTTTATTTGATTGTGTGTTTAATTAGTGTAATTGGTAACTATATGCCGTTCTGATTAAAGTAAAATAAATAAATAATAATAAATAATGTCAGCTTTCTAATATGAATACGGATCTTATCAAGATACCCATGATCAAACATTCATACATCCTTATTTACCGCTTATAAAAATTCTACAATTTTATTCACGCTATGATACAGAATATCAAAGTCAGGGTTTCATTACCACTAGGTATACAGGTAACAGAGCCCTAAAAACTAGATACTCGTTTAAATCAGTTCTACCGTTAGAGAGTTCGCTCTTAAGCCATAAGACCGCTCATTGTACCTCTGATTTAAAACTTTGTATTCTTATTTTTTGTTGTTTTTTGTTTATAGTGTACAATAAAGTTATAATCTATCTATGTATCTATCTACCTTTCAAACTCAAATCATTTTTCATAATCCTTATATTTACCAAATTAAGCTGCAATTCCTAGAAATTCACTTTCGAAGGTGGCTATTCCACTGATCCGCTTCAAACGGCTAAATCACGGATCCGCTTATTTATTCGCGTATTTATTTACTCGCACGCGACAATTTACATATAAGACCCAATTCAATTCCGAGGCTCACGGCATTCGCAAAGATTAAGGCTTCTACCATTGAAATGTTCAGCCCTGGACATGAAATTGGGTGAAATTGCACTATGCGGCAGTGGCCTAGAGGCACACTACAATCAGAGATGTCAGACGTCAGGCTCTGCTTTGATCATTTCGTCTAGACAAAATAACATAACACACCCAACAGTCACATACGTGTCTTGATCCCACACTAGTATTCCTGTGTCGTAGGTAGCGGGAAACGAACCCGCAACCTCTTGTATCTCAGCCGGCAACTCGCCCACCACACTACAGAGGTTGTCAAAATCAAAACCAAAATCCATGATGATTCTAACTTACAGACAACAACAGCAAAACTATATAATTCAGGAACTCAGGCTTTTAAATTGTCTAGAATCCACTGCACTGTCTGATAAATAGATAGACGCCACAAATAAACAACAACATTATACAATACAATTTAGCCATTCCTAAAACTCTTTCGCTTGTTTACAAGAAAAAAACAAAGACTGCAGTTTACGTCCCGAAGTTGCGATGTCTCTTGTACCCCCATTGCCCCCCGAAGACCATTCCCACATAATCCGCATAAATCCACTTTATACTCATCCACCTTAAAGGCCCCAATAAAAGTATCGCGTTTTTACGTGTCCCCAGTTTGGATGTTATGTTTCTTTAGAGGTAAATAGTAACTTTTCAAATTGAAGTAGGTCAATGTAATTATGTAGGTATTTATACCACACATCATTCTCTTCTCTTCTTCAACCTTTTGCCTCTATTGAGTAAAGGTATATTCCATCACGCCATCCTTCTTGGTTCTTCTCGCTTGAACCTCCTGTTCTTCCCTGCTACACTGACCAGGGCCCGTATTCTCGAATAAATCTCGTCCACGTGATGACGTCACATATAGCATATGACTCCCATAAAAAATTATTTAAAATTATCGTTCGAGATTTGACGTCATTTCGTGTACGTGATTTTACCGAGAATCGCCCCCAGGTCTTTGGTCCATGTCATTCGCCGTCTTTCCACATTTCTGCGACCATTCCTAGGTCATCATCATAAACTAGAACACCTCCACTGTTTGACAAAGAATGTTACGGTTAATAGTCTTGAGCTGCCTTTATCCATCTACTTTTAAGTTGTACTTACAATGAAGTAAATCCATCGAGTGGTCGGCCTTCTTTTTCTACTATATTTTTTCCAATTCAATCTTAATTCACCTCAAGGTTGTCTGGGAAAGTATAGTCTTGATCTAACACTCACTCACTAGGAACTACGAGTACCATGTGGTACCATAACACCCAGACCCGGAACAAATATTTGCAGATCAATACAAACATTTGGCCCCCAGCGGGATTCGAACCCGAAACCTCTTGTATCTCAGCCAGCTACTTACCCGCCGAGGTTAAACAATAATTTAATTGATATTTTTAACCGACTTCCCAAAAAAGGAGGAGGTTCTCAATTCGGTTATTGTTTTTTTTTTTTTTTTTTGCATATTTATTACCGCATATCTCCGGCGTTTATTTGTTAACCGATTTGGAAAATTCTTTTTTTATTTGAATAGATATACTTCCAGATTGGTCCCATTTTTTCAGAATCCAGTTCTGATGATGGAATCCATGAGGAATTGAGGGAACTCCTCAAATATTGTAGGCATACATATGGCGATTTTGATATTTTCAGCAACAAACCAAGCATTTGCATTCAAAATGTATCATAATCCTTTCACCACTATGGTTCTTTCATCATTTTTTTTCATCCAAATATTTAGTCGAATACAATGGCGGAAGTCGGTTTTTTAAATGAAAAGTTATGTTCGTATAGTTTTAGAGAAAGCTGCACAGAAACGATACCGTTGTGCCCAAATTTCCTTCAAAAGCCTCAACATACACGAAGGCATAAATTCATGCTTGTTTTCTATACGGACAGACATAGCTTCCATTAGCCACTTTGGACTTGGCAAAGCCTGTAGCTGTCGATAGTACAATATAATGAAAATTACTTTTAAAGTTTTTAAATACCTGGGTACTCGCTTTTCTCTCTCAATCTACGGAATCTAGAATGTAGGATGAAGATCTAATCAAATCATTTTCATGACATAATTGCCACCAAAACAGACACAACAGCCCACATAAATCGGCCAGTCAAAACCTGCAATAAAGCCGGCGACACACAAAACTGTAAAAAGTTACAGTCGACCGTAACCTCTCCATTACCGTAATGAATTATGTACGGCCGTTAATCTGGATCCTGATATCGGACTCATCTCGCCGCAATTAGAAGTAATTGAATATTAAGCAATGATTGCTTATAAAACGGGAATATTACCAGACGGTGTTAAAGCTTTAGGAGCACTTGAAGATGTGGGAGTCATTATTGAGATTGCTTTCTTGGACGTCAATGTTTGTTTGAAGGTATAACATCTATCTCATCCTCATCAGATATTGATTATTATTAATTAAGTAGTTTGAAATCAGGAAATAACTTGCAACTTTAAAACTAAACCTTTGACTGTAGTAGTACTATACTTTTCAATTAAATCCATCAAACTATGATGACATGACGAAGGCGATATCGATGCAACTGATGAAGCTTTTCGTCTGATTAATGAACATACTATTCGATGCGCACTGCGCGCAGACGGACATCATAGCATTTTACCTACTTAGTCAAATATCCAATAAGTAAGAAGAAATTTAGTCATTTTAAATCAGGAATTTTAAATCAGGAATTTTACATTATTGAATCTAGGTACTTATATTTAAATTCACAAGTAGACAATCTACAATTCTCAATCAACAAAGTAAGGCAATACAGGAAGAAATATCAAATAATAACTGTCAATAAAAGTACGTACCACCCCTTTAAGTGTTTCTCGTAAATATCGGGAATCGCTTGCTGTAACAGGCTTGTGTCACTTTTAATCGGCTCTCAATGTGAAATGAGCTTTATTGTACTGCATGCCTCAAGGCTTATCCGAATTTCCTAAATTTCGGGTTTTTGCATGCGCTGATCAGTACATATTAAACACTACCATTATTCGAATATTTTAGAAGCCTTAGATTGCCACAGATTCTTATACAGTATCTTCTTTTGGTGACTGTGTGAATGAAACGTTTTTATTTTATTTCTTCTGTGTTCGTAATGTGCAGTGTGCGTCTGCCCTAACAGCGCATTTAGATGCCTATTAGCTATTCATGTTTTGCTTTATTGCATTCCGTTTCCGAACGTGAAAAACGTAGAAACTTTATGGTTTTAAAATGAGTTTCAATAAATGCTTAGGTTGGGCTGGGTTTCATTCGTTCACTAGCGAGTATAGGTATTACCTAAAAATCAATCCAAAACCTTGATAAAAAGCAAAGAAAATTCGCTTAGAGGAAATTACAAGGCGGAGCCGAAAGTAACATTATTCATGGGTCAATTCATTATGTTTGACCATTATAATATAGTATTAATTCTTATCAGAGTTCTCTGTGTTCTACAGGTGAACAAAATTAATGATTGTAATTTGCATCAAAATAAAACCCTTTTTAACCGACTTCCCAAAAAAGGAGGAGGTTCTCAATTCGGCTGTATTTTTTTTTTTTTTTTTATGTTTGTTACCGCATATCTCCGGCGTTTATGAACCGATTTGGAAAATTCTTTTTTTATTTGAATAGATATACTTCCAGATTGGTCCCATTTTTTTCCAAATCCAGTTCTGATGATGGGATCCATGAGGAATTGAGGGAACTCCTCAAATATTGTAGGCATACATATGGCGATTTTGATATTTTCAGCAACAAACCAAGCATTTTCATTCTAAAAGTATCATAATCCTTTCACCACACTGGTTCTTTCATAATTTTTTTTTCATCCAAATATTTAGTCGAATACCATGGCGGAAGTCGGTTTTTTAAATGAAAAGTTATTATTAAATCTGTTATGTTATACAACTGTTGTCATTTCAACTCTATACGACGAGATAGGTACCCTCGCAGTCTGTACTTACTATTTGTAGCAGCGTAATAGAATGCAGAAAGTTCCAGAAAATTATGTAAAGGAAAGAGAAACGAGGTGAATCAACAAATTGTACTCTAGATAGAGAGCCCTCGTAAGAAAAGTGGCGAATTAAGTAATTGTATGCAAGTGTTCGAAGGGGAGTCGAGATTACCTTGAGTTCTTGGGATTTGAGTGTGTACCTACTCTCTGAAGTGGGTTAAGAGAGGATTTACATTTTTCAATGTGAAGTGTTTTTGTTTCAAATGTAATTTTGCTAAGAGATACGTGAAGTTACCTTCAGGCTATGGACCAAATACTTAATTTGCTAGTTTGTTTTTTAGCTTCTACAACGCCAAACAGTTACTTTGAAAAGCTTTTGTGGTCATATAAGTTACTGGATAAAACTGTTTGATTTTGTTTAATATTCTAACGAATTTATTTTTATGATAATTATGTATGACAAGGTGTTGAACTTATTTAATAATTATCTATTTGGATTCTATTGAAAACAACCTCAGAATTTTATGTACGTAATTTAAATTGCATGTATATCACTGAAATTGTGATCTTAATTAGTTTATAATTGTAAATTTTGATCCGTCATTATTATCTTAGTGCACGTAACATGACGGTGTAAAGAAAAAATCAATGACTGTTTGGCAAAACATTAGGAACTAACCAATTTTGATCCTCGAGTCTAAAATCCTAAATGCTGTGAGGTAACAGTCATCTGCCGAATAGATACTAGAATCGCTAGTAACGTGACGTCAGCAACAGATCTCTTCACAGACCAGTGGCTCACGCTCGACCTATGTCTAATCATTTGTATGTAGGTTTTAAAATGTGTAGAAAAGGCACATGTTCATTCAAAAATTAATAACTTAGCTAGGTCAGTCTACAAATCACAAAACGCTCTTTTTTAATGGGATTAAGATTTGAGATTATTATTAAATACATACACATCTATGTAATTCTAGGTGTCAATATTATATCATCATAATGAACCTAACGGGTAAGAAATCCTTTCTAAGGGTCAGTTTTAATGAGGCGGTTCGATGCCAGTAACTAGTTCAACCAACTCTTCATCAACCAACGATCTTATTGTTACTGAGAGACACAGATAATTAAATGAGATAAGTATTTTCATGAATGCCTATTTTTACCTCTTTTAAACATCTACCTCTTTCTTTCACTGTCTGCTCTACTAGATATTTGTGTCTATCGGTACCGGACACGGTGTCACCAGCAGACGAGTTGCCGACTGGAAACTAAAGCGAACTGTTGCGATTCAACTCGCTCAAACCTGCCGCTGATGTTTCACTGTACAGATCAAGTTTTAGATTAGAGTTGAAAAAGCTAATACTTTAAAGTGGGAACCAAGTGTTGTAAACGTGTAATGCTGGCACTTCACTTGGCTTTATTTATTCGCAAATGTTTATTTTATACTACTTGGCTTGCAAATAAGCTTACTGCCCACCTGATGGAAAGTAGTTACCGTAGCCTATGGAATACCAGAGGAATCACACGCACGTTGCCGACCCTGAGACATGAAAAGTCTCATGTGCCTGTAAATTCACAGGCACCCGTACCCTTTAAAACGAAACACAGCAATGCGAACACTGCTGCTTGGCGGCAGAAATAGGTATGGTTGTAGTATTTCCCCGGATGAACTCTTTCACAAGAAGTTCTACTATACTAACAAACAAACAAACAATAACAACAAATAATACTAATAACTATTAAATTGTTACTGGGCCTTTGTTTTGTGTTTGATTGCAGCCAGTTGGGAGTAGGTCTGAGCCCCCAGAAGGGGCAACATTCTAGATATATTATTATGATGACTGCCTGGACCAACTGAATGTTTACAAAGTTTTAGTGCAGTCTACGACCACACATAAGTTTTCAGGTAGTTTCATAGATATTATATTTCATATGATATTATATTCATATTCCTAACGGACTTTTTGCATCGACAACGCATTCGCCCCTCCTGTATCAATTAAGTGTTGCTCACTGGGTCGGAATGGCTACGTCCAAGCAGGGTCCGAAGCGTGTCACCCCAGGACACCCCCTTCGGCGTTTTACTTGCAGATTTCAACTTGTGTTTGTGATTGAATTAATGCACTTTTGTTTATTGTTTTATTTTAATGAGCCTGGTGTATTAATGTATAGAAGATCGTTGATGCTACCATTATTTTTTTACCTGTAATTTTTCACCTGGACAGGGAAAATGTGGTTTCTTCCTAACCCAACCAACCACAAGTTTATCTATCAGATGATTATGGACCATGTATGGGATATATCTGGAATACAAAATACAATGAACTGCTTGTAGGTTACGTTGATCTGAAGGCGTTCATCAGAAGTGAAGAACAACTGAACACAACTACTACCTACCTGTATGAAATAATAATAGAGAAGACCTTGAGAAGACAGCCTAGTTATGTACATCATAGACTAAAAAACCAAATGAGCTCAACCAATTACGACTTTACACTTAATTTCTTCCCTCGAAGACTCATTTCAAAATAGCAATGATTTATGATTCCACGTGATCATCGATTAGGTACAGTCAAACTCAATGTCATTGTCACACAAAGCGTCGTTGACGTGTATCCGCGAGGGTGACGTGATTTTTGTGCTCAGTCGATTCCATTTCGTTATTATTGTTGCTAATGGATAGGACGTGTGTCATCGTATATTATATTGTCTTCAAAATAGATTTGTGCTTCTAAAGCAGTAAATAAGCTAACTCAACTTGGAATTTATAGTCTTCAAGATATTTCATATTTGCCTGTAGAAAATATGAAGATGCAATCTAAGGTCTCATTATACGAAAAACTCTACGAAATCTATGATTTGACTTCTTTTTTTTCGTTGTACCTGACGTGTGAAGAAAGAAAAAGCTGCATAGCTGTAAAGTTGTAGAACATGTAAATAATTCTTCTCTCCCTCAGCTGGCAGACTGCTGAATGAGGCCTCCTCCATAGCATGCATAGCGTGCAATGGAGGGATTTGTCATAATCACCACGCTTGGCAGGCGGATTGGTGAATGCTTGCTTGATTGGTGTAAAGTACTCAGGTAGATGCTTGCTGCCCATCCCTTTGCGTAATCCCTTAGTCACCTTTTATGACATCCACAGGATGAGTTGAAGGATTCCTATTCTTTGGCCGAGAGTACCACGGCTTATTCAATAAGTAAATATATATTTTATTTTATTTTACAAATTTTGGGAAAACTTACAGCTAGTACACATACGAATTATAAACTAAAATACTTGTAAGAACTACATGTATCCATGTATGTAAGTTTTATTATTATTTAGGTGCTGTGATGTGTCCGACTTAAGAATATACCCCTCCGTCTTCTCCCGTGGATGTAATAAAAGCCGACTAAGGGATTACACCAGGGGATGGGCAGCAGCATCCGCCTGAGTACTCAACACCAAAATACTGTGATCACCAATCCGCCTGTCAAGCGTGGTGATTATGGCCAATCCCCCCATTGGATTCTATGAGGGAGGCCTCGTCCAAAAGTGAGATTTAAGGGCGGCTGATGAATTTAATGATTAGTTTAATTTTATTGTATTTAATTACGGCCCTGAAAATACTTAGCTGCCACGACTAGAAGCTCGAATCCAGCTCATCAATCAACATAACCATTTCAGCCCGGCTGCACTCACTCTTGGTGTATAAGCCTCCTTTTAATACGCTATTCTTTTCTGTCCGTTGGCGCATCCAGCTCAGTTTTATAAAAACAAAATAATATAGGTATGTTACATGACTGCAGGAGGTTCTTTCAAAATAAAACATTAGGGCCAGAACGCTAGACCGGAGATTTCAGTTAGAATTTATTTAAAACGACTTAAGCGCCAAATCAAAATATGAATAACGTATAATTATATAAAATTCCGTTTCGACAGAATATTAAAATGTACAAAATGAACTAGTGTGGAAATATAATAGATGAAATAGAGATTTTGAGATAACGAGCAAAATCTTGAATATTCAGAGCCTACTTTTGAAAATAATTTACAGCAGAAAACTTGATGTAGCATAGTCTTGTTTTCCTTTCGATAACATTTTCTTTAACTTTCGAGGTTTTAAACCGAAAGCTTATTTATATACTTGAAAATAATAAATTCTCGTTCTACAAAAATTGACGTATGCTGAATTACAAGACCGTGTTTTTTCTAGAATTTTGCCCCTTAAATAAAACAGATTCACATTATTGTGTACGAATAAACTGCAACGTCCCCCAGTCGGCTAAGACTGCACGCGGCCGGAAGGAAGCACATAAGTCACGCGACGGGTACATGAGACCCTCAATTAGTCGGAGGAGGATGGTACTGATGAATTGCTATTTTGGATGATGGGGATCGCTGACGATAATATTAGTTATTTATAACATAATACCATTACTTCGCCAAATACTGAAAATTTAAAAAAATCGTATTCTCCCTTCTCGGCTCCTCATCTCGATATTCATGCTCTGTTAAATACATTTTGTAAAATCATCTACCTACTTAAGCAAAGCAAAGTTAAGCACAACAATCCAGAAGAAATGCTTACCATTTACATTGTTCTCTTTTTCTATATAAATTGAAGTAAAACATAGCGATCCGCAATACAAGATACCTAGATAACAAAGTGAAAATATTATTTTCTTCATCAACAACATTTAGACGTTCACTGCTGGACGGGGCCTCCCCCACAGAATGCAATGAGGGGATTTACCTTAATCACTACGCTGGGCAGATTGGTGATCACAGTATTTTGGTGGATACTGCTGCCCATCCTCTGGTCAAAAGATAATTCATTGAAAGTATTTGGATCATCATAAAGACTAGGTGAATTATTTCTTTAAGTTTTGTTTTTTTTATTGGAAGAATAAATAATAAAGTATCACGCGAGAAATACCCGTGTCAATATGAATAAATAATATAAGTGAATTTAGACAAGAAATAATTTTAAGAGTATATAATCTCAAAATGTATTATGCGAAGCTATTTACGACAGTTTTGTATTACCTATAACTTTTCTTTTAAAAAACCGACTTCCGCCATTCTCATGGATTCCACCATCAGGACTGGATTTTGAACTGGAAGTATATCCTTTCAAATAAAAAAATAATTTTCCAAATCAGTTCAAAACAACACAAAAAAAAAATACAACCAAATTGAGAACCTCCTCCTCTTTGAAGTCGGTTAAAAATGAATAATGTTCTCACCTTATCGACCCCATTCACGATAACTCGGTAAACGTTATTCATCAGATAATGCGCCCGATGAGAGTTTCATATGCAATAACGATCCATAAATACATATAACATTTTGTCCGTCTGTGTGTCAGGAAGCGGAGGTGATTTATATCACTCTCACCTATTTGTTGCCATGCTTGATTGGTCTGTTGATTTGTGGAAGCTAGTAGATAAATTATTTACGTACCAAGGTGGACCCAGTGGTGAAATGGGTACCTGAAGCACCTTGTAGCACCTGAAGACAACCTATTTACAATAAAAATTTTTTTTTTGAACTAAATAGTAAGTCATTTGAGGGTGAAAAAAAAAACAAAATTCATTTGTTAATTTAACAAATAAATTTTGTTTTTTTACAAAATAAACAACTTATTAGCAAAATTACATCAAAATTTGCGGAGCTTCTTTCCTAATAGCTATGACAACAGGGAATATAAACTTATCTTATCTTAAGCCTCTGAGAGCGATCTTGACTTGTTGGACAATTTTGGTTGGTATAAGATTTGTTCTGACTGCGTTCAAAGTCAAAGTCAAAGTGAAAAGAACTTTATTCATTGAAATCACAAGGATCATTTTGAATCGTCTTTTAAACTAAAATTACTCCTGTTCCTACTGAACGTTGTTACTGAAAGAAAGCATTAGCCGAGTTGGTCGTAGAAAGCAATAATAAAATAAATAAATAAATACTGGACATTTCACACAGCATTATCTAGCCCCAAGCTAAGCAGAGCTTGTGTTATGGGTACTAGATAACTGATATACTTAATGGTGGCAATGAGCTCACCACTTGTCACGTCTATATTCCTGCGATTGTGCAACCCACTGTGAAAAGATAGTTAAAAGATAGTTAATAAATAAAAATAAAATAAAATGGTTAGTTGGTTAGTAGTTAGTATAACTTCTTGTGAAAAACTTCGTCCGGGGAAGTACGGCGGTAGGCCGTACCAATTTCTGTCGCCAATCAGTAGTGCTCGCATTGTTGTTGTGTTTCGGTTTGAAGAGTACAGATGCCAGTGAAATTACAGGCACATGAGACTTTATGACTCAGGGTCGGCAGCGCGCGTGTAAGGCGTCCATCTACGGTAACTACTTTCCGTCAGGTGGGCCGTTTCTTATTTTTTTGCATAGAAGTATAAAAAAAAACCTTTCCATATTATTTCAAAGACTGGTATCATAAAGCCATGGCGTAAGAGTAACTATCCCCATATTCCTGGCATTCAAACATATTTAGATTCAACATCCTATCTTTAAAGACCCTTACCAGAAATTTAGTCCAGAGGCCCAAATTCTCTAACCAAAAAATAGTTAAAATAGAGTTTGGATCATGTTTCGATGTCTTAAATGTCAGAAATGGTATTTTCTAAACATAAAATACAACACTGTAATGTGATTATATCGAAATGTGACCGAAACTTGAACGATTCAAAGTTTTTTCGATAATTTTAGCATTGTAGAGTCTATCTTTACTCTTTGCAATTATATATATAACTATCCTACTCTAATGGTAGTCACCGTGAATTGAAAGTAGACTAAATTGTTATTTATGAGGGAGCAGAATACCAACTTCCAGTCAATTCACAATTCAGTCTCGATTTGGTTAACTTTCAGTGTTGTTTTAAAATAATTTAGAGAATTGGGTCTCAGGTCATAGAACAGCCCATTGCATCACCTCAAAATACCGGCCATTGATCAATCAGTCAGCCTTTTTACTCGGCACTTAGCGCCACCCAAATACCTCGCGTGATAGTCTTGGATGAGCGATGTATTTCCTTGAAATCAGTCTGTGCGCTTGCGCAGAGATAAATCAACCGTGCACGGGAATAGTACGCGCGTTGTCACGCTCCTTTTGGTTTGGATAATTTTCATTGAAATAGGTATCTTGGTATTGTTTTGTTTTCTCACTAGGCTTTGTAACGTGGGTGGGCTTGGTTTCGTCAACCGACGATTGTATTACTGGATGTAACAATAAGTGGTCAAATCCAGAAATCTGAAACTGAAGGATCTGTTAACACGATCTCTGCTGAAAACGCATATTATCTGTGTTTGTGGTTTTTTGGGGATTGCCTTTTCTTATTTTTCTGCAATTTTTTTTGTTTGAGTGAATGTTTTACTTTGGCAGTGCTG
Source organism: Epirrita christyi (assembly GCA_951392215.1). Taxonomy (NCBI): domain Eukaryota; kingdom Metazoa; phylum Arthropoda; class Insecta; order Lepidoptera; family Geometridae; genus Epirrita; species Epirrita christyi. Next base: position 16,349,741 of record OX595841.1, on the reverse strand, counting down.
CGATACGCAAGTTGTTTGTGTTTAAAGTTCAGCTAATACAGTGCGTCTTACACACTGTGTTTCAATATACACACGAATTGGGAAAAATGGAGGGCGTCTGAGGGCTGATTCTCTTAAAAAATCTTGTTTTACTGTTAGTAATTACCTCCCTAAGAATAAGTTATTTCTAAAAACCAAGTTACTTTCGATCGGTATTCTGTTCAAGACCACGGTGAGTAACAAGTTCAAACTCCTGCCATCTCGATCAGATTGTTCCACGAACCCGCTGCCGACGATATTCTTATAACAGATAGGTATCTACGATTCTCGTCGGTCAGTTAAAGTCAATTCCCTTGTAAATGGATGATTGTATGTTTGGGGACACTGGATTAGAGATGACGCGGACAATTAATTCGATGGATTGTTGGAACAACAGTAACTCGAGTTGATGCGGATTATCTCAGTAGAGTTATTGTTTAGCGGTGGAATGTTAAAAATTTCTAGTGATTATTTGACTCTACGCCGCGGTGTATCCGGCCTATGAATAGACCCCTCCTTCACCTCCCATGGATGTAGTAAAAGTCTTACTAAGGGATTACACAAGGGGATGGACAGTATCTACCTGAGTACTTAACACCAAACTGCGACCACCAATCCTCCTGCGCAAACGTGGTGATTATGGCAAATCAGACTGGTGATGAAAATATGATATTTTCGTTTCTGAATGATACGAGAGTGTCTTTGCGAGTAGAAGGGTAATTCACAATGGAACAAAGGATATTGTCTCTGCTTTCTACGAATTAGAAACCAGCACAATCAACGACTACCCAAAAACTTTCAAAGTGATTGTTGCGACGCATTTTGTAAAATCAGTTGCAACAACCGTGGTGGTGGTTGCGATTGTGTTAAGGGGAGTACGGCAGCTTTTAAACAGTAACAGTACTTCTAGTTTTCTTTTCAGATACGACTCATTAAAATCCACATGAGTGTAGTCATCTTATAGGCCGGATCTCGTAATATATGCGAATGGGATGTCCATGTAAAATCCGTTAAACCGTAAGCCTTTACTTATCTGTTGCAACCAACACGCCACCACGTGATCGCCGCCGGAAACGGAAAGTCCACCATATTGTATGAAATCAGCTTGTCTGGCATTCCGCGCTGTTGCACCTGTATCCACTCATTCAAACGCAATCAACGCAAAAACATCTTTATATCAACTCTGTAGAATTCACAGTCCACTAATATCTGATGAAAATTTCAGTTACAGTCCGCAATCGAAACAGTTAAAGTGATTTATAATCAAAGCCAAACAGATAAGGTTGAAATTCAATTGGAAAACAATTCAGGTGACAATTTGAATTGTGTTCCATTTGCGAAACGGTTTGTGGAGATCATCTTTCTGGCCAGTTCCTATCACCAATGCAACCAAAACCCTATTTCATACGAAGTTAAGTTGATTTTTGAATGTGAGTGTGGGATTATTTTCAGTTTTCGGTGTTGATATAATGTGAACTGTATTGTAAAGTATTAGAGTTGTGTACAAATTGACAGCAGGGTATTTAATTTTATAGGTGTAAATCCGCGTGTAAAATCGTGACAGGTTTCCGTTCCGGCCTATTGTTTTGGAGTCCGAATATGATTTAATCGGGATTTTCAGGTAAATATAGGCAGATTGTGAAGGGCGCTATCCATTGTTTGGTAGTTATACTAGGATGGTTAGCGATGAGGAAAGGATTTATTTAGCAGAGCCTTTTGACAGTTGTTTATTGATAGTGTGAATTATTTAATGTAGGTACTATCTAATAGATTGGGTATAAATACATTCATTTCCCACAACTATCTAGCTCCAAGCTAAGCAGATCTTGTGTTATGAGTACAAGATAACTGATATACTTAATACAATACATTACATGAATAGATATTTTTTATTATACATAGAAAATACCCAGAACACCCTGAATAAATATCTGCAGATTGTACAAACATTTGTTCCGCAGCGGAAATCGAACCCGCAACCTCCTGCGTCGCAGGCGAACCTTCGCCCGCCGAACCACAGAGGTCGTCAACCCTAACCTAATACTTAGTATACTTAATGTATACTTACCAATATTTTTTAATAACTCTAGTAGTACCTCCCTAGGTAGATATATGATTATCACCAGCCTGTACAAGTTCACTGCTATAGACATAGACCTCCCCTATTATAATGTCATGATAAATGATCTTGAGCCGCTCCCATCCACTGACTTTCTGTGACCTAAACTTCGGTCCATCGAGTACCTAATTAACTAGGTAGTATCGGATGTGGGAACTACTTTTGGTTTTATTTTTGTATAAATGTCGATTATAAAATGAGTTGGTCAGACTGTAGGTTTAATTTTAATAAATATATACAAATATATTATTATTCTTCCTCACACTTTCCATACACTTTTATTTTACCGTCACCAAAATAGATTTCACTTACGATGACGTCATGGTAGATAAAAAAAACCCGCCTCGTCACCTCCAGAGTTCCGTCATTGTTCACCTGACAGTGTGATGTAATTAATTATATCCACCCCCTAAACACCCCCTGACTTCGCCGTATTGTATCACAAGGTGATGCTATTGTTTTGAGGGCCAGTGCAATTGTTGTATTTTTGTTTAATCGCGGGTTAACTCTAAGTCTTACAACCGGGTCAATTGACCATAAATTTCACTATTTTGATACAACTAAGACTATGACTTTTTACCATGGACTTGATAAGGCAAAAATATCCTACGCCCTAAAATTTAAGCAAAAGGCGGTAGTGAGTGAATTTCATAGTAAAAGAATAGTGACCTCTCTATTTGTCGATGTTGCCATGAATAATTTGGGATAATTGTATTTAAATAATATTATAGTACCTGGGTGACCTCGGATTAAACGCGTTTTCCCAGAGATAAGACCTAGCTAGATCGATTTTTCACCCCCAAAAACCCCTATATTGCAAATTTCATGAAAGCCATTTTAGAAATCTCAAATCACATATAAGTATAATAATATTTATGAGTAATATATTTATACATACGTACAAATATTGCTCGTTTTCGATATCTACCAATAATTTTCTCGTTCATTGATATATTATAGGTAAAAACGTCTAAGACGTCTGAGGGTAGCTTGCATGTTTTTGCACAAAAATTACGGGTTCAAAGTACAATATAAGATTGAAAATTGAAAGCAGCCAACATGACTGTTTTACTTAATATGGATACAGGAAATAATAGACGTGGTGCAACCGGCCCTTGAAGGTGAGTCTCTGTTCTGTTCCCTCTCGTTGATTAACGATGGTTGAGACGTGTTTATTGTCACGGCGCCGTCACCCGTCGCACTCACTCTAGCTATTCGTAGGTAGGTTCTGACTTACCTACTGACTCGTTGAAGGATTATAGCTGGACAGAATTAAGAAAATGATAAGAGTTGCTTTGGAATAAGAGTAAATTCGTTTATGAGACGATTTAAAATAATCCTTTTAATTCAAATTAATAAAATACTATCAACTTTGACTTTGATTAAGGTGTATAAACAGTAAATCTTTTGCGATAATGCTTGGGTAAATAAAGTCATATTTAGTTCCTCGAGGGCGTAAATTTGATTTCAGAGCAAAGGATTCTCTAATATAATCGCTCGCTGCGCTCAAAAGTCTAAAGTAGAATCCTGAGCGTAGCGAGAAATTCAATTTTCGCCGCTCGAGAACAAGATATTTTGGCTTCGAGTCTTTCTACTATTATAGAATCCTTCGCTTCACTCTGAATTTAAAATAACGCCCTCGAAGAAAAAAATATTACTTTGTCCCCTTTTAACACAAATAAATGTTTTAACAATCTACCTTCACGTGAGCTGCTCCAACCTAATTACGCTAATATATCAAAACGCAAAATGGTCACGAACGTGGACCAATAAAAAGAGAGAAAGCTCAAACTCCCTAGGAACACATTTGAATTTGATTTCCGCTTTCCAAATTGGTAAAGCCAATTGTCGTTTTTCAAATAGGTGTGAAAATAATAACCATTACAGTATTCGTTGATGATGCTTGCGTCTCGCGATCATCACTTTGTACAGACTTACTTTTCAGCTGGCTCAATTCAACCGTAGCACAACTAATGCAACAATTGTGTCCTTAAGGATGTTCTATCTCTAGGCTTCCTTTAAGAATAATTTCCTGAAACAACCCTATTATAAAAACCTTCAAATTGATGTGTACAAGAAGACGACAACATGACGCTATGTCTCGTTAGTTTCGAAACTTACACATCAAAACCACCTGGCTATGAAGCCACAAACTATCACTTTCCATACGTCTGCGTCTGCCGGAGATTGGAACAGTTCGTAATGAGGTGTCGTCGCCTCTAGTTCCGCGCACCGCGGAATTCCGCAGAGTTCGAGTTCCGCGGTGAGCGGGAGTTTGAGGGTTGTGGTGAGCTCTGCAGCGAACGTATGGCACTGAGCGATTGTATAGGTGAAACTAATTTGCAGATCTTTTTTGAATGGAACCCATAGTTATGCCGTGGTGTGTCCGGCCTAACAATATACCCCTCCTCTCCTCCTGTGGATGTAGTAAAAGCCTTACTGAGGAATTACACCAGGGGATGGGCAGCAGCATCCACCTGATCCACCTGTGTACTTAGCACCAAACTGCGATCACTAATCCGCCTGCCAAGCGTGGTGATTATGACAAATCCCCCCATTGCATTCTATGGGGGAAGCTTCGTCCAACAGTGGACGTCTAATAGTTGTTGAAGATCTATAGGTATCATGCATCGTGTCACTGGTGTTTTCTTGGTCATGCTGCGTTAAGTCAATGACCAGTTTGAGGGTGTGAAAGATACTGAAAGAATAAGCGTATAGTAAAAAGACAGCAAGTCACAACACTACAAGTATTCTATGTTTTATTATCAAGACGTTTTGGACGTTTAAAACTATGAATACCAACCTAAGTGAAACATTAATCCTCTATCCTCTATCCTCTATATATATATATATATATGTATATATATATATATATATATAAATCAATTGCTGTTCGTTTGTCTCGCTAAAACTCTAGAACGGCTGGGCGGATTTATTTGATTTTGGTTTTGTTGTGTTCATAATTGCCACGGGAAGGTTTAAATGTACCGGGACCACCAGGAACACCGGGACCACGCGAACGAAGTCGCGTGCGGGCAGCTAGTTAAAAATAAAAATAGATGAATGAAACAGAATCAGAAATGGTTTTGTGTTTTATAAAAGTCAGTCCTATTTATATCAATGGTCATATCGAACAAATCTAATAATCCACTAACCCTTTTGTTCTTGACTTGTAGTTTCCGGCTATAGAACTACCGAAATTGATAGTTAATTCGGAAAGGTCAAGCCCCATAGTTCGCACACCGGCGGGTACTCGTAAATAACGCGCAAAGGTTAAGATGGGACAATTAAACCTTTCGCTGCCTGAAACTATGCGAATGGATCGTCCTTAAGATCTCATAAGGCCATGACATCAGCGGAAATCAAATTCCTTTACCCGGTTAGGAATAAATAAAAATGCAAATAAAATATCCAAAAATACAAATCCAAAACCCAATAATAGTACATTGTTTTTTATAAAAAAACAAAAACCGACTTCTTTCAAAAAGCACGGAATAAACGATAAAATTTATATAGGACCACCTCTGAAGTATGAACTATTAAACAAAAAAATAATCATCAAAATCAATTCATATTTGGCGGAGTAATATCGTGAAAAACATAAAAAAAAACATGCGGTCGAATTGAGATTCTCTTCCTTTTTTTGAAGTTGGTTAAAAAGTGACTAAAAATACCTATTTTCATAGTTCCTGACCCCACAACACAGGGAATCCTAGTGTGGAATCAATACTAGGTATGTATGTGACTATTGGGTTTTATGTGTTATGTATAAAAACTCACATAAGATAGGTATACATACACGAACAATACTAGGTACATAATAACAATATCAATATAATAGGTACTATGATACATAATAATAGTATAAAAAATGTGATTGTTTCTCTTACCGTCACGCTTGTTTAGTGGCTTACACATTTGAAATTAAACTTTGTCAAGGTATTCCCAACCCGAAGGGGAAGACGTTACGAAATAGACATATCTACTTCCAAACTTTAGCTCTACCTTCAACTTCTAAACATTTAACTCTGTTTTCGTATTATGCTTGCTATAATGATCCTCTGTACTAAAGCTTGAGATTTTGATCCCAATATCTATTGGAAAAGACTTCAGATTTTCCTTCCATTTAAAGTTCATGAAGACTATCTAAGATAACATAACACCCAACAGTCATATACCTAGTCCAGATCCCACACTAGGAATCCATGGGGGTATCAGGAACAAAGAGTACCAGACCAGGAACAAATATTTGCAGGTCATACAACCATTTGTCCCGCAGCGGGAATCGAACCCGCAACCTCTCGCAATCTCAGCTGGCTGGTCGTCCGCCGCGCACAAGAGACAGACGTTGTCACCTACTCTCTATCTACTTGGTAACTCTACCAAGTGGCTCTACAACAGTATTTTTACCAAGAAGCAAAAGGGAACCGCTCGCTCAAGGCGAATTGCGCTGCATTGCAGAGATATGACATAAACTCATATGAATGAATATTTTAATTATTTCTAAGATGGCAAAAATCTACTCGAACCCAAAAAAAATAACTAAATCCAATTCAAAAGTCCAGAGTTAAGCTGTTCACTGATTTGTTATAAAATTAGTAGAGATCCAAACAAAAAAATTGCAGATTTATTTCAATCTACACTGAGAAAAAGAATCTCGATTAAAAACGGCGCGTGATAGGTTTATCGCGTTAAAATGTAGAAAAAACTGCATAGAATAACTAAATGGCATAATTTCACATGTTGGGCGATGTTTTGGGCCAATTTGACCATTCGTTAGACGGCGCCTTGCCAAAGCCAAATTAATAAAAGCCCATTCAGCAAAACAGCAATATTTCCCCGAGTTCTATTCATAACCACAATAAAGGTAGATCACGTCGCGGAATAGGCACGCGCATAATGTAACTGTTATCGCGCGCATTATGCGTGACGTGAACGCGCAACTTACGAGGGTACTACAACATGTTACGTTTGCTGATGCTGGCCGTGGGATTTGATTGAAGTGATCTTTATCCCTGTGTCTACGAATAAGTAAAAATGAAACGTCTGTTGTTTAGTGTGTTTGCTTGTCGGTCTTTAAAACCAGAAAAGCTGGACTAATAGTTATTAGTTTTTTAATTAACAAAGACAATGTACGTACGTACATGCAAGTCTTTTTACCGACTTCAAAAAAAGGAGGAGGTTCTCAATTCAACTGTTTTTTTTTTGTATGTTTGTTACGCAATACCTAATTCCACCAATCATTTGATGCGCCTTATACTTGGCATTGCACTGCGCCCGTCATCCTAAGACATAAAGATGAAAAGATGAGAAGATGATTTTTGAATACCTTAAAAATAGCTGACCAGTCTGGCCTCTCAGATACATTAACTTAATATCTAGTTTTAATAGAAAAAAGCACGACATCGTGAGTGACCGCTACTATCTATAAATGAAATGAAATTAAATTGTTTATTGTCCAAAGTATGAGCTACACAACATTTTTAGTTTGTTTAAACTAAAAGAGCGCCACAAATACAACGACTCGTCAAACACTCGTTTTTCATAGGTACCTATTAGAATAAATCGTAATTCTAAATTGTAATTCAAACTAATGTAATGTAATTATAAACCAAATAAATGTTTAATTTACGATATGAAAAAAAAAACTGTGTGAATTAAAAAAAAGGTTGCATGAAATCACCGTTTGCCATGGCATTACCTATATGGACGAGGCCTATATCCAAAAGTGGACTTCTATAGGCAATGATGGCGAATGAGAGTAAAGTCTAGGCAAAGGTGCAACAACTACTATCCAGCTATATTAGTTGCTTGGAACTACTATATAAATTCAACATTAATTATAATAGAGAAATATGGTTACCACAAATAACAATAAATAAGTATGAAACAAACAGGTAATATCAAACCTCATAAAGCAGTGTTCCACCACAATCCAACCTGTATCGCATAAGGCACGCCGCACACGACCCGGCCGTTACTAACGCACCGTCTGCGAGCTTCCATATTTGAACACGGCCTTATTAATTCAGGTATCTGCCTTATTGTCGGTTAGTGTGGTGAACAGGAGTTTCATTGTGGTTGGAAAATATAATACTAATAAAAATAACTACTTATAGTTTATAGTAATTTTATTATGCTATTGACTTAATTGAGCAGAAAGAATCGATTTTTGATGGTCAAAATCTGCATGTGTTCCATTTGGTTATTAGACCATCAATATGGTACTTCAATAAGGTATTATTATGCTGTTGATTTTTAGTACTGTATCAGGTAGTAGAAAAAAATCGTATCGATTCGAATGGAGAAACTAGCTGGCCTCCTCGTGTAAGAAAATTAAATACCACTTATTCATAATAATTTTTTAAACCTATTTTAGTTAAAATATGTTTTGTCTTGTTTTGACGTATGACATTTTACATCAGAGAGAACAAGACAAAACATGTTTTGACTTAAATAGGTTTCAAAAATGATTATGAATAAGGCCTAGCTATATCGTTTTTAACATAAACTTGTGCCTATAAGATATTTCAAATTGACTTGCAATGCATGAGTTGGGAATAACTCCAAAATCTAATTACTGTAGTACGTACCTTTAAAATGAATTAGGTAAGGTTTACAATATCAAAGCCATCTCTCAACAGTTCACCCCGAGCGTGGTGGGTTCGGTAAGTGAATTCATGGGACATCGATAGGTGCAGATATAATATTAAACGTCATCCTTTGTCTGTTCCCGCGTGATTGAGGTGTTCCCGCGGGATGCCTGCCAGCCGGTAGGAACGGCAATAGCCGTATTCTGAACCATTCTACTGATATAATTGTGGCGTCTGCCACAGTATCAATAAGTTTCTTTATCTATAGATTTTAGTTTAGCTGTGGTACAGAATTGTAATAGACACAGACACACAGAGACAACCACTCTCTGGTTTTGGTTTCCTACAATGGTTCCTACATGTCGCTCTCAAGATGTGAATTTAATTATAATGTAACTATGTGATACCTACTAAAATAATGTTCTTCGGTGTTCCTATTAAATAATTTAACCAGTACAAAGTGCTTTTAATAACCAACACATCGGGCCTACTACAACTACCTTCTCGGCGTTCAGAATATACATGGGGTTCCTCTATAGGACTCCATATAATTATCTAAGATTTTATTTTATCAGTACTTCTCTCTGTATAAGTAGCATTTGAGTTGTACCTCCTGCCTCAGTTCAACGTACTCAAACAGTTCAAAGAACCTATGCGAGGTATACTGAACCCTTTCACCACAATGATTCTTTCACCATCGGTCACTAGGCTCTTTTCTGGCCCAATATACCTCAAGCTAGAATACATGATCATCTATAAAACGAAATCGTATCGCCTAGATACCAGAATACGCGTGCAAAGCGTCTTGAAAGGGATCAACCCTTTCTCAATGCACATTCAATTAACCGGCACAAAACAGGAGATGGAAAAATCACACCGTAAATTATTATTTCTGCTATGAAAGGTAATTAGAAGGGAGTTCTATTTGCCCCAGAGAGACTGAAGAAATTAATATACAAATAATTCATTTTGTCGTTTTTATAGCCTGCATGATGTATAGGTACAACATTTTAATTATAATATTATCATCATCATAGACGCCCACTAATAGACTAGGCTTCCCCCATAGAATGCAATGGAGGGATTTGCTATAATCACCACGCTTGGCAGGCGGTTTGGTGACCGCAGTATTGGTGTTGAGTACTCAGGTGGATGCTGCTGCCCAATCCTTGGTGTAATCCCTTAGTCGGCTTTTACAATATCCACGGGAGGAGACGGAGGAGTCTATTCTTAGGCCGGACACACCACAGCAAACATTTTCATAGCACAATTTAATTTTTAGCTTAGAAAGACCACGTGATTTGGTTTCTCTCCGATTCGTTTGAGTAAGTAAACTACACATTTCGACCCATATCTGTAAGTTAATTTATTAAAATAATTTAACTTCTACATTGGTAACTTGGTAAGCTATTAATTGTAATTGGTACCTAAGCTAGTTTTTGCAATATCTGTACCTACCTTTTGTTAGGGTTTTTTCGTCTAACAAACAATTCAAAATGATCCTTGTACTTATATTTATATATGTATATATATTTTTAATTTGATTTGAGGCAATTTAGTCATAACTTATAATATAATTACTAATATTAAAACGTGAATTTTTTTACTCATTGTTATCATAATACAACGCGAGCGAAGCTACGAGTGGAATGATTCCGGTGTCGTGGTCCAACTTTCTGTCAATTCAGTAGTTGGACTACTACTCAAGTACTGTAGTCCAACTGTTTGGAAAGACACGACACTGAAACTTATACATAATAGCTAACGGTTATAAATATTCGTAAATCATAACTTTGACTGTGAACTTACTTTTAACCCGCTTCAAAGTGAATTGTCTTAGAACTTCAAGGTATCATCCTGATAGTAGATAAACAAGCTCACAAATTGCTTTCGACGATATTTACATTAATATCTCAAGTATAATATTCTGAAGGGTTCAACAATTGGGCATGTTTGACGCGCAAACAACGCTTGCCCCTCAGGTGGAACTAATAACTTTTGCCGTGAGTGTGTAACTATAATATACATACACCGTGTAGACTCATCTTAGATAAGATGTTTGCCTACTATTGGTATGTTATTATGATTACGTTTTGATGTAAGGACTAATGTTACCCACAATCAATGTGAAATACACTCATAAAAGATATATTTAGAGATTTTTATTGTGTAAGTACCCAGATAGACCAGATAGAATACCCATTAAATTCTGTAGAATAGAATAGAATAGAAAAAACTTTATTGTACATCTAAGATAATAAAAAATAAACAAAACTTAAATTGATAATTATATGAAAAATGGGCGGTCTTATCGCATAGAAACTATTTCTTCCAGACAAACTTTGAATAGAGTGATAGTGACAGAGTAAGATTAGAAAAATGCCCAAGGCTGTACGTAAATCTGTTATGCAATATCTATGCATAATAAAATTGAAAGAATGCTTGATTTTTGGTGCCTTACTATGTAAGGTAGTAAAATTGAAGTGATAGTAGATTTAAGAGTCACGTAAGTTTAGGAGCCAAACAAACACTTCTGGTTGGGCCCAAAAAAATAATTCAGGGTAAATACTAATCCTAATAGTTTTTCAACGTTTCTTGTGCGTTTATTTAAGCACCATGTTATAGACGTGTTTTATAACACACGGGTTATAGCACTATTTAAACCAAAATCAAGTAAGTAGTCCACAAACTCACCTAACATAATAAACGAGCAATACGGAAACTCATTAATAAGGGCCGCTTACACCGACGGCAATATACGGAATTACCTATGAGAGCAAACAGCGGCATTGTGAGGGAAGTTATTAAAACATCGCCCATCGACATCGCGTTAATTACTTAAGCCCAAATCGGACACAGAGCACATAAAACAGTGGGCAGAAGGCCTAGTCTAGAAACGGAACAAGCAATTACACGGACGTGGGGTGTCCTCTACGTGGATTTTAGTATGGAAGTTGAAGATCACATGATGCCCACGCGTGGCACTTTTCAGTAATGCCATCCAAAAATGTAATAGATATTGCGTGTGAGTATTATTTATCAAAGGATATTGCACACCAATGTTGTTTTGTAAACGTCCGACGCGACGCACGTGACGGTCAACATTTGAACGATTTTTAAGAAATTAAACTCGCATTTGTCTTTTTTGTAATAGTTACTTATTTAAATTTATATCTTTTGTGGTTTTTTTTAATTTCCATTTTAAATTCCGATTCAGTCATCGGGGTACACGGATTATATTATATTATTTATTAAAAAGTTTTCAAGTAACGTATTCTCGAATCAACCATTTTGCAGGATGCTACTACGAGTACAACTACTTCGTGCTACTGTTCTTGATCATCCTGCATCCCTGAAATGGGCTTTTTGACCGTAAATGAAAGAACCAGTGAGGTGAAAGGATTCATAACGCTCCGCAGAGGCTTCTTACATACACGCACATGTCAGATGTCTTCGAATTTTAGGGTTTTGGGACATGCCGGTTGTTTACGCACGTTATATTGCACACAATTCAAATACATTGGTGCACGACCAGGATTTGTACCCACAACCTTAGGATTAAAAGTCTAGGTCCCTCCTACTAAGACCATTGGTGCAGGAGGAATAAGCGTACCTGCTTTTTCCAAAGACCTCTATACCACTTGGCCTACGTAAATAAGTTGTGCAACGTTTACTTTCTCATTTATTTTCGCTGTGACCATGCATGTTTGCGCCGGGTCAGGAAGACCCATAGATTAATAAATTTAACCCGTGTTTGAGTTAAACAGTTCGAAGGTAGATGAAACCGTAGCGGGTCAGCTTATGTTTTGGATTACGGGTTTTAACGATTATGAAACGATTTGAAGGAATATTGTTTGAGGGACGAGTGTTATGATATTACTTTGTGGTTCATCATTATTAAGAGGAGGTTACCGGTCGCTTACGCCCTTATTTACGCGGACGAAGTTTGCTTCCATTTTGGCTATTATTTCATCAAACTCCATGATATTTAGTACATATGATCAGTACACTAATATCTAGAACCTTGGATCCGTGATCCCCATTCAACGAGGTAACGTCACCAACCTTTTGGACACCCTGCCTGAGGTCGGTGACTTGAACTCTGTTTTTTATCTATAGTTTAATTTTGAATATTATGTAGGTTTCAGTATTTTTTATTATTTAAGATAGTATTAAAGATAATATAAATGATTATATTAGGTAAAAAAAACTGATACTATAGGTTTCATGACTTAATATACACCTACATAATCTACCTAAAATGTACATCGCTACAGATGAAAACTAGCTCTGACAGGCTTGGTATCGTTTAGTGGAACAAGGTAGAATTGTAGAGCTATTTTTCTATACAAATTTTGAGAACTTTAATAGCGTTAATTGCAAACATTATGCGGGCTTCCTGAAACACCCTACATCCAACATTTCAACATAACATTGCTGCATTTTGCACATTTAAAAACTTCATACACACCACCTTGGCTCCATAAGTCATTGTTACAGTCTGGGAGCTTTATTGGTGTCAATTGAATGATGCGGGCTCCGTGCAACACCCTCAAACTAACTGCATTGTGATCAGACGATGATATACCTAGCCAAGGGAATCGCAAGCATACCGGTAGTTTAAATTTTTGCGTTTATATGCAACTGCAAATTAATGATTGCGTTCGATAGACTTGTGTTCATTAATGAAAGATTTCCAGATAGATATTATAGGCTGCATACCAGAGGCCTTACCATGAGCTCTTATAGCAATTCAGTTCAAAAACTATTCAGTACAAAATATTGGTTTGTCGTTGACATTGAATACACATCATTGAATAACTTTAATCGCAGAAATCTATAGACCTTCAGCTACTGTGCCTTTAAATATAGCTGCGGACATCACGGAACTGATATTTTGTACTGAATCTCTATAAGAGCTCATGGTAAGGTCTCTGTTTTATCTTTGTTCCAAGTCTCGGAATAACGTACGACATGTCCGTGATATACCAAGATGGCAATATCTACTACACTGTTATACCTATTTCGATATTGAACCATTAAAATATTAGAGTGTTTCTTACCCCTGTATGCCATTCTATCTAAATATTCGTATCAAATATTTTCCATGGATTAGAAATCCTCATTTGATTAAAGACTATTAGGTATTTATTTTCCCCCACCGCGTGTTAGATCGCAGATGTATCTCAATTGGCACTTAAGGTGATAGCCGCTCGCCAGGTGGCCTGTGACTCAACTACAATTTACTTAATAGATTCCACGTGAGAACAAAGAATCATATAGAGACGACATTACAGACGTTGTTCTGTTGTATCTGCTGGTCTAAAAAAATACTGAAACACGAACAAAATAAGAACTCCAAAGCAACTTGAAATTTTTTCGGACTTATTAATTTCGTTCGGGAACTATAAAGTATGATCGTCAGTGAATGAAAGGTGACAAGTCTGGTATCAAACTTTTTTAAAACTTTTCTATAAATAAAAAGTTATAAAACGAACACATTCAAAAGTAAGTATATTTGTTTGTGATGTACCTACACTATGATAATTTAAGGACCATATCAAAAAGTCGCGTAAAAATTTCGAATGTCTGTGACAATCTAAAAACATTGCGCGAAATGCAATCAATTTTATTACTATTCCTCCAAATAATATTATTTTTGGTGTACTTTGATTGTGAAATCTGTGTTAGTCAAAGTAACACTTTAATGGTAAGTAACTTCTATATTAAATAAGTCGAATAAATCTGTGGATACAAAAAATAAACCTACATCATTTATTTATTAAATATTTTACATGAGTTACAATCCCATCATATCTCATATAAATAAATAAATGCTGGAACATTTTACACAACATTATCTAGCACCAAGCTAAACAGAGCTTGTGTTATGGGTACTAGATAACTGATATACTTAATACAATACATTACACAGATAGATATTTTTTATTATACATAGAAAAATACCCAGAACACCCTGAACAATTATCTGCAGATCGTACAAATATTTGTTCAGAGGCGGGCAACCTCCTGCGTCGCAGGCGAACCTTCGCCCGCCACGCCGCAGAGGTCGTCAAATATAGGTATCAATATAGACGCCTTCCTGACATTTCTCTAAGAGCACCGGGAGTTAGTTCAGGAATGTGTGAAAGTGCTGTCAATTAAACATCACTTCGTTTGTTCGAACCACTAAAAGGTAGGGTTTAGCATGAACGAAAATTTCTTTAACAAATTTTATCGTCTCCATTCCACTGTTGTCCTTGTGACCCACATCATGGCCAATTGGTCCGTAGATGGCAGGTACGGGCGCGTGACGCAATTGCTGCACCCAATTCTAAACTACTTAAATTGTTATACTCCCATAATTGTTAGAGGGAGATGATTCACAGAGTATGTAAGAGTATGTACTGTAACCACAAAAAATTCACTGGAGCAAACACTTATTTTTTTTAAAGTGATTTTTTTAGCGGTCAATTTAATTCCAGCAGAACTTATATTTATTTGAACTTGTACAATTGATGCTTTTTTGTTTTTTGTCTCAAAGTTATTTGGTTCTCCTAATTACTTCAGACAAATACGGTGCCGTGGTGTATTCGGCCTAAGAAAAAACCAATCCGTCTTCTCCCTTGGATTTTTTAAAAGCTGATTACCCCAATGGAGAGGTAGCAGCATCAACGTGAGTATTCTGCAAACACTTAATTTCCTGCCAGGCTTAGTGGTTATGGTAAATGTTCTCATTGCATTCTAAGGGAGAGGCCTCGTCCAGTGGAATTCCCCGACTGATGAAGATGATAATTTTTGTCCTTAGCTTACAAAAGCGTTGGGGAATGAAGAATGTCGAGTGGCTACCACAAACCGGACGACGCTGTGGTGGTTGTCTTGATGGACCAATTACATTATAACAGTCGCAGCAAGTCGGTGGCTGGAGGCGGCTCAAAAATGTTCGTCGAGGCGTTATGGGGAGGCATATGTTCAGCAGTGGACTTCTAAAGGTGTAGATGGTGAAGCTTAGAAAATTTAATATTTACTTTATCATGAAGGTAGTATTAGCAGTTAGAGATGTAAGTATTAGTAGAGCTGGAATTACTTAGCTGAACATAATATAACCGTAGGTGTTAGCGATGAGTGCAAGAAATAGATTTCAACCCATACCTAGAGCTACTTACCCTCATGATTGTGGCCCTAAAACCACCCTAACTATGAATACCCTTTTGTCGGTAAAACGTAGAAAATTAAATAAAGCACTATAGAAGGTGTCGCCCGCACGAGATACCGCCACCCCACCCCGCCACCCGCATAGTCCTGTAACTTTATACTAGTTAGATGAAAGGTAAAAATGTGGTGGTTTTATCTCGTGACAAGGATTTAGAGAAGAGTAAAATGATTAAGTAGATATTCTCTTTTGATAGGGAGTGTTTACAAGTGTTCAGTGATGTACTTAGTACTTCATCACCTGCCTGTTTGCGTCCACTGCTGAACTAAGCCTCCTAAATTTGCCATAATCACCACGCTTGGCGAGCGGATTGGTGATCGCAGATTGATGTTAAGTACTCAGGTAGATGCTACTGCCCATCCCCTGGTGTAATCCCTTAGATGGGCTTTTACTACATAGACGGAAGGAAAGCTGCACACACCCAGGAATACTTGACTTAGTACTTAAACTACACAATTATTGAACGAGCGAAGCGAGTTCTCTGAGTCAAGTTGGAAGAATCGGCGTTTGTATGTATGTATGTATGTATGTATGTTTGTCCGATGAAAACTTCCAAACCGTTAATCCGATCTTCATGAAATTTGGTATGGGGGTATTGGTACAATTTGTAGGTAAGGTTATGAGCTATGTCGGTTAGGGGGTTGCTGAGATATTGGGGTCTAAGAGGGGGTAAAAAAAAAAAAGTGAGACAGTCACATCAAGTGGGGTGTTTAATGAAAGCGCTTTGGTTGGACATTTCAAACCTATTTTAATAAGTATTTAGACTTAGTAGTTTCCGAGATATTAGGGAAAATAAAAAACGTAAAAATCAAAAATTCTAGGGTACTTCCAGCAATCCCACAATGCTGAAATTTGGTATGCTTGTGGCTTTTGTGTCACAACTACAGGGAAAAGTCTGAAGTTGAAGAATTTCGAGACATGTACCCTATAAAACCAAAAATCCAATATAATATCCGTTGTTGACATCCCATTTCTAGGAATTTGAATGACGTTGGAGTTCTATGATTTTGTCAAAAGGACGTTACCAATTAATTCGTTAGGTACTTGATATACTAACAGGTATGTAGTATCGTAGACAAGTTACTTGTCTCTGGTAGTATGAACGCCTCGTTGCTTAGTCCTATTCAAAAGTTATTTCGATGATGTGTTAACTACCACGAGCAGAAAAAAAAATGAAATTATAGAGATATTGCGTTTATTCCTTACTTAAGTAGTCGGCCTGATAAAGGTGTCATCGCGAGGTCTCAGTTCAGGGCGAACCACTAGTTAAAGATAAAGATAAAAATATTTATTTGCTACACATAACAGGGTAAACAAAAATTTGAAAAAAGCAAAATAAAAAGGTGCAAAAAATTAAACAAAATAAAAAAATATATATTATACCTTCACGTGTTTACAGATTGTTCCTATCGCTGATTAAAAGTATACTGAGTAATATAAGTGTTTATAATTGAGAATCTTAATTTCATTGGAGCGTTGGAAACTTAGAAATGATTTAACGACCTCCATGGCTAGGTGGGCGAGTAGCCAGCTGAGATGCAAGAGGTGCGGTTTCAATTTCCACTGCGGGTCAAGTTTTTGATGACATGATCTACAAATATTTATTCTGGGTCTAAGTGTTGCATGCCCATTTTAGGTACACTCGTAGACCCTGAAAGTCACGACAAGGAATCTCTATGTTTGTGACTATTAAATGTTATTTATTTAAATATTTCCATTAAATGACATCGTTAATTTTATATATTTTTTGTTTATTTATCTTTTTCCCAAAAGCAATAGTGTCCTCTATTATCATCATCAGCCTGTAGAAGTCCACTGCTGGACCTAGGCCTCTCCCTTAGAATGCCACGACAAACGGTCTTCAGCTGCCTCCATCCACCGACTTCCTGCTACGTTTGTGTTAGTGTCTTTGTCCTGTATCATGTAAATGTAAATAAAAGTAACCCTTTACCTGCCATTAATCACACAAAAACTATGAACCCCATAGTTCCATGCATGTATTCATCATCCACGATGTCATAGACAGACCCGGCTTACCATATTCCCAACACTCATTTATCGTTAAAAAGGTACAGAGGTACCCTCAGAAGGTGACTTTGTCCTCGTACACACTAGGACAGAAACTTTACAATATCTTGTTCCATCACAAATAAAATAGAAAGATGTATCGGAAAAACGGACGACACTGAAGGTTCATTAAAATACGCCACATTTTATATCTTCGCATCATAGATACTGTAGAGCCTCAAGACGAAAGTCTAAAACCAGGTCGTGTTGTTAATGATGACTTACGGCACTGAGACGTAGTCGCTATCTACTGATCTTGTACACAAGCTCAAAGTCACGTAGCGGGCTATAGAGAGAGCTAGGCTTGGAGGCTCAAGACAGTTCGTCGTGTCATTCTATATGCGGGTGGCTTATGTCTAGCAATGGTCTTCTACAGGTTAGTGATGATAATGATTAAAATATTTAACTACTGTCGTGCCGTGGTGTGTCCGGCCTAAGACCCCTCCGTCTCCTCTCGTGGATGTCGTAAAACCCGACTAAGGGACACCATGGGCATCAGCATCCGCCTGAGTACTCATAACATACATACATAACACCAAACAGTCACATACGTAACATAGTCATGATCCCACACTAGGATTCCCTGTGTGGTGGGTATTAGGAACTAAGAGTACCATGGTACCATAACACCCAGACCAGGAACAAACATTTGCAGATCATACAAACATTTGTCCCGCAGCGGGAATCGAACCCGCAACCTCCCGCATCTCAGCCGGCTACTCGCAAGCAGTGGACGTCTAACGCTTGCTGATGATGACTATCCGTTGTATCAGTCTTTGTGATATTCGGCTTTCACAATTTTAAGTAGAGTCTGAGTGCTTGGATCGAGTCCAAGGATTTTTGGTCTTTTCTTAATTCAAAAAGATGCACTTTACAAAGTACTTATCCGTTTTGTCATTCAGTGGAGGCAAACGTCTAATATAATACCTTTTCATTTAAAAAACCGACTTCCGCCATAGTATTCGACTAAATATCTGGATGAACAAAATTTATGAAAAAACCACAGTGGTGAAAGGGATATGATACTTTCTGAACGCAAATGCTTGGTTTGTTGCTGAAAATATCATAATCGCCATAATATATGTATGCCTACAATATTTGATTCCTCATGGATTCCATCATCAGAACTGTATTCTGAAAAAAATGGGACCAATCTGGAAGTATCTATTCAAATAAAAAAATAATTTTCCACATCGGTTCATTCATAAACGCCAGAGTTATGAGGTAACAAACATTAAAAAAAAATATAAAAAAACTACAACCGAATTGAGAACCTCCTCCTTTTTGTGAAGTCGGTTAAAAAAAACTACCAAATTTGAGAACCTCCTCCTTTATTTAAGTCGGTAAAAAAATGCTGTATGCGTTATCATGTTCTACTACTTATAAAACATATGAACAGCCGGGCCTGGGGAAAACTATATACAGCAAAAATTCCCTTTATCATAGTATGCACGCACACTGACTCACTGTGACTAAGGGGACCTTTTTGTCCGTCCGTCTCAATTGCTGTAGGTAATTTTAATAGTCCAAATTAATAATTTCCTTCACCCGCATGGTCTGATTGTCCGATAGCCGGACCTCAGCCCTTTGTACTTAATTGGAAGGTATTTTCACTTTAGAGGCATTTTTGGTCTTTTATGCGTTGTGAATGGTTTTATGTCTTTTGAAATGTGCTGAAGATTGTTTATATAGGACGGTAAAGGTTAAATCCATCTCTTTTATGGAGAAAAACATATAACACACCGGACGACGCGGTAGAGGAAGGCCCTCCACTCGATGGACTAAAGACATTTTAAACGTCACAGGAAGTCGGTGGATGGAGGCGCCTCAAGACCTTTCGTCGTGGCATTCTAAGGAGAAGGCCTGCGTCCAGCAGTGGACTTCTACAGGTTGATGATAATGACGATGATGGTAATGATTCCCCTATAGGTTGAGCTAACGGCGCTACAAGGCACAATCCTAAGAATTTTGACCATAAACCAGAAGTACGCATGGACGGGTAGCTTAGTTGGCTAGCGTATCCCCGTATTAGAGGATTGCGGGCTTGACTCACTCTTGGTTAGTTATTGGGATTATTATAAAACTTTAAGAATCAAACATCATTCAAAAATAAATAACTACAAAGCACTTTTTTATACACAGAACTTTACAGAATACACAAATACAAGGTGTCTATCCACAGGGCTTTCATTATGCATTCTGCCAACATGTCTTACCATTTCAAATCGCAGAAAAGTATCTCATTACCTTCCCCAACGAATAGCATAAAAATTAACGGAAGAAAAATCAGTGGCAGCTACAATGCAATTCCATGGGATTAGAGGAACTGTAGGGCACAGTATATAGGGTGTCCCAACGCCGCGAGCGCAGCGAACAATGCCTCACGTGACGCGTGTCGCGTGGCAAGGGGGAGAGGTAAGGGAGGAGAAGGTAATGCAATATTTGTTCGGCGACACACGGGTGACACACGCTAGGTCCTTTTGTGCACCTAGAGCCAGGGGTAGAGAACATTTGATGCTGATTATTTTTAGTGAAGACTAAGGTTTGATTTCACCAACAAATAACAGGAGATTAAACAACTGTTAAGTCTTACCAATGCTTTTTGACAGGTGTTTTCAAAGATTATCTGTCACCTTAACTAATGGTTAGATTTAACAAGACATTTACTAACTAACAGAGTATGGTGAAATTGTGGCTCTTAGTAGTATTTTTTGGATCACATCAACAGCACACCTGTTATTGTTTTTATTTGGATCTTTTATTCTTGTGGTATCTTTATCATCATCATCATCAGCAACCTTTGGACGAAGCCTCTTCTATGAAACACAAGGGAGGGAATTGCCATAATCACCAATCCGACTGGGATTGGTGATCGCAGTATTCATGTTGGGTACTCAGGTGGATGCTGCTGCCCGTCTCCTGGTGTAATCCCTTAGTCGACATTTACGATATCCACGGGAGGAAATGGAGAAGTCTATTCTTAGACCGGACACACCACGGCACACATCCACGCCTTCCGTATAATGCCCCTAAAAAGGGCTCTGTAATCGATAGCGAAAGAAAGAGTGAGGTAAACAATTCACGTGTTGGGACTTATTAATGGTGTATGCCGTGTACGTGGATAGACTGTTTCAAGCCTGATACGTTCAGGAATCGGTAAAAACCATCAGTGGACTTATGTACAATTACGTTGCCTACCTCTGCCCACAGTAATCCGTTTGCATGGGGTTGCAGCGATAAAAAGATAATGCGGGCCGAAGTCGCGTGCGCATCAAAAAACTGGCTATAACGACGCACCTATAGACGTTGGCTTATCGCGCCTGCGCCCACCGACTCCCTATATGACGTACCTACTGCAACAACAAATGAGCTTAATTATAATACCTTGGAAGGGTGAATATGGACACAGAAAGTTAAAATACGGTACAGCATTGACAAGTTTTGGCAAAACAGCGGAGTTTATGCCTATACGTTCGGCTCGTGCGAACGGTCTGCAAATATTTGTTCCGGGTTAGGGTATTGTGGTACCATGGTACTCGTAGTTCCTGATACCCACGACACAGGGAATCCTAGTGTGGGATCAAGGACTATGTATGTGAGTGTTGGGTCTGCAGATCTTACGCTAGGAAAACGCTGGGTATCAGAAAATACGAGTACCTTGGTACCACAACACCCAGACCCGGAACAAAAATTTGCCGATTATGCAAACATAATGTCCTACGGCAGAAATCGAATTCGCACCTCTCGTATCTCAATTGGCTTCTCGCCCGCTGCACCATGGCGGCCATGTCAGATAGCAGTATTAAATCCTATCTGCTATGAATCCTTATATCGAATCGGGGTGCAGATTCGATGTCATATTTGTTATTACAAAATTTTAATTAAGTACTGTATTTAAATTTTCTGTGGTAGCTATGGAGGTATAGGGACATAGGAGAAATAATAGTAAGGGAGCGCGGTGTGACAAAATAAACATCGAGCCAGGAGGTCCCGATGTGTTTTTATTGTACGCACGCTGAGAGTCAATGTCGCGAGAGTAATGATGGGAACGGATTTTTTATTCTAGGGGTAGGTAATGATGATTTCTTGTCTGAGTTTTGTTTGGGGTTTGTGAGGTAGAAGTTATTTCGTCGAGGACTTCGATTATCAATTTCCCTTTAGCGTGGTATACTGATTTTTCTTCGAATCATTTAATTTATGCTGCCTATGAAATGGCTAAAACAATGTTTGAAAAGTATCATTTGCCGTCTCTGGTTTAAATAAGGCAATTTAACTTAGTGATTAGTGTTTCAGGAAGCCTAATCTTCAGCAATGGTCTTCTACAGGCTGTTTTTTATTTTGGTGTTTATTACTCAATACATAAAACAATAATAGAATAGAATATAAAATACTTCATTCTACACCAAAATATTATAAAAAATACAAAAACTTAATAAGATAATAAAAATTAGATACAATTGGCGGTCTTATCGCATAGAAGTGATTTCTTCCAGACAACCTTTGGATGGAGAGAGATCTGTATAATTAGAAGAATGGTCAGTGGTGTACATAAATATTACAAGATTATACGAAAGAAGTAAAAACTAATACTTAGATAAAGAATAACTATGGAAATAAATAAATAAAAAGTATCTACATAATACATAGTACTTAGGGCAAAATTAATATGCATACAAACCTACATATGCATACCATAGATATAATATAATTGAACGAGCGAAGCGAGTTCTCTGAGTCAAGTTGGAAGAACCGGCGTTTGTATGTATAAATAAAAATAAATAAATAAATGCTGGACATTTCACACAACATTATCTAGCCCCAAGCTAAGCAGAGCTTGTGTTATGAGTACTAGATAACTGATATAATTAATACAATACATTACATAGATAGATATTTTTTATTATACATAGAAAAATACCCAGAACACCCTGAACAAATATCTGCAGATTGTACAAATATTTGTTCTGAGGCGGGAATCGAACCCGCAACCTCCTGCGTCGCAGGCGAACCTTCGCCCGCCGCGCCACAGAGGTTGGTATGTATGTATGTATGTATGTATGTTTGTCCGATGAAAACTTCCAAACCGTTAATTTGATCTTCATGAAATTTGGTATGGGGGTAGATAGTATTGGTACAATTTGTAGGTAAGGTTATGAGGTATATCGGTCAGGGGGTTGCTGAGATATTGGGGTCTAAGAGGGGGTAAAAAAAATAAAAGTGAGACAGTTAGATCAAGTGGGGTGTCTAATGAAAGCGCTTTGGTTGGACATTTCAAAACTGTTTTTAATAAGTATTTAAACTTAGTAGTTTCCGAGATATTATGGAAAATAAAAAACGGAAAGTTCAAAAATTCTAGGGTACTTCCAGCAATCCCACAATGCTGAAATTTGGTATGCTTGTGGCTTTTGTGTCACAACTACAGGGAAAAGTCTGAAATTGAAGAATTTAGAAACTCGTACTCCATAAAACAAAAACCAATGTAACATCCATTGTTGACCTCCCATTTCTAAGAATTTGCATGACGTTGGAGTTCCATGGTTTTCATCAAAAGGACGTTATCAATTAATTCGTCAGGTACTTGATATAGGTACTAACAGGTATGTAGTATAAATACGCCCCGTCGCTTAATAGGATTAAAAAAATTCAAAGGTTATTTCGATGATGTTTAGGAAATTAGAGTAGTTACTGATAGATCCTGTACTGTACTGGTACTGGTAGACCTCGAGGTGAAAATTTTCAAAAATAATAATAGAAAATATGGAAATTACTTAGTTAAGTAGTCGGGCTGATAAAGGTGTTATCGCGAGGTCTCAGTTCGGGGCGAACCACTAGTAAAATAATAGGTACCTAAATATCCGTTAATAACCGTTTTTGACGACCTCTGTGGCGCAGTGGGCGAGTAGCCGGCTGAGATGCAAGAGGTTGCGGCACAAATAAATGTCTGTATGATCTGCAATATTTGTTCCGGGTCTGGGTGTGTACCATTGTACTCGTAGTTCCTGATACCCACGACACAGGGAATCCTAGAGTATGTTATGTTATGTTATATACACCAATTACTTGGTGATTATGGCAAATGCCCCCATTGCATTTTATGGGCGAGGCCTTGGCCAGCAGAGGACGTCTAAAATCTGTTGATGATGATATTGAAAGTATGTTCAGTGTAATTCTCTCTGTTCCGTTGGTGTTTTGACCAAAAGTCAATGACCAAATTAAAATAGCACCGAAAATCACGTTCCAAACACTAAAGCGACAATGTAACATGTGTGGCAATAATTACTAGCCGTGTTCATAACAACGACCATTTCACATTCAACCTATTTAAGTACGTACCACCCTCAATACTAGTTTCATAACCGTAACCGGTTCACATTGTTCCCAAGTTGTAAATCATCCGAATGTGTCAAGCGAGTAAAAATCATTTGGAATTTATCGTAGGTAGGTGGTAGAGGTGGGGTACTTTTTGTTACTACCGAAATGTAACGGCCGAATCTGGCTTGTATTGTTATTGGGCGTCAGTGTCTCATTTTATTTGGTGATGGATGTTTCCAACTAAAATATTTCAAAATTATTCCAAAACTCAAATTGATTTGAGTCAAAGTCAAATAGAAATAGAAAATACTTTATTATACAACAAAAGATAATAAAAAATAAACAAAAATTAACATGATAATGAAAAGTACAATGGGCGGTATTATCGCTTAGAAGCTATTTCTTCCAGACAACCTTTGGATGGAGAGAGATCTGTAAGATTAGAAAAATTACCGGGGTGTACGTAAATTTTACAAAACTATACGAAAAATGTAAAAACTAATGCAATAACTATTGAAATAAATAAATAAAAATTATGTACCACATAATACCATACCATAAATAAGTGCATACAAACTTACATACATACCATAGATATATATTAAATAATATCAACGAACTATAGTGAAGTGAAAGGAAATAATATAAGACTAAGCGATACTATGACATTTCTGAATACAATAGTAGATTATGCACTAAGGGAATAAAGCAGTGTCTTATGTCGCGGGCGGCATATTGAACCCTGAGCGTAACGAGGGACTCTAAAGTTAACTCCCGAGTGTCGCGAGGAGTTATATAGAGTCCTGAGTGAAGCGAGGGGTTCAAGCTGCCCAAGACGAAGACAGGCTTTATTCCAGAGGAGCATACTCTACTTTTCACACCTACTGCGAGGCAATAAAAGGCCAGGGCTCCATTAAATAAGTATCGTCTGTTTTGATAAACTCTGGAGTAGAATCATTATCGCTCGATATTTTTTGGTAACACTAATATTGTCACTGACACAATATTATATTACAAAAATATTGCAATAAAATTCACTGAAAATCACAGCACCAAACATCTCTTTTGTTTCACATTCTTTAAAATCGCGCCTATTTCTTTTTTTTTCGAGTTTTGCTATAGTGACCAGTTCGATTTTCGAACAAACCTCTTTACAATGCCATATGGGCATTTTTTTACTAAGAGTTTTCCACGAGTTTCCAACACGAATTTGACTTTCTAAATTCAAATCACTTTAATCCCTAGGGAGTTTCATACAACTTTATATCCCTAGAGAGACAATGCTGTACTTTACGTTAAGGTTGCATGATTTGTAATTGGACATTGTCAAGCAGGTGGTGCGAAAAAGTATTTTATTCATTGAAATCACAAGGATCATTTTGAATGGTATCATTTGATTCTGAAGAAATTATTTCATTACGAATTACGGACCTTTACCACCAGTGAGATCAGTGGCTGGTATCAAAACATCAGTCAAAAAGCTACTCATTGTAAATAAATCATAAATAAATGCTGGATATTTCACACAACATTATCTAGCCCCAAGCTAAGCAGAGCTTGTGTTATGGGTACTGGATAACTGATATACTTAATACAGTACATTACACAGATAAACATATTTTATTATACATAGAAAAATACCCAGAACACCCTGAACAAGTATCTGCAGATCGTACAAATATTTGTTCCGAGGCGGGAATCGAACCCGCAACTTCCTGCGTCGCAGGCGGACTGCACCCGTCGCGCTACAGAGGTCGTCAGAAAAATTGTTTTCTTTATCTGTCGATCCTGAAAGAGCACATTATCACTATACTAACACAGATTTATTGCTGTGGGGATTATTCCAGAAATCTCCACTCAGATCGCCTCACTGGTAGGGATTGTTAGATTTTTCAGAAACACATTAGAGAACACCTTATTTGTAATGCCTGTGCAGTGTGCATCCAGAATCTGCCCGACAGATGAAAAGGAGTGATATGAATTTACAAGTGCTCAGTTATAACAATTTTTTTTAGAAAGCCTCTCACATAACTTTTCATCTATTGTCATTGTTGGCAGGTTAGGGCGGCAATCTAATAAACTGTCCGCACCCTGCCGAGACCGTCCGATTATAGCGCAAACCTTGTTACCCTACACTGATTAATATTAAGGCGATCCTTACACTCCATTTTATAAAATTGAAATTGTAATCGAATTATCTTCCCGTTATTGTATCCCTGCTAAGGATGTGAGATTCGCACGTGGCTTGCGTGATTGTTACTGACTTTTTTTCTTGTTGCTGCTTTAAAAATATTCTCATTTAATTAGCTATTTAAGCCTGATTAGTTTTATAGCGCTACCTCAAAGGGTTCATTCTAAATAAAACTAAGATCACTTCATAGAAACTGGTCAAAAACGGCAAAAAAAAAATAGTTACAACTTCTAGACAATAGAAAATTGAGGAATGTTCACAGAGGTGATTCCAGATTTCATCCATTTCAGGTTTGACCCAGGTATAATAAATCATTCTGTATAGAATACAATAGAATAGAAAACACTTTATTGCACACCACATTCAAAATTAAAACATTAAAACAATCATAATTATAATTATGTATACGTATAGACAAGACAGATACGGAAGTACAATGAGCGGTCTTATTGCTGAGAGCGATCTCTTCCAGACAACCTTGATACATGCAATACATAGGATAATAGGAAAGTGTTTTTTTAAATAGAAACGGATTTCGCACATCTGATATTCTCACGTAGTGCATTTCGTAGTAGCTTGAGTTCAATAGTTTTCATAGATAGTAGTACCTAGTGTGGGTATTTTTAATTTAAGAGTTACAGAGGAGCTTTAACTAGTATGCACTTAGGTAGGTATTTGGCAAATCGATAAAGTTTCTCGATGTGTAAAACATGAAACTCCGTGGCATTAGGGTGAATGTGGTTTTTACGAGTCTTTGCTTACAATGTATAACTTTGATATTCGCAAGTCTTACAGAGAAAAGAAAGATAATTATGTTTAAACGAGGACATAAGACTCTTGAAATAACAAAAATATGCTAGATTTGAGATACAAAAAATATATCAAAATCTTATAGGCTTATCAAAGATTTATAACTGAACTTACTGTTTCATAGTAATTCAATGCTTTATTCATTAGTTTTTAAGATGCATTTTACTAAAAAATTAGATTTGGTTCTCTTAATAAATAAATAAATATTATTATAGTCATATTTGGAAATCTTTATCACAGTGTAGAACTACTATAGAGAGATCTAGGTCACGCTGGTAATTCAGAGCAATTATATCATGAGTTGACATACTGGGTTAAAGCTGTAGTGAGTGAGTTATACGCAATCCTATTTACCTACTGTGCTATGCCTAAACTACTCATTTGAATATCAGTAGGCATGGGACACTTTATCGATGAAAATAAAACTCAAACTTTATTTCATTTAGGTATCTTAATTTATTAAATTATGCTATTTGTTTCGTGCCTATAGGTAATAAAAAAGCTGGTTTGTACGCATTATTGTATGGTTTGTATGACGACGCCTGTGGCGCGGCGGGCGAGAAGCCGACTGAGATGCGAAAGATTGCGGGTTCGATTACCGCTGCGGGACAAAAGTTTGTATTATCTGCAAATATTTGTTCCGGGTCTGGGTGTTATGGTACCATGGTAATCGTAGTTCCTGATTCAAACGACACAGTGAATCCTAGTGTGGTATCAGGACTACGTATCTTTGTGATAAATAAATAAGCTTCTGAATGTTTTGTTTTTATTGAAATGTAATAATATTAAATGCTTATGCTTGGCTTCCTAAGAAATAGTAGTCAGCGCTTTTTTTTTTCAATAAAGAAATAATTGCATTGTGTCACTTGTGCATTTTTATCTCATGAGGGTCAATGCCCGCGAATCATTCATATTTCAAAATTGACAAAACTATC
This sequence comes from Epirrita christyi, assembly GCA_951392215.1. Lineage (NCBI taxonomy): Eukaryota > Metazoa > Arthropoda > Insecta > Lepidoptera > Geometridae > Epirrita > Epirrita christyi. The sequence goes on along the minus strand of OX595841.1, from coordinate 16,321,483 downwards.
GACAGCAGCCAGCTGATAGTCACCTCACCACTAGACGGTAAAGGAGCGTGGCACTGGCAGTTTGCATAAAACCATCGTTTGTCACGGCACTAATGTGGTGTCCACAGCAGAGCCTCACTAGCGTGACGCTATGACGGAGTGACGTCACACGGCCCGTTAGCTGGAGGTAGAGTAAAAGTACGGGTTAATGTTGCGTGGTAATCACATTTTAGTAATGGTTCCTAAGAGCTAGAATGGGTAGGTAAGCATCAACTTGTAGAAAGTATTACAGTTACTATAAACAGGGCTGTGGTTTGTTTTATACTACTTGGCAAGCATACAAGCCTACGGCCCACCTGATGGAAAGTAGTTAACGTAGCCTATGGACGCCTGCAACACCAGAGGCATCACACGCGCGCTGCCGACTCTGAGGCATAAAGATCAGTCTCATGTGCCTGTAATTTCACCGACTCCCGTACCCTTTAAACCGAAACACAGCAATGCGAACACTACTGCTTGGTGGCAGAAATAGGTACGGTGGTAGTACTTCCCCGGATGAACTCTTTCACAAGAAGTTCTACTAATAACAAGCCCTTGGTCCAAGCGAAAGTTTTCGATAGACGGCTCCATGAACAATCTGAGGGACTCAAATGTATGTGTCACAATTTTGGATAGTGTGGTTATAATAAAGGTTACATACAAAAACTGACACCTATTTCGTGGAGGGGCAGGCAGAGACCACATTTATACTTGCTACTTTTGATTTGATTTTTGATTTGATCATAAACTCCCAAGCTGACTGTATGATAGAGATCAATGACGAGTTTACCCTTAAAATATTGAATTTATTTGACATGTGACGAATTTAGCCTGTATTATTTTGATGTCGAAATTATCCTACGATAAAAGAACCCTCACCTCTGGTCATAAATTGAAAACTTTCACATACAAAAATGTATTAACCGATTTCCAAATATTAAGGAGTTAAGACGACTGCAGCTACTATAAAACTCGATGGTGCTTAATTTATGGAACTACATAATAGTTAGTTATGCTTTGATGATGAAAGCATTTCATAGGCCAACTATATATATGTACTAGTAATAGTGTGTTTATATTTTCTAAAGAAATTCAGTTCGGCTTGCAGCTAAATAACTATTATACAAGTATCAAAGTAGAAAAACTCTACAGTTTGAAATAAAACATCAATCAAAACACCAAATGCGTACCTACTTGTACTTGAGTACCAGGTTTTATTATGTTATTTAAAAAAAACCTTGAAACTATGTTATCGATTTCGTAAAGGATAACATCAAACGCAACTTAGAACAGACCTACACATAAACACTTCAATAAAGCTACATTAAAAGATATGTCTCCAATCTAACTTTAAATGTTGCCATAACTTTATCACCACCCTTCATCGAAAGCTATCCAGAACTAGCTATCCATTGCTGTCTTCCATCGGTGATTTTTACATGGTCCTTTAGAATCAAGCAATGTATGATGCTGTGTCAATAGATTGGTATAATTTAGAAAGATGGCCGATGAGTTAGGTACTTTGTCCCCCGTGAGTGCTTGCCCCATAAACTCTTACAAATGTCCCGTTTATACTTCATAAAATTTATATGCACTTTTATTCCGTCAATAAAGTTCGATTCGCCTATTTTGTTGGTGCATAGGGGTAGAGAGGTGATAGGTAGGTGAGAGATTGAAATAGTGCGTAGATACATTTGATATGTAAGTAGGTACACTTAGGGATACGTTGTCAAGCAGCCAGTTCGTTAAACTAATCTCAATTCTTTTTTAAGGGACTTTTAAGGTCTGTTTTATCTATTTTTAACCGACTTCACAAAAAAGGAGGAGGTTGTCAATTCGGTTGTAGTTTTGAGTTACAAATAACTTTTCATTTAAAAAACCGACTTCCGTCATTGTATTCGACTAAATATCTGGATGAAAAAACCATAGTGGCGAAAGGGTTATGATACTTTTTGAATGAAAATGCTTGATTTGTTGCTGAAAATATCAAAATCGCTATAGGTATGCCTACAGTATTTGAGTATTTCCCTCAATTTCTCATGGATTCCATAATCAGAACTGGATTCTGAAAAAAATGGGACCAATCTGGAAGTATATCTAATCAAATAAAAAAAGAATTTTCCAAATCGGTTTATAAGCGACGGAGATACGAGGTAACAAACATGTAAATAAAGCGTTCATACCAAAGTTTGCTCTTGTTCATACACAAAGCGTAAATATAATTAAATATAGGTATATAACCACACAAAAAAAAAAAAAAAAAAAATATAGGTATATAAATATAGGTATATATATATGCACGGTTATAACCTGTTTGCACGTCATAATAAAGGTTGATTGACTATAAAGAGACGACGATTCACATAATATTTTAATGGATAACATCCACTTTAAGGTTTATGACCACTTGGGCAATATATTGAAATTTTATATGACCACAAAAAAGGCACGCTTAGCCACAATTAATTTTAATCGAGTATCTACTCACAAAATAATATATATGGAGGACGAAGAAGTCATATAAATGATTCACAATATAATGGATAATCTGTAAAATTTACAAGTTGCTTGTAATAATGAACATGAACAAGATGATATTAATTTCCATTATTAATTAGCATTTTCCCTAAATTAGGTCACTAGGGTTAATTTTCAATTTTAATGATGATGATGCTTGACATACGTACATAATACATAATATATACATGTCTTTTCCCACGAAGGGGTAGGCAGAGCCTCAATGGGCCTTTTTTCACTACAGATGGCACAATCGTAGGAATGTAGACGTGATAAGTGATGTTTTCCCACAGATAACGGCTTACGCTTTCTTTCAGTAATAACACATTCCTAAAATTGAATAAGCCTTGACGATTTACAATAACTAGAAAAAACCCTAGATTGTCAACTCAAACATACCTAATATCTGACTTTAAAATAAATATTTTTGAAAAATTGGTGGCGTAGGTACATACTTTATGCAATTTAACGTTGAAAGGGGGAACTTTGTTATAATTTATCAATCACAAACAAATTTGCGGTGAACACACTCCTCATAGCGCCCATTACTTACATTACGGCCGTCGTACCTCAAGGTACAACTTTTTGCCCTCTCCTCTACACCCCAAGTCTCCCTGCGAAATATTGAATTAACATAAACACGAGCGAACAGTGACTGCTCACTGTGAGCAGTCGCGAATCAAATCGAGAAGACGGATCTATCTCTTGGAAACCGTTAATTTGGGGAGAAGGGGTCTTAACGTTGTTATTGGATGAATGCTCGAATAAATGTGTTACAGGCCTTTATCTTGAGCTTTGAGTTAACCCTTTCAAGGTGTATCGAGCTTCCGAATGTGTGATTGAATTTTCAGCTATTGAAGTGAAAATATCATTTGCTTTCGGATTTAGATACGTATGTACTATTCAATCTTACTAGCACGGGCGTAGCCAGGTTATAGTTTCGGGGGGGTTTAAGAAAATGGATGAACAAAAATGTACACTTAATGACATTAATATCCATGTGAAAAAACTGCCGGCCTAACATTTTGAACATTTCGGGGGGGGGGGTTTGAACCCCCAAAGCCCCCCTGGCTACGCCACATGAACTGTTTTTGGTGAAATTGGTAAAGAGATAAATTTGATTACGACTTTGATACACATGCTACTTAGTTTTATCAAGTACCACGTGAGCAAAGCCGTGGGCGAAGATGCTTCTTAGAAATAATCATCCAAATTGATTTTCTTCGCACTTTCAAACGAATCTACTTTTTTGGGTATTGATAATTCCTCATAAATTTATTACTTGTCTTTGCAATGTCTTTCATTTAAATATTTTACTCTCATAATTTTTAAAGAACTAATCTTATGTTGACGTTCTAATTGTTATGTAATTTTTGACTGATCTAGACGACCTCTGAGTCGGCCGAATACGCGTTTGACTAGGAGTGCTGGGAGACTTGACAGGGGCAGACCTTTGCGCACGAGAAGGACGAAATAGGTTAAGAAAAAAAAACTATGGCTCGCCGAACTTTTCAATACTAATGAGGTTAGCCGGTAGAAAATACTTTAGTTCTAAGCCCACTTATTGTATTATATTTTTTTCCAGAATAAATTAAATATTAATTAATTAATTGTGCTGTGGTGTGTCTGGCCTGAGGATGGTCCCTCCGTCTCCTTCCGTGGATGTCGTAAAAGCCGACTAGGAGATTATATTAAGGGGTGGACAGCAGCATCCACCAATGCTGCGATCACCAATCCGCCTGAAAAGCATGGTGATTATGACAAATCCTCCCCATTGCATTCTATGGGGGAGGCCTCATCCAGCAGTGGAGGTGTAAATGGCTGATGAAGAAGAATATATTAAATAAATTATTCTCATTGAATTCTATACAAGTTTAAAACAACTTTGATCAGCATTATGATTAATCCTCTCCCACAGATTGTATCGATCCATCTGAACTGATGCGTTCAGAATCACTGCACCCCGTGTCCCCTTCCTGCACCCCTCGCACCCTTGCAAGGTATGGACAGGGGTAGTGGCGACTGATTATTATTATAATTTTTGAATCTCTCATCTGGCTTGGCTTTTAGACAGGCCTATTCAAAATACGTGATAAAATCCATAGAAGAACTAAGCGGTCACTGCAATGATTAAAATTATTGTGGTCCCTTGTATTTCAGTCTATAAGAAAGAGAACGCGATAATTTAAGCGTACGTTAAATTTACATAGTACTGCACAGTATCTCTTAGAATTACCAAATTGAAGGAGGTCTTTCGTCATCAATATCAATAGGCAGCCATAAAGCTCGCAGACCATTATGGTATATGGTATATTATGGCTGAAGACCGTTCGTCGTGGCATTCTAAAGGGGAGGCCTATGTCCAGCAGTGTACTTCTACAGGCTGATGATGATAGCTCGCAAAACCGACAACTGCTGTGGAAAAAGATCCTCGAGTGGCAATCACGAACCAGAGACCTAACCATGAGCTCTTAAAGCGATTCAGTTCAAAAACTATTCAGTGCAAAATATCGGTTCCGTGATGTCCGCAGCTATATTTAAAAGGCACAGTAGCAGAAGGTCTATAGACTTCTACGATTAAAGTTATTCAATGATGACGGATGTCAACGACGAACGGATATTTTAAACTGAATAGTTTTTGAACTGAATCGCTATAAGAGCTTATGGTAAAGCCTCAGGACGATCAAATTATGATACTTGAACAAAATAAAATAAATCTTTTTCCTTCGCAAAACAAAATTATGTAAATTAAGTTTGCTTTAGATTGAACAGAAAAAATAAATCAAAGAGAAAAAACCGTTAACCCACATTCTCATCGCAAAAAACAACAATTTACTTTCAATAATAATACCTAGTTTAATACAATCGCTCTCACCTCGGCACACCGCATCAAAAAATCAGAAGGGGAGAACAAAAGACAAGGTGCACACTATCCGCGTCCGTCGCACGCGTCAAATCTCGTCCATTGTCCCGTCGCCCTACCGACAGTTAAATATTATTATTAGAAGATTTATCGCGTGGAAAATTGCACTTATTGTCGTCAAATGTGATATTTCATGTGATTATGAATTTATTTTTATGTTAATTATGCATGTGTGACTGTACTCTGTAGGTAAGGGTTGGGTAATGGCGAAATGTAACGGCCGCGATTTTTTTCGGTGTGTACACTTAATTGTTCTCACAGTCGTCAGCGACACTGACAGATGTTATCTGATCTATTGTTATTAACTATCCAAATTTATCTTAAATAGGTCAAAATTGTCTAAGATAGGTAGAAAATCGATAACTTAAAATTCATTAAAGAAGTAATGGCAAACAAAATAATGTTTCTTCTTAAAAAAATCTACTCTTTTTACTTTAAATTCCAAATCCCTTCTAGTTAAACAACTAAAGGTAAATCCCTTTTACCTAATGCAAAGCAAACAGCCCATTTTTCTTTCATTTAAAATCACCCTACACAAAAACAATCTTTTTTAATCGGTGGAAATGCTGAATCAAAAGCCGTAAGCCGTCCAGTCCCCGTCTGCATTAAATACCTTGAACAATGGAGTGATGCGTGGATTCGCACGCGCGAGTAACTCGCTAGTGTGTGCCTCGCTTTAATCGATCTAGGGATGAAAAGGTATGTTTGTAAATGTCTGACGAGATTTGAATTAAGTTTTGTTAAACAATAACCTTGTAAGAACGGTGTAGCAATGATAATTTGCGTCTCATTACGGGAGATGGTCTATAACCCAAGTTTCTCGCATTGTGATATGATGTTAAAAAGTTACCGAGAATATCCCACGTCCCCCCGGGAATATAATTATGGATTTTAAAAGCTTTTGGAAGTTACTTCTCCAAAATTATCATGTTGTTGATTTAGAAGACAAATGCCTTAATAGAGACTCACATTGACCGTTATCATCTTCACAACCAAGTGCACTAATCGTGTCAAATATAACTTTACATTCAGATTCAGATCATTTACTTGTGAAGAATATGGGTCAAAAAATACAAAAGTCAGGTTAGTAAAGCAGTATCACCATATTCTACTTTGTTAGTATACAAGTTAAAGGAGTTTAAAATAAGCACTTTTTTTAGTATAAAAGTTCTACAAAATAGTATAAAAAAAATTTGAGTAAAAAATATATATCAAAACGGGGCACTATTTATTATTATTATGTATGGTCAATTAGGTCGTGCAAACTAACCCTCTTATTCATAATCCATTTTTAACCGACTTCCCAAAAAAGGAGGAGGTTCTTAAATCAGTTGTTTTTTTTTTTTTTTATAATGTTTGTTACCTCATATCTCCGGCGTTTATGAACTGATTTGGAAAATTATTTTTTATTTGAATAGATATATTTCCAGATTGGTCCCATTTTCTTCAGAATCCAGTTCTGATGATGGGATCCATGAGGAATTGAGGGAACTCCTCAAATATTGTAGGCATACATATGCCGATTTTGATATTTTCAGCAACAAACCAAGCATTTGCATTCAAAAGTATCATAATCCTTTCACCACTATGGTTCTTTCATCATTTTTTTTTTCATCTAAATATTTAGTCGAGTACAATGGCGGAAGTCGGTTTTTTAAATGAAAAGTTATTAATCCTATTATATCAAAAATAGCTTTTGTCTTGCTTTGGCGTATGTCATTTTAAATCAGAGAGAACAAAACAAAAGCTATTTTAACAAAAAAAGGTATAATAAATGATTATGAATAAAGAGGTAAGTTTATAGGTAACGTCTATTCGTCTCAGCTGGAGTGTAAAGCAGTTTTGTCTGTTATATTTAAGCTACTATTGGCGTTAACTAGATCTCTAGATTTAATTAAAATCAAAACATCTACTTTACCTCATTTGTCAATCAGTACCATCTGTTACCAATCTTCACAATACACAATGGTCAGGGAGCCGTTAACTAAATCCACTCTACCCAGAGTCACTATCGGGTAGAGGGATCTTTCATTAAGGTTATCAGCGACATGATCTTAAAAACGCCACGTGTACTTCATTCTCATAGGCTCGAGTGGTAGGTACAATGTGGGCACTTAAGTTGATCCATAGAGAAATTCCAGGTATTTATACCAAGGGTATGTTATACATGGGTATGATAGTAACAGTCTTGCTGTTACTAATATATCTTAGCATAGATGTACCTGTAGCTCTTTAACAAAAAGTTGTCACATTTCTGCTGCTTTTACTTCTACTGGCATACATAATGCCGCTAAGTAGTAGTTCTCGCATTGCTGTGTTTCGGTTTGAAGGGCACGGGTGCCGGTGAAATTACTGGCACAATAAGACCATCCTTATGTCTCATATCCATCTTTATGTCTCAGGGTCAGCAGCGCGCGTGTGATGCCTCTGGTGTTGCAGACGTCCATAGGCTACGGTAACTACTTTCCATCAAGTGGGCCGTATGCTCGTTAGCTTGCCAAATAATTAGTACCTACTTATAAAAAAAATGTCATGGTGGTAGTAAAGTATTTAATCAATAAAAGTACAATAAAAATTATACTCTGAAGTTGGTAGGTAGTACACTAGCTAAGTTCTGATAGCAGTCGTGCTAAATAGCACCTGTGCGTTAAATCTGCTAATTCCTCTTATAATTTTTTTATAAAATTAATCTTATAAAAAAAGAAAAAACGGAAGAGATTAAAGAATGAGCTAGCACAAGGTAAAGCAGGGACCGGCCGAGCCACGGCGGGCGGCGGCGCAGTCGGCTACATTGTGCGATTAAGTAGTGCTTTGCAGTAATGTAGAAAACAATGATTATCAATGAACAATGAATTATTAAAATTATTATGTTTGACCTCCATGGTGCGGTGGGTGAAACGCGAGAGATACGGGTTCGATTCCCGCTGCGGGACAAATGTTTGCATATGCAAATATTTATTCCGGATCTGTGTGTTGTAGTACAATGGTACTCGTAATTCTTGATACTCACGACACATAGTCTTAGCGTGGGATTAGTACTCTGTATGTGAATTTTGATATGTTAGGCTAAAGTAATGTACTACAGTAAACTGGAATGCCATTCACAACAAACACGTTACGTATGTATAGATTTGTCAGTATATTGTTGTTACGTTGTGGGACAAAATAAATCAAAATTTTAATAAATACCTCTGCCATCTGATGGCTTATTAAATCGTAGGCTTTTGCTACGTCTCTGAATGTTACGTGTAGAATCCAATCGCAGTGCTACGGTTTTGTAGCAAGAGCCTACGGTTCATAATGTTCATCAGTGGTCATACATAATATGTATTAATACAGCATTCATTGTGAATATATGTATTACATAGATACATGCCTTTTCCCCGAAGGGGTAGGTAGAGCCCTAATGGACCCTTTTTCACTGTGGGTTGCACAATTGTAGGAACCTAGACGTAAGGTCCTTTGTTCACCAGTGGTGAGGTCATCGCCGCCATTAGTTTTTCACGACCAACTTGGATAATGCTTTCTTACATTGCAGTAGTACCTAAAACATTTCTAAATAAACCAGCAGTCAGAAAAAATACCTCTACCAACGAAAATTGCTCAATAAAGTCATTATTCACCTTTTACAAATTATAACCACTCTCATCTCATAAAAAAAAAACACAAGATGTTTTCACAATGTACATTAATTGCCATCCGTTCTCACGCTCTCTCACATTCTCTGTCTCACTCTCTCCTCTAGGGAAAGTGCACGAGTATTGGGTAATTAATAATCGCACGAAAGCAGTTCTGTCAAAAGGTTTTTAATTTGCAGCACACGTGCGTAGAGAATCGCCGCGTGCGCCCGCACTCTCCAAGGGGATTTATTTATGTGGAATTTGTTTACCTTATGGAGATCTAATCTTTGTGGCAAACTAAGGTCAGCGTTTACGTGTTAAAGAATTCATGAGAATATCAATTAATACAACGCAACATACAAAATACAAAAATAAAAAAATTAACAAAAACAGCTAAATACAATTTTTTTATGCGTGATATTTTAACATAATTATTTCAGTATTTTTTCCATTAATTAGGCATGATTCTGGCAAATATCCAAGAAAATTAATTAAAGGTAATTTGTAGCAATATTTTTTAGGAGTCAGCTTAAATAACTATGGAAATAAGAACTAAAATTCAAAGCAAAGGTATAATTTTCTTGAAATCAATTTATTCCCACCCAGAATCCACAAAAGATGTAGGGAAACATCACCCACATCCTGTCAGTATTTCAACCGCGAACGTTTACAAAGAAAGCGCTATATTCTCACATGCCGCACTTTTATCAATGTTCGAATTCAATAAACCGCCACGGCCGAAGAGCGGGCCAGTTGACGCTCGCAGCTTTTTGCCGCCAATAGAGTTGGTTCCGCTGCCCGGAAGTGGCTTGGTTTGGATACAGTCTAAAAAAAGGACAACTAGGTTACTTTCACATTGGAACAATTACTACTTACTTACTTACTCGAAGATCAATGACTTACTTTGAGTCAGTGACTTCCATGAACAAGTGGCTCAAGTTTTTTTATTTCAAGTCAATTGAGTTACAATTTAAGCGCTGATGCTAATTGATTGACTCAATGTGAATTAAACTCCATTTGCAAGTTATTCGAAACATTATTTGATACGAATGACTGTATATTTAGTTTTGCTCTGAAAACGTGAGATTTTTCTTTTGTGTGCTATAGTGATTTAGCTGCCCTCGCGAAGCTGTGGAGCTCTGTTCGGGTCAATCGGGCAGGCCGACAACAGGAGCGCTTACCTTCGTTTTTTATTTGTGTTGTGATTTATGTGTGTTTTGAATTTGCGTTTGCGCCAAAATGCTTTGGACGGAAATCTGCCGAATTCGGGCATGTCGCTGAGGAAAAGTTTTGTGAGGATTTGTATGAATAGTTTTTGGACAATAGATTGAGTTCTGCTTGTAGTCTTTCATTGACCTTGTATAAAGACTTAGGGCCTTATTCATAATAACTTGAAACCTATTTTAGTTAAAATAGCTTTTGTCTTCTTCTCTCTGATGTAAAATGTCATACGTCAAAACAAGACAAAACTTATTTTCACTAAAATAGAGTTAAAAATTATCATGAATAATGGGGCATAGATATAAGAGAAGTATTTTTTTAAACAATGTATTTTTTTATTTTGAGCAACGGTAGTCTAGGCCAAAGAATATGACTCCTCCTGAACTCTTACGTGGATGTCGTAAAAGGCGACTAAATGATTACGACAAGGGATGGGCAGCAGCATCTACCTGAGTACTTAACACTAAACTACGATCACCAATCCGCCTGCCAAGCGTAGTGATTATGGCAATCCCCGCATTGCGTGCTGGGCATGCATCGGCTGATGATGATGATGATTGTTTTAGTTCTGAGAATCCAATGACTGTCCTACTGTTAGGAAAGGTATTTAATAGAGGTTTAAGATTTTATAATATCCTGAAAATTACTGTTAGGGCTTGAACCAACTCCTAGACACGAGGAGGCACTAACCCCGGCACGGGTTCGGCCATTAATTTAAATATTATAAATCTTATTATATCCCATTGAAATAGCATTTCTTCATATAACTTAAGCAAGAACTAAGAACACCAACTAAACAATCTAAAGTATTTTAATGTGACAATTTACATTCACAAATAACCAAAAACCACTTTACCATTTTCATCAAACGAAATCACCTCCAGCCACAAAAGGAAAAACACTTTAAAAGGACAACAATACTATATTTTTCATTAAGGCGCATCCACACAATGACAGTGAATGGCGTCCTACCTTCCGAGGATTACTCGGAGATACGAACCACTCCGCTCAAAAGAATAATATGTCTTTATAAAGGATCCAACGGCTTTCCCTGCCTCACTTCTTACACATTTTTCTGTAAAATGTAGAAGTGCCCTTACTTTTACCACAACACCGCTCACACTACTTTCTACCCTATGTCTACTAACATAAGATTAATTTTAATTTTATAAGATTTGTCTTGAGAAAAGATTGCACTGTATTTTAACGTAAATCATTCCGAATAAGACGTCCCATCTCTAGCACTTGAATTCAGACTTCATTTTGAATATACTACGGTTTCATTTCAGTAATGTTTTTAATAGGACGATTTTTTGTAGTACAGTGGGTTATTCCTACATAGTAACAGTCGCATACTTTACGAATCGAAAGAAACTTTTGTTGAAAATATCTACGAGATGGGGTACCTACTTACATTTCTACATTTCTGTAGGAATTTGCACCTTTAGATAGTCTTATTTATGTAAACCAAAGCTCAATTATTGGTAAGTTCAGGAATAGGAAAAAATACTAAAACACACTTACAAAATACGCTAATAAATTTCTATCAGGATAAGTAAACGTTGAACAAAACACGTTTCGAGACACAAAAACAATCCTAGGAGAAGCGTATAAGAAGAAACCACAATATAAAACACAATTTACAGCTTGCGATAAAGTCGCCATTTTATTAGGCCGCCGCACACGATACACCTGCTATAAACATAATCTTTCATTTGGCTGAATTGTTTACGGTTGGCCTTAGAATTGCCTTTTTCGCTCTTGCAAGTTGATTACCTATTTTTTAAATTATTTATTTCTTGTATTTTATAAACTACGGACAATACTTACGAAATAGTTTTCGGAAAATGGAAAGTGTTTATAAGTTTTTTGAAAAATGTATTTTTCTTTTAAATTAGTGATCGAAACCGTGAGGATCAACATGAGCCCAAATACTGCCAGGCTACTATTCATCATCGAGGAATGCCGTTGTCCACCTTCTGTCTCCATCATCACATCAGCTCGCCGTCACCATAATATTGTATTGTCATCTGAACTTGACAGGTATGAAAAAAATTCAGCTCAATCGGTTAAAGATAACTGATTTAAAATTAATTTGCAAGATTCCACCCGGACAAACATATGATACATTGCAAATTAAATAAAAGCTTTTAATAAAATAACCAACATTTTGTTTAATTATTTTGGCCTAGCAACGCTGATTTTATAGACATTAGTTTTATAATTTTGTGGAGACACCCATTAAAAAATACTGTATAGGTACTTTTGTTCATTCTTTTTTTCACACCTTGTCAACCTCACAACAACAATTTCAACAACCTCTTATAACTTCTGCGTAACTGCTTTGCTCATTACATTACTGTTCATCCAAAGATTGCCTAAAAGAAATCGCTTTCAACAATATGGCTGCCATTGCACTTTGTTAATTATATCTAGTTTTATAATTTTATCCTGGTGAACTACAAAGTGTAATCTATTTACGTACATAAAAGACAACGATAACAAAACCGTTTCGTATCGTTGAGTGCAAATATGTGTCCGTGCCACCAACAATTTACTTTTCAATTTGGCTCCAATTCTTACTTATTTCATGTATAAATGCCACTTCAGCACTTAAACAGGTGAAAAAAATACTTCGTGACAAACAATCAACAATCATTAGGCTCCCTGCACACAATTGTAAGTGACGATACGGTAGAGCTAAGTGAATTCGTGTGTCCATGCCGCTACAATTTAGCTGCGAACCAATCATCATTTACAAAGGGTCACGTGTTATAAAGACCGCACGGTGTGGACGCACCTTTTTGGTTTCGTGTGGTTGACTGTAGTCCACTATCTCGTTTTTTACTACTTTTTACGAGAAACTATTTATTTTATTGAGGTAATTCGCCACAATTGAATTAACTTTCTTTTTTTTATCTTATTTGACAAGCAAACAAGGTATAAGTATACTATTCATTATATTCTTAACCTGCGAATTTCATGGTATACATTACCGCTAATTTGTGTAACTGTCGTTTTCAAAATGTCAGTTTCATTATAATTACCATTACTTACTTAGAAATAAATGATTTACGGATGATTATGAATAATGATTGGTGGTGTGTCCGTGTACGTAGTGTGTCCGGCCTAAAAAAAGACCCCTCCTCCCGTAGATGTAGTAAAAGCCTTATTAAAAGATTACACCAGGGAATGGCCAGCAGCATCAACATGAGTACTTAACACCAAACTGATGCCATTCGTAGTGATTATGGCAAATCGCCCTATTATACTCTATGGGGGAGGTTTTGTCCAACAGTGGATATAATAAAGGAAGACATGAAGGAAGGCTCCAGTTAAATAATCACCATTAGCCAGCCTATACGTCTACTGCTAGGTAAAAGCTCCCCCATAGAATGCAATAAGAAGCTGCAGTACTCAGATGGATGTTACTGCTTTTTCCCTAGTGGTATTCCCTTAGTCATCTACGGGATCAATTAGTAGTTTTAGTTTTTATGACACTCACGGAAGGAGACTCCGGGGTCTATTTTTAGGAAAGACAGACCACGGCAGTTAAATAAATAAATATTGAATCATGCAAGCTCAAAGTCTTTAAGGAAATAATCACAAAACAATACCGCTTTATAGCTACTGTCGTTAAATATCTCAAATTAATATTTTGCGATCTATTCTTGAAATAAGAGCCTTAGAGCTCTCACATCTCACCAAGGGTCCAAGTCTCCCCAATCCATCTGTTTTTATTATAGCTATTAACACAAAACCTGATGAATATTTATTATTATGCCTCCCATACACGTTCCCTAATAGCGCGTGTCGTTCATACATACACGATAATTTATATACGACTAGCTTGTACCCGTGGCTTCACTTGTGAAAAATCTTAGATATGTTACCGGTAGAGTGCTTTCGCCTTTTTGTATACGCGAACGAAGTTTGCTGCTGTTTTAGCTATTATTTTATCAAACTTCATGAAATGTTGTACACATGATCAGTACACTAAATTTAATATCTAGAAATGCGGCGATCTAGTCTTTTTTTTTTTAATTTATGGTTTGTTAACCATAAATAATTTTATAAGAATTAATGCATCACGGGTCTAGATATTAGTGTACTGATCATATGTGTACAAAGTTAAAAAAATAAAAGCCAAATTAGAAGGAAACTTTGTTCGCAAGCAAACCGGTAACCTCCTCTTAAACACATCACTGTACATCAATTACATGATAACTGTCTAAAATCTATCCATAAAGAGTGTCTATATGTCATCTTACGATGTCGATACTTTGTTTACATGGATTATTTTTTTTTACTTCGGTAAATATGCTCTACGATCTACGTGGTATAGTAAAAACTGCACAAAAATCTACCTTATCAGCAGCCTTTAGACTCCCACTGCAGGACGAGGCCTCCCCCATAAAATCATCATCCATCATCATCATCCCATAAAACACAATGGGGGAAATTGAAATAATCACCACTCTTGGCAGGCAGATTGGTGACTGCAGTATTCGTGTTGAGTATACAGGGGATGATGCTGCCCATCCCCTGGTGCAATCCCTTAGTCGACTTTTACAACATCCACGGGAGGAGACACGTACAAAATCTGCCTAGTTGAGCTAAACACAGACAGACAGACGTTGAATCTTCTTAGTAGATTCGATAGATTCATAGCATGCTCGCCTCATTACCTTGGTATAGATTTGTTTTCGCAAAAGAATATTTTCATTCGATCGCATGTAAAGAGCCCAATTTTTCGTGTTTTTGTTTTCATGTAACACATTATGCTGTATATTATAATTATGCGTTATTTACGTGTTTTTAGACCGACGATGACATTATATCCTTTTTGGCATGGTTCCCATCGATCTGTTATGCATTGACTGACATCAAAACACATCTACATACAACTCAACGGTTCACTTATGACATAAATTACATTTCATTTTTCATAGCTGGCTTGCCATTTTTATTACACTAACAAAATTATTCTTAGCGATATTTGTTGCATAACTCTGTACTTTTCCCGACATCATAATTAGTTATGAATAAATACTGTATTTATTATGCAAATTTTATTTGTGCATTCGTTCGACTCTTTGTATTTCTTACATGATCAAAAATATGTTTTTTAATTTGAACCCCTCTTAATCTATGTAAGGTACTCAAACCTCGAATGTAGGATAATTCTGCTAATTTAATATCAAACGAGTACAACACTGTAATTTTAAATCGCACCCTTCAATTTGAAATCACTTGCACCTTTTTGATCTCATCAAGGCTCAATAGATCAATTCATATATAACTAATCTCAAATCAAGTCTATTCAAATGTTCCCACACTAAAATAGTCCAATTCAAACAATTATTTCATCCAATTCATTACCATTCAAGCGTAGAGTGCGGAAAACGGAGGACACTACGCTCGCCACGCGTCCGCAAGACGCGAGTGAATAGCGAGCCTAATTGTGACTATCGCGTCACGTGGCATATCGTGTGTGATGCACCTACTGACACACTTCTTACATTTAGTATTATAACACCAAAATTCTGTCATTGGATTTTTAAATCTATTGTGTCTGCGTATGGTTGGTTTTGGGTTGGATTTGTATGGTGGTTAAGATACTTAGGGATGGCCGAGTAAAAGGAAACTGTGACAAATGAACGTGAGTTTGAACTTTGAAACGCAATTTCATATTGTTTCTCAAAGCAATTTATTTCATCGTTATTGTGCAGATATTCCATTGAATTGATACCGTTTGTTTAACTTGTTTTTTTCTGTTTTAGTTTCTATAGGCTTTCTCCATTTCAGCTGAGAACGGATTTAGTATCATCTTTATCATCAGCCGATACACGTCCACAGATGGGGGATTTTCATAATCTCCACATTTGGAAAGATGATTGTTAATCGCAGAATTGTTGTTAAGTACTCAGATGGATGCTGCCATCCTCTGGTCGGCTTTTATGACATCAACTTGAGGAGAAAGAGGGGTCTTTCCAAGAAAGGGTACACTATGGCCTGCATTTAATTAAAAAATGCATTATTTTTATACTAACATGGAGTACTGTAACAAAGGTGTATGTAAAATTCGGTTGTATGGAAACGACCATATAAGGATTTTCAATTAAGTAATAGAAATTCTTAAACATTCGATATTTTTCAGTTTACACGTATATAAAACATACATACATAACATAACATACAAAACATAACATAACACCCAACAGTCACATACGTAGTCATGATCCCATACTAGGATTCCCTGTGTCGTGGGTATCAGGAACTACGAATACCATGGTTCCATAACACCCAGACCCGGTACAAATATTTGCAGATCATACAAACATTTGTCCCACAGCGGGAATGGAACCCACAACTTCTTGCATGTCAGCCAGCTACTTGCCTGCCGCGTCACAGGCGGTCGTCCAATCACCTAACTCTATATAATATATTACCAAATTTAAACTTATATGCTCAAGTAAAATTAGAGAAAACAGTCTGTGACAGATAGACAGACACACAGATGGACAGACTCCTCAGAAATCTTGCAATAGTTCCGTTGGTACCTTTCACGGAACCCTAAAAATTATGTGGTGAAAATGGGCATGGTCTTGTAATATGCCATGCCAATATCCGTTGGTCTAATAGTTTCAAACCTTTTTATCCGACTACGGCAAAGCTAAAGGATTATGATTGGAAACATGTCACGTCAGTACTATCCTTCTACCTGTCCACAAAACCCAAGGATATAAACCCAAAGCAATAACCACGACTCAAAAAAAGAAAACCGTCATAACCCGACGTATTCAGGGCTTTTGATGGATACCTTCACTCACCACACACGAATATACACTTTACTGTCTTGAAGACTGAGTTAAAATTTGCTTGAAGCTTTAAGTTTTGTTCAGGTGAAATTGAAAGTTGAATTGAACTTTATAGCCTTGGTTATACGGTTGTTTTTAATGTGAAAATGACTCCGGTAAAAGCAGAGTCCAGCGAAATGAACATCAGAAGATGTATGAGACACAGGATTAAAAATATTTGTACGCCCCATTATACATGGTGTAATGAAAGAGCTAAACGTGCCTTTATTAACCATACAGGGTGCTCTTTATTACATACAGGGTGTCCGTTAATTGAACCTCCGGTTTTCAATAAAATGGTTGATGGAGGTCGGATGTTGATCAAAAGATTTAAAATTGAAATTAGAAAGGATTATGCAAGGTTTTTTGGTATGCGGTTGGTCAGATGGTAATCTCGGGATTGTATTTGGTAGTTCTTTGAATATTCAGCAGAAGATTAAAAGAAAATGATTTTCTCAAAATTATAATCGAATATATTATTTGAATAAAATTATCTACCATCTCACAGGATTGTTTATTATTTAACCTATCTGTTCAAATTAGTTTAAATCAGCAAATAATCAGTTATTTTTAACTAGTTTCCATCCGCAGCTACGCTCTTATTATACCGGGATAAATAGTTACCTATCTTTTCATCTATAGGTTCTAATCTATCTGTGTATCTCATCAAAATAAGTTGTTCCGTCTCGATTAAAAAAACAAACATCCAAACATTTGCATATGTAATAATTTTAGAATGTAAAAATCTAACTTGTACAACTCGGTTAGCTTGTTATTTTACGAGTTAAAACAGGTACAAAAAATACACACGTACTACGTAGAAGAGTGTTAGTTGTTCCGTGCCGGAGCATTCATTGCTATGACGTAATGAGCTACGCCCGTGCCTAGCTAATCATAGAGCAACGATACTGAATATGTGTGACATCTCTCTAAAGTGCCTACAGAGGCCTTATTATCATGAGGTCTTATAGCGATTCAGTTCAATAACTATTCAGTACAAAATATCAGTTCCGTGATGTCCGCAGCTATACATAAAGGCGCAGTAGTAGAAAGTCTATAGACTTCTGCGATTAAAGTTATTCAATGATGACGAATGTCAACGACGCACCGATATTTTTTACTGAATATTTTTTGAACTGAATCGCTATAAGAGCTCATGGTCATCTTTAGGATGAAAGACGCAGTGAGTGCTACGTAGGACACATTCTAGATGGCCGTGACCTTGAGGTATTGTATTTATTATGGGTTGAGGCTACCGCTTAAAATCAGGTAGACCAAAAGCCATCATTACAAGGCTTCATTTAGTAAAAAAGGTAGACTTCCACTCTGTTGATTACTGTGTTTAATAACATAACAAAACACCCAACAGTCACATACGTAGTCTTGATCCCACACTAGGATTCCCTGTGTTGTAGGTATCAGGAACTACGAGTACTATGGTACCATAACATCCAGACCCGGAACAAACATTTGCAAATCATACAAACATTTGTGTTGCAGCGGGAATCGAACCCTCTTGCAGCCGGCTACTCACCCTCCGCACCACAGAGATCATCAAGCCTGTACGATGTGATATTAATTACGCGTTGGACTCAACAAGGAGGACTTAATCATCATTGCGTTTGATACATGCCCTATCTGAACTTATCATACTCTATGTCTCTCTTCGTACCTTTTAAGGCTTTTAAAAGGCTCTCAGGACGGCTAATCACGCGCCCGCGGCGCTCCACAGATTATCGCGCTTTGCTTGTATTACCACTCTGTGTGTGCTATTTATTCTACTGGGGATGTAGCCACCCTGTATGTTGCTGTTTTATTATGATTTGAATAGTGTCCTTTTTGTGTATTAAAGGGTATCTTAATTATTGTTTCGAGAAAGGTTTGTTTCTTTGCGTAACTTTTGTTACGAAACATGACTTTTTATTTATTTATTCGGGTAAAACTAAGGTTTAGATAAATAGACGTTACTTAGCACGTGCTTATGCTTAGCATTGTCCCTGTCACTCTCTAGCACGCGTGTTTTAACATTTGTATGACAGTGACAAGGGCAGGGTGGTTATTCTATATGACCTAAGAGATTCCTTGTCAAAAACGTGTGACGTCACCCATGCTATTTACCGATGATTCCACGCAGATATCGTAACGAGCCCGCGTTATGTCACGTTTGGTCATAGCGAATAAGGTGACAGTTCTAAGCATTAGTACGGACTAAGTAACGTCTATTTTATCTTGACCTGAGACTATTAAGATTCCTGAAAAGGATTTATAAGAAACTAAAAGCTAACGTGACACTGTAGTTTCAATTGAGGCTTACAAAACAAACCACATAGGTAAGGCTTGAGAATAGACTCCTGCGTCTCTTCCTGTGGATGTCCTAAAAGGAGACTAAGTTTTTTTTTTAGTGAAGGCAGCATCGTCCACTTGAGAACGTAACACCAATTTTGTTAGTAGCAGAACTTCTTGTGAAAGAGTTCGTCCGGGGAAGTACTACCACCGTACCTATTTCTGCCGCCAAGCAGTAGTGTTCGCATTGATGTGTTTCGGTTTGAAGTGTACGGGTGCCGGTGAAATTACAGGCACATGAGACTTTTCATCTTTATGTCTCAGGGTCGGCAGCGCGCGTGTGATGCCTCTGGTGTTGCAGGCTTCCATAGGCTACGGTAACTGCTTTCCATCAGGTGGGCCGTATGCTTGTTTGCTTGCCAAGTAGCATCAAAAAAAAGAAAAAAAACCAATGCGATCACCAATCCTACCAAGTGTGATAATTATGGAAAATCCCCCGTTGCATTTAATGCCCCTCATTAAAGGCAATGGGGTGGATTTGCCAAAGGCCTCATCCAGCAGTGGGCGTCTTAAGGCTGCTGATGATGAATGGGGATCAAAGAAATGACAAATATAGCAAACTCTTTAAAAAAAAATTGTACTAAGAGGTAAAGTCGTACCAGTTGGAAATACAAAGATAATTCAGATTTACCTAGCTAAAAGTGGCTAACGTGCCAGGTGTAGATTCCAACTTTGACGTTTATCATTGATCATTGATTATCATTTAGCATTCCCATCGTAAATTCAAGTTTATTCCTATAGAGTTACAATTTGCTGTTATATAAAAATGTTACTCTGCATCAGGTGCGTGGTTTGGTTAGTTCAGTTCAGCTCACTTTAGTGAGTTCAGATCAAAGTCAACATGTAAGAAAATTATTGACGTCACGACCTACCTACCTACGAGTTTGACGTAAGGAAAAATGGGTTCCGGATGCGCGAAAATAACCGCAATCATTTTAACAAACTATCTCTAATTATGCGTTTAAAGTGAGTATTTTATGACATGAACTGTTTGTGTGTTTTACTTTTAGTTAATTTGACAGAAACACCTACGGTGGCGCCGACGACGGTGGCTGGAAAACTTGTATGTTTATTATTATTATCTTTTTTATACATATTTTTTCTGGCTCTTAAACTATTGCGCTCTGACGATTTTAAAATGAATATTAAGCAATAGAGTTTTTACTTTCTTAAAATACTTGGTCTTATTGTCATCATAGCCTCACAAAAAGCTAACCACAGTTGAACACCCTTCAAGTTCCTCATTTCCAAGGTGGACCGCCCCCTGCCCGCAGGCATTACGGTCGAAGTAGGTACCTCCCGTTATTACATTCCACGCTCAATATGTCCGCTCGTTTTTGTAGGCCATCGCTTACCAGTATGATATTGATGTAATAACTCTTAGCAGTAGGTAAATTTAGAGTTCAGTTCATTTTTATTAATATGTACGAGTATAAAGGTTGAGTAAGATGTAGGTATAGGTAAGTACATAGATGTAGCTCTTTTAAACTGATTCAAGCATTATCAAAAGCGGTACCTCATTCATGATTAGCTTCTGGACTAAGCGAATCCTTTCACTACACTGGTTTGTTACCAACGTTCACAAGGTCTATTTCAGGGCCATAACTGAAGCTTGGCATTGACTCAAGCAGGCAAGGCAGGCTGACCAAGGCAGGGTGACTTAGGAAGAACCCACGTTTTCCTATTGACACGTTGGTTTTTATGGTAGCCAAGGTTTGTCATCTGAGATGCAGATTTCCACAAAGGCAAAAAGCGGCAGATTGTAAGGAATTTTACTGTACATTCAATATTATCAGAAAGCTGTCAAATTAAAGCTTTTATACTTACTTTGATTTATTCCAATTAGATTTGAAACATTTCAGAAACAAGGTTAACTAATAGTAATCTACGATCAGTTTCCGACAACATTTGACACTGAATGTGTTTTAGTTCGACTATCTCTGTCATGTCAGTTAAATAAAATTATGTATCCGGTGCTTTGATGCTGGTCGTAGGTGAAAATTTAGTATTTCTCTTACTAGATTACGCTAATAGGATCCATTTAAATATTTCCACATTAAACTGGGGAGTTACTTTATGAGTTTGTGTATAGTTAAAATATTCAATTTGTTTTGACAAAATGTACCACGTAAGTTTAAAGATTTTTGGTATAAAAAAACACATGACCCTATTTCTAAGCCTACTTCGTTCATCCGTCTGTTTGTATTATGTTACAGTGGTATATTTTAGCAGCCGTAATAGGTAGCCACTTACCATTTTCACAGATTATGGGTAGTTTGGGCATGTACCCAAAAAATGGGGGGAGGGGGAGGCTACGCTACAAGATTTTTCCATTGGCGGTCTAATCTACTAGTGGACAGCTAGTCTTGAGTTAGGTAAGTAAACTTTGAAACTCTACCTCCTAAAATTACGATAAGAATCGTTTGCCCACCTCGCCAATTAAATACTTAAACGGTTTTATTTAGTTCTTTCATCGACACTTTTTTCCCCTTTAACAGAAATCACCAAAATTGACTGTAAAAATCAATAAAAATGATAAAAAAAACATGAAGGTTCGTATGCGGTATACATATATGCCTGGTTAGGGTCCAATCCAAACCCATTAAAACTGCAATACCTCGTAGGTCCATCCACTTAGAACGTATCCAACGTGGCATTACAATGTGCCCGCCACCCAGACATAAAATTGAAAAGCCTCTTGGGTCTGTAATTTCACCGGCATTCATACCTTTCAAACCATTTACTCCTTGGTAATCACTTTTCCGAACAATCTCTTTTAGAAGGACCTCTACTTCAACTTTTAATGGTTAATACTTACAAAATTATTGGCTATTATAAAAAAAAGAAAAATTATTAAAAAAATTAAAGCAAACAGGCATACGGCCCACCTGGTGGAAAGCAGTTACCGTAGCCTATGGACGCCTGCAACACCAAAGGCATCACAAGCGCGCTGCCGACCCTGAGACACAAAGATGAAAAGTCTCAATGCTGGACATTTCACACAACATTATCTAGCCCCAAGCTAAGCAGAGCTTGTGTTATGGGTACAAGATAACTGATATACTTAATACAATACATTACATAGATAGATATTTTTATTATGCATAGAAAAATACCCAGAGCACCCTGAACAAATATCTGCAGATTCTACAAATATTTGTTCCGAGGCGGGAATCGAACCCGCAGCCTCCTGCGTCGCAGGAGAACCTTCGCTCGCCGCGCCACAGAGGTCGTCAAATGCCACGTTCCACGTTGTTAACAATATTATTTATCTCAAAATGACACTGTACAAAACCCCCATCTATAAACCTGTTAACGTCGGTTCAGCAATGCATGTTTGCAGGTCACCACGCGCCACTCCCACTGTTTGTCCAGTTAAAATGTTTACCCACCGCTCACTGCGTACACTCCACGCTGACCTATAAAAACGATAGGTACCTAAGTTTAGTTTAAGTTAAAGTTACTGCTAAGGGGAATACGTGTGTCTCTTGCGACAGGGTTGGAAGCAGGCATTTCAATTTAATTTAATTTAATTTTATAGAATAGAATAGATATAGAACATAATAGATTTATTTGCAACAACAAAAGATACAATTTAGCAAACTGTATTTAAAACAGAAAAGAAATGTTGTTGCAAAAAGGCCCCAACACAGCATATGTAGGTTAAAACAACCTACGCTGGTATTTTTGTTTCTTTGGAAACCAAATACCTGCTTAAAACGAATAACAATTTAAAAAAAATATTATCGACCATTTAAAATGTCTGCACAGTAAATTATGTTCGAGAATGAGCTGTATCTGTGCATGTGTAATGTTTAAGTATCAGGGTTTGCCCCTATCTTAACTACCTTCCTCAATAACAGTAAAGTCTCGCATTTTGTATGGTGTATGGTCTATATTTTTCAGCATACCCTGCAAGAACAAAGTAATTATATTGGCCAATTGTAAAATTAAATACCTAACCTAATCGATAATTTATTGTCTAGATTGGTGTACAATGATGGTGCTGCCAACAGTGATCCCATCTTCATGTTTTTTTTTTGAGTTTTCGCAATTCTAGAAAACATGTTTCAGTTTTTTAAACTAAACACAAAGGGATGGTTAGTTTCAAGACTGCACTGCGTAGCCAAAAAAAATAAGGATAAAAAAAATAAGTTAAACTAAATATGTTAAGTTAAATTAAGTATTAAATTAAGATTTCCGTATGTTATAAGGCATACGGAAGTTTTCATACAAAAAAAAACACACCGCGTCGTAAGCGAAAAAGTATTTGATGAGTAAAATATTTTTTTTTGAATATGACAATTATTCTTTAAATCTGCGCTCAGTTATAATGTAATCGATATACATATTTTCTTGACCACAAATTGTAAATAGCTAAATAAAACTGTTTTCTGTTGTTAGTATGGTAGTGTATCAGGAACAATGTTCTCATTTAAAAGAAAACCTCGTAGCAAACCTCTATGCCGTAGACAAATTTGTTAAAACACCTAGGAGGCCACCCATGTTTAGAAACGAGTTGACTTTCAATTAATAGAGTTAAGTGTCCCTAGTTA
This sequence comes from Epirrita christyi, assembly GCA_951392215.1. NCBI lineage: Eukaryota > Metazoa > Arthropoda > Insecta > Lepidoptera > Geometridae > Epirrita > Epirrita christyi. The sequence continues at coordinate 16,297,425 of OX595841.1, read as the reverse complement.
TTACAAACGCAAAGGGCACCTAGCTCTTATTTCTTTTAGTAATCAAGCAACACTCGCTCGCAGTGAAGCCCTACAAAATGTTAATGCTGTCCACATTAACGAGCACTTCTAGCGGAAAAATAGCTCGATTATAGCTTTATTATACAGCACAATTAGCGAGATACTTACAAGATAGAGCCTGCGAAGAACAGATACTGATGTTTGTGAAATCACACTTTTTGTATTGCAACTCATGTACCTGTTTAATCTAGTATACATATATAAGTAAACTATAATTCTTAATTTACATTAAAAAAAACACTTCATACTTCATAAATTAAGCAGAAAATATGCAAATAAAGCACAAGTTGATACCTCGATATGTGTTCAGTAGATTGGATAGTATTCACGAGTGTAAACTGAGTTGGAAACTAGCGTTGCTTTGCGAACGGAAAGTATTTTGTGAGAGAGTCGTCGTTATTATAGAGATATAGTTATAATATAATAGTAATTCTAACATTTTAAATTTGAACGCATAAGCGTTCAAATTTAAAAACACCTAACATAAGTTAGGTAGTTTGTTTCTTTGTTATCACACCTGTTAAACCAATATTGATGATATTCTATAGAAATATAGTTTATGATATGGAATGATATATAGTTAATTTACCCCGCGCGCTAAGCTATATGTTAGTTTATCATAAAATTAAGTGTCCGAGTACAATTTATTGATACTTCTGCCTTACTTTTTAGAAGATACCCTTGCTGATTGAGACAGGTAATCCTGAATCTCAATGTAAACGTAGGTAGATAACTTCAGAGATCCCACCAAGCTTTGTGACCGGTTCACTTCACCCTTCATACCCTCACATTTTCTACTGGAACCAGATTACTTATAATTGTATAACTAATCTGGTTTCAGTAACTACTTTAACATACAAGTACCTACCTACTGACTGTGTAATTTACTACAAACCATTCTGTAAAACTATTTAAAATTAAATTCCCAACCTATCCCGACGGCATTACGTTGCCACTCAATCTTCTTTCATAATTAAAGTGGCTTTTAACTCCCCGCCCAAACCTCCCTCCGCCCCCTCCCGGTCCTTTGAGCCCGTTCTCATTACCTAGGACTTAGGTATAGGTACTGGAGTAATTAGTGGAGCTGCTATTAAATATTTGAAGGTGGCGGGTTCAAACAGCTTTAGTGCAAAATTTTATGTAGAATCATCTTGTTTGCCAAACAGTTCTAATCTTAAAGGTAGTTTGATATGGGACATTCTTTAATGTTATATAAGGGTAACTAATCTTGATTTTGCCAATATTTCTCTCATTCATAGAACACGGAGTGATAAAATAATTAATAGTTATTAGCATAGCTACTAGCATCTAGGTCAGTCGCCTTACCTCAGGCGTAAAATTTTCATTGAATTTATTCACCTACATTTTGAACCTGCAACTGAACTAATTGGCAATCTGCCAAGAAACCAAGCAAGATATTTAGGTAGGAACCTACATTTTCTGTGACGAACATTATCCATTTCATCAAAATAAAATTTCCATTAATTAAAACGATCTTCATGCAATGCTATGATGTTAAAAATAGTCAATTTAGGTACCTAAGTTAGGTACTACAATAAGTACTTACTTATAAGCTGAAGCCTATGCCATAACCTCGGCCCGACCGCACCCACCTCTAAATTTAGCACACCTCAAGAAAACATCAATTGCACAAGACATGCGCACTACACCTTCAACACACGTGCCCTTTTCAAGGACGTCTGGACACCTCACTTATTACCACAACACTGGTTTCAAACGACAAGTTTTCTGCGTGAATTTAAATCCGGAACGCGCACCTGTAGTCACCTATTGGCAGGTGTACCTGTGCCGATAGCCAATCGGTGCGCACCTCACCTGCGCAGCTCGATAAAACGGGCGTGGTTTGCCGCGAGTGGCGCACTTTGCGCACCTGTGCTACCTGCGTCATCTACAGGTGCGATTGGTTGGATAACTGTCTAAACCAGCCAATCGTGAGGCTGCTACCTGTGTTACCTGGCAGGTGATTGGTACAGGTGATGTAGGTCAGGTAAATAGGTCAAGCTATCTACCAGTAATCTATGTGAAATGGTGTAATACAACTGTGGAATGGGAGTGGGTGGTTTGGTTAAAGTTGTATGAGATTTGCTCTGGGAATTAATGCGACGTTGCACATTTAAATACAGTCTTTATGGGTCTTTGAAATGAGGCTGCTTTGGTAGCGTGGTGGAACCTTTTATATGGAGCTTACTGTACGTAGAGTCGTCTGTTGTAGAGTTTACTTTATTTCAGAAAATATAGAGTTGGTATGTTTCTGTTTTTGTTATAGGTAGGTAGTACTTAGTACTGCCAAATGTTTTATATCAGTTAGTGCCTACGTGTTAGGTTTTGATAAATTATAAAGGTTTGGTCAGCAACTAGACACTAGAAGAGTCAAGCCAAACATCATCGTGTGCTTCAGAACTGCTCATACTGTCACGTGTTTTGTATAGAAATGTCATCAGCACTGAGCATGAAATCAGTGACATTGATACAAATCACCTATAAAGTAGGTATCTATAGGATGACAACCGCTCAGTGCTGAAGCATACGACGATGTGTAACTTGAACCTAGGTAAAATCAATATGATATACCTTTCATACCCACAAGTTTACTTAGGTAGTCTACCTCCAACACGAACTTCACCTCTCAGCTACCTAAGGCCGTACATAACGGGGGTCTGAAAGCCTGATTACGGGGGGTGGCAGACTCCCAGGTCGCAAGTTTGAAGACAAATTGTGTAGCGAGGGGGAGGGGGTAAAAAAATGGCGGCGGAATGACGTCTCAGGTCGGAGTTTAAAAATAAATACCTAATGGAAAAAGTGAATTGGATTTTCTTGCTAGATTTATTCGTCGACGTGAGAGTAATGAGGAGGGCAATGAACTCAAGGTGTGATTTCTCCCAAGGTTCCAATGTATTTTCATAAGTGGCTAGATAGTCTAGATGGAGATTCGTTGGAGCTTAACGTAGACCAATCGAAGATTCAATTCGCTTTACTTTTATGGCATTAACGTACTTTCACTTGTAGTAGGTAGACCGTATCTTTGCCCTAGACCTGAGCGTCAGATATGAACATTTTAGGTACATTGCAATGAATAAATACTAAGTTGATCAGTATTACCTAGACCTGAGATGAACGACCGGTTAGACCTTTTAAGATCAAAAGCACACAGCCTAATACTCTCTAAATCTCTAAATATTATTCTAAGTTGTCAATCTCTGAGGAATAGTAAATAATAATAATAATAAATAAATACTGGACATTTCACACAACAGATGAATCAGTAATTTCACCCAACGGAACAGGGTGAAATAGGGTGAAAACCTTATAATATCCGTAACTTAATGGGGGAAATAGAAGTAGTCGGTGCAATTTGGCAGAATGGCAGATGAACACTAGACTGAGATGCCTTAGATGCGGGTTTGACTCCAACTGCAGCAAAAATGTTTGCATGCTCTCCAAATATTTGGTCCATGTCTGAGGATCGTGGTTTCTTGGTACTCGTGGTTTCCCACGACACAGGGTATCCTAGTTTAGGATCAGGACTAAGTATGCTGTGACTGTTATGGTATTTCATGTCAGTAACTGACTGTTTGTTTGTCTTCATGTCATCATCATCAGCCTGTAGAAGTCCTGCTGGACATAGGCCTCCCCTTTAGAATGCCACGAATGACAGTCTTCATTTTTTTCATTTTCATTTCATTTCATTTTCATTTTTCATTATGGATTCTATCACATATCACTCCTAGCATAACTCTCTCCATAGCCCACTGCGTGATTTTGAGCTTGTCTAACTGGTCTTGTTCTTTGTGTTGAATACACGATCATACACAAATAAGCAAACAATAAATTGCTGACACAAAAATGTTTCCTTCTAAAACCCATGACGAAGCTTTATACATAATAATTTCCAGTTAAGCCTTACTAAGCACATCGCAAGGTAAACAGCAAGAGAACAACAACGGATGCGAAGGCAAGCGTGCTACGGAACCAAACTTATAACAAGGATAAAAAGTTAGTTCCCACCGCGAGGGAGGTATTATGTAATGTAACTACGAGAGGTTGCCTTGATGCTTGATGCTGTAGGTTTGATGTATATACAGGATTTGCCATAATCAATACGCTTGACAGAGTGATTGGTGATCGCAATTGGTCATAATACTCAAATGGATGCTGCTGCCCATTGATGTAATCCCTTAGTCGGTTTTTAGAACATCCAAATGAGGAGATGGAGGGGCTATTAGTAGGCTGAATAAACCACTGCTCTGACTATAAATATATTTTTATACCACTTGACAAGCAAACAAGCATACGGCCTACCTAATGGAAAGTAGTTACCGTATCCTATGGACGCCTGCAACACCAGAGGCGTTAACACGCGCGCTGCCGACCCTGAGACAAAGCTGAAAAGTCTCATGTGCCTGTAATTTCACCGGCACCCGTACCGTTTAAACCGAAACACTGCGAGCATTACTGCTCGGCGACAGAAATAGGTATGGTGATAGTACTTCCCCGGACGAAATCTTTCACAAAAGATTCTACTACTAACAAAATCTGTAAGTCTAACACCTAAGTAGTTAGTTAGTTAACTTATTACCGCAATGAGGTTAGAAAAGTAAGCATCAAGTGAACGAAGCGAGGCGTGGGGTTGAAAGGAACTTGTAACGAGAGTATAGAAGTTAGTTCCCACCACGCTGGAGGGTTTAAGTAACTACTACGAGAGGTTGTGTTGTTACCTTGAGAGGATGTTACCAGTAGGGCGCTTACGATCTTATCAGTTCAGTCAGTTTTGTACAAATAAGTTTTTTATTTATTTATGATTTGGTAACCAAATTATAATTTTACAAGAAACTAACGCACCACGGGTCTAGATATTAGTGTACTGATCATGTGTACAAAGTTTCATGAAGTTTGAAGAAATAATAGTCAAACTAGAAGCAAACTTCGTTAGCTACCGGTGACCTCCTAGTAATGCTTGTTGTCATAGGTTCTGTATAAATCTGTTAGTCTAATACCAAGTAGCTAATTATCTACATGTGGCGCGATTACGTAATTCTGTTGCTTTTGGTTTCAATCGACTTCAATACTGTTTCTATCCGAAATGACGCTCTTGCTGTTACCCAATTTACGTATTTTATTTACAAAGGTTAATTATAACGAGACGTAAATTATGTATTAGCATAAATGTAATTTCAAATAGAAACAACACTGAAATCGATTGAAATCAATAGCAACAGAATTACATAATCACTCCACTCTAAATAACCTAATATAAATAATGGGGTTAAAAAGTTAAACAGCAAAAATTATCGTAGAAATTAACTTAAAGATCACGTAGTTATTATGTAATGTGTTGGTATTATGTAATGCTTCTGATGGTGTGTTTATACTTTTAAGTTTGATGAAAACCTGTCTTGTTAGGTCAGAACTTTATAATATATTTATACTTTACATATTGCATAGCTATTGCATGCATATTGGAAAAATAAATCTCATCTATTATAGGTACCTATTTTTCTAGTACGAGATAAAAAGACTTCCAGCAAAGTTTCCCAACATACTCTGAAACATAAAAAATAATACATTTCTATTCACGTACATTTCAGTGTAAAGGATTTCCATACCTACGTCCCATTGGGCTCACGACAATCTACGCGGGCGAAACCGGAAAATTAGACATAGTTACTGGAACTAGCATTTTATTCTGTGTCGGCGCACCCTCGGACATGGTATAATAAGCTGAGAGTAGTATCAGTAGGTTTTTTTAGTAAAATGAACGTACATTTTATGTTTTTATGCGATGCATCAAAAGATATTAGTTTATGAATGAATGAATGAATGAATGATTTATTTATTTGCTTAGAATGTAGGTACAGTACAAGACAGATGATAAATATAAATTAAAGTCTCCAATACATTCTGCCGTCAAGCGTGCAAAATTTAAAATGTCCTTACAAACTAGGTATAGCTAATATGCAGGTCACAAACGAGTCAGAAAACAAAAAAACTCAATATAATTATAAAACGATTAAATAGGTCATACACAAAATAAACACAATGTCAATAAAAACCAATTCATTGTTCTGAGAGATTGAAAACCCCAATTAGGTAGGTACTTAAATGTTGTTTTTATAACTGAAATACTCATGCATGGAGTAAAAACACTGTGACAGGAGCCAATTATGTAGTTTACCCTTAAATCTGTTGAGGGGTAAATCTTTAAAATCTTCAGGTAAAGAATTAAAAATTCGAATCGCCATTACATAGGCGTTTTTCCTAAACAATGCTAACCTACAATGCGGCAGTTGAAGTTTCCTGTCAGTTGTATGCCTTAACTGCACGGCACGCCGTGAACAATTTTGAGGGAAAAACTCCGGAAACTGTTTGACAAATATAACAGCTTGTTTGATATACATACACGTTAATGGTAAAACCCTTAGTTTCTTAAATAGTGGCTTACACGAGTCCAGAGTCACAGAGTCTCAGTTTAGTTACATAACTGTTTCAAAATAAATCAAATTGAAAGAATTTTATTTATTGAAATCACAAGGAGCATTTTGAAACGTCTTATAAATTAAAATTACTCCTGTTCCAACGCGACCATAGCCTAGAAGAATCAGGCACCAACACGGCTTGGCTTAATTTGATGATCCGTCTTACCACTAGTTGGGAAGCGTCTGTGTGGTGCCTCAGAGCAAGGAGAAGCTGATACATAGTAAATGAGAGCTTAAAAACCTTAGGAAGGTAGTCAAAAGTAAAAACATGCATGTGAGGAACCTCTATGAGGTGTACCGACTCTTTTTACCAAACTGGTCACTAAAAATGTACCGTAAGGCGAGTCCTTGGTGGACGTGACCTAAGAGGTATTTTGTTATGCTACTTTTACCGATTAACATCAGGCATCATTTATTTCAATGCATTCAACGCTTGCTTAAACCAAGGATACCGACTCGTAAAGTTCAAAAAATCATGCATTGTGGACCAGCATTTTGTGGACTGTGACTTCATATTGACCAACAGATTCTGATGTTGATCCAAGACATCAACATCTGTTGATCTGTGATGCGGCATTGGTTAAAAGTTTTTTTGGCACCAGCTAATTTTTTTCAAGGTATTGGTTGGCTTCTAATCTAAATTCAAACTTACCGTGGACTGTTATCAAAAATATTTCCATCAAATTACAACAAACTGTTACGATCAGAAAAATGAATAAAACAGACGTTCCGGGATATTTCTCCCATAACTTTGCCCGGATTTCATATTCAGTTCGCTTCAGAAAAAAGGTGTTCACTTTTTATGCGGGCAAGTTGAAATGAATTCACACCCGCCACGCCGCACCCCGAAAACTGGAAAAACTCACAGTTAGGATATTTGCAATGCGAGGTGACCAGCCGTGCTACTGTGTGTGCCTTCAATTTATGCTTGCCGACCGCAGAGTCCAAGTTTCAGCTGGGCCAAACATGTTTGGGAAATTTCAAAGTTTTATTTTTCATTGTGAGTTAGTTGAAACTTTTACAATGTAGTTTAGTGCAGGTGGGGTTTCATCAAAATCAACTTTTACTGTACTTTACTTTAGGTGATTCTTTTAAATAACTAAGTCATCCTGCTAAGATTTATTAAAAAAGATAAAGAAATTAGCAGCATTTTTTTATGGTACAACTAATTATCTGCACGCACTTTACGGTACAGCAAGCAGCACAACACTAAAAACTGCAAATGATACTCAACTGGCGGCGTATCGGCGCAGTACTAACAAATAGGGTCCAACCCTCAAATAATCAATAAAGATAAAGATAATTTATTTGATTTGAATAATATGGTAATTTTACATTGGTGGTCATAATTTACATGTCCAAAATACTCAGTCATACATTATGACATACAAATAATTTAGTAATTTTTATTATATTTAGTATTAAATATAATAAAAATTGATTGTTTTAAATTCCCATGCCTCATATGCTGTATTCATAATCTAAACACCAATAAACTACACTACTTCTCTAAATAATTCACATAGCACTCTACCTCTCGGGAGAGTCCGTCACGGCCAATTACGGAGTAACAGGACACGTCATTAGCAGCCTTTGGTGACGTCACGCCGCGTTAGCCTGAGCCGCTCTACTTTAGCTAAATTTAGCTAGAGTCTTGGAAATGGGTCAAGATGGGCTGCCCGAGGCTAAAAGGTAGCGTGAAGCGGACTAATGTAAGGCTTTGAAAGGTTTCATTGGCTAAATGTGTTTTTTAACAGAGTATAATTACTTGAATCTATTCTTTAGTTCTTTTACAATCATCATCATCATCATCACCAGCCTGTAGAAGTCCACTGCTGGCCTCACCCATTAACTTTTTTTTTTTTGATAGGTTTGAGTTACTGCTGTTTTTCTTTTTAATATTTTTTTTTTAAATTAATACATAAATATCTCAGTTTCGAAATTGTATATATTGATCTAAATTAGTACCCCATAGGTTATGTTTATTTCTACAGTAGCAAAGTTTATCGTAAAATTGATAAAAATAAGTATAGTACCAATATTGCTACATCTTCTTATAAGACAAGCAACACGAGCACTTGCTGTAAGTAACACTTAGCTGATTATATTATGCAGATGAGTTGATGCCTCACGCCTCTACGACGCTATAACATTACGCTGTTCCAACTGCCTTTGGAGGCAAAATAGGCGATGGTTAACATTGTTGGAGTTCCCTGGCAACTATCAAAGAGAAACCCTCACTGGTATCTTATCTGGTATTTTGGGGACTTTTTTAAATATTTTTTAGTGCACACCTCACTCAAAACCTTTCGTAAAAAGTTCTTAACTCAAGTTTTTTTAATAATGTGGACCAGTTTTTGTTAACAATGAAAAAGAGTAAGCTGAACATTCCGTTTACCAATTCCATTGTAATAACTATATTACATCTTATAAACATGTAAAACAGCAATAAATATTCTTTGACTTTGACCAAAACCTTAATTTTCTAAAGCTCACCTTGGATATTTTCCACGGAATCTACAATATTTTGTATTTTTTTTACCAATTTTACCAAAATCTACCCAATGGAATATTTTATTATTTAGGTATACTTAAAATTCAAAATACAAAAATATATAAAATTAAATCTACTCAATTAAATTAACAAAAACTGGTTTACAAATACAAATACTCACAAACATTTATTTTGGTAAACTTATTCTAATATACATTTCATGAGTTTGGGACCCTCTTTTAAATTATAAAGATACCTGTATTAGAGGGTTTTGCTCTTTCGTGGTAGGAACAAGTTATTTTCATAAAAAATATTGTTAATTTTAGTACTTAAGTAAAAAGTAAACAAATATGATTGAAAAGTTAAAACTAAATGAAGCTGATCAATAAAAGTACCTATGCACATAAAACTTATCAAAAAATATAACCAACACACAAAACACCATAATGCTTTCATGTTGTGAAAACTATCTTGTAGGTCGGTACAGTTTTATACATTTTCATAATACCGTACCCTGACTTATCCACATTTTTTGTACACAACACTACAAACACATAAGTCAAGTAGGTGTGATCGTGTGTATGTAAATAGGGATATATCCGTATATAATCCACTTTATCGAATTAACAGGAATACACTAGATCAAGCGGGAGGGATATACGATGTCGTAAGGTATGTTGTTGGCGAAATATGGTATTGCGGTTGTTTTGGGGAATAGTTTCAGAAAAAATATAACAATCATTGCCGAAATCTTTTAAGAAACAAATAATATAATTATCTTTTGTATTTTCCTTGTACTTTTGTACAAAAATATTTACAAAAACATAACATTGTGACACAACTTTATGTAACTTTGCCTAAGAGCCTTTTGCAAAAGTTGTATTCAAATCAGAAACTTGCGAGTCAGGCATATAAGCCAACACACAGAAAATTCATTGTTTTTTAAAGTTATTTTATGTCACAGCGTTTTAATTCTGTTATCCTCGGGGGTATAACGTCGGAGGTATGGAACAGGAGCGTGGTGGTACTGTATTCCAAGAAAGTTAACAACGCATCCTATTGAAAAATTATAGACCCATTTCACTGCTGAGCCACGTCTATAAGCTATTTTTGAAAGTAGTTACCAATAACACACGTTGTAGGTTTGATGACTTCCAGACTTCCGAAAGCCGGGTTCTCAAAAGGCTTTAGAATACCGTAGACCACATCCACACGCTCCGGTAGATTATACAGAAGACCGAAAAGTATAATCAGCCACAATGTCTAGCGTTTGTGGACAACGAAACTTCTATTACACTGTTGATGACTATATTAATGATAAAGCCGCGTGGCCTGATGTCGCTCTGCCCCTCGACTGCTAAAATGGAAATTTGCAATATCTGTACTTACCTATTTACATGTTTGTATTAGATTATTATTTATAAGTATAACAAGCGTAGCGTGTGCTGTCTTGCATATTTTTGCTGATGTTTATTTACTTTTGACTAACTTCCTAAGGTTTTTAAGTTCTCATTTACTATGTATCAGCAACTCCTTGCTCCGAGGCACCACACAGGCGCTTCTCACCTAGTGGTAAGACGGACCATTTATGTAAGCCAAGCCGAGCTTGTTGCCTGATTCTTCTAGGCTTGGTCGCGTTGGAACAGGAGTAATTTAATTTTATATAAGAGGATTCAAAAATTAAATGATCCTTGTGATTTCAATGAATAAAGTTCTTTTTGACTTTGACTTTGACCTTGAAAAAGCCTTTGATTCAGTCGAAACCTGGGCAGTGTTACAGACTTCACAGCGCGGCAGCGGTGCCAGATCGACTACCAGTGTATTGAAGTGTTGAAGTGCAAAGCCACTATGTCTATCAGTCTTCAGGACCAGTGCACGGATCCTATCCAATTGCAGAAAGGGGTAAAATAAGGAGCTTTTATTTCTCCGAAACTGTTCACTTCTGCATTAGACGATGTTTTCAAGCTTCTGGACTGGATCGGATATGGCATCAACATCAATGGCGAATACATCATGCACCTTCGATGCCAATGACATTGTTATCATGGTAGAATCACTTGTAGACCTTGGCACAATGCTCAGGGACCTCTACACTGTCTCCCAACAGGTTAGTATTAAAATGAACATGGGGAAGACAAAAATCATGTCAAGTTGCTTTTTTCAATAACGACAGTTAAAATATTTCGGTTTGAGAGGTAAAAGCACCATTATCGAGCTCACACAAAATGCCATCCAAGCCAACTTTTACCCGATAAGAAGTTTTAGCTAGATTATGATCATTATAGCCAGGCGAGGCGTAGGTGACTCGCCAACAAATCCCAACTTTCAAAGCCATAAACGGATAGTTCGAGGATTCCAAGTTTTCCAATCTCGCCGGCCGACACTGTCATATTATTTTCTAACTATTTTATTGCAGCTTGCAACCTTACAAGTCGAGTTATAAGTTACAACGTGGTAAATAACAATGTTACCTAGTGAAAGTTTGAAAGTCATAAAATAGTTGTTCGAATATTGAGTAGATGGGAATTTTGAGGTGCTTTGTGGCTACGGTTCTTTTATGGTGTGAATTAGAATGATAAAATGTGCAATGAAGTGGAGAGATTGTGTTAAGTATACCTATCTCTTACAATAGGGGCCTGATATGTTTTTAACACGCTATTTTCAATAACTGTTTACATTACGTTCAATAATTGTAGGTATTGTTGTTCAAATTTGTAAAACAAGATTTTGCTTTGTATTTGTTACTCTTTGTTAAAATATATCTAAATATAATTAATTATCTATCTAAATTAATATTTTATAATAAACATTAAAAATACTCTATGGATGATCTCTGCATCGGCGTTCGGCAGCTTGCTACATAGTTATAATTTGGTACTACTACTTCTTGCCAGCGGTTTTTTCTGGGTTAGAAAAAGGTTGGTTTAGTTCAGAAATCCGCTTGAAGTAAGCATTGAAAAGAGCCTAGTCACCAATGTCGAAAGAACCAGTGGGTGAAAGTAAGTATTTTGGTAAAATACCAATTTATTTTCACTAAAATCCTTTAAGTTAATGCAATAATATACGAAACTCCAAAGTACCAATATCGTGTCGGACAAGACAGGCCGAGGTATGGTTCGCACGTGTGCGCGCACAAAAAACGCGCCTTAATAAAACGAGGTGCCGCGGGGGATAGGGACGTTCACCTCACAGATATGAATTTAATACTGAATTATCGGATTTCGATGTTTGAGCTTTTTTGGCGAATTGCTCCGGAGAATTCAGAAGTATTTTATTTGAAAGCTTAAGTTAACATAGTAAACATTCATTGAATGGGCTTGAACTTAACAGCTTTAAATTTTTTATGGACTTAGCAAACTTCGGTTTTTTTGGAAATGTATTACAGAAAAATAGTTGAACGATTAATTTTTCATTGCCTTATTTACCATCGGTGTGGGTGAAGTTTCCATCAGCAAAATCAAGATGAAAGGACTAGCAAGTTTTTCATACCTTCAGTGACAAACTTTGGTGTTTGGTTAATACCTAATTGGCGAGTCTCCGTTATCGTATACCTCACTATCAAAACCATTATTAATTTAATACGTTCGATATCAATAGCAGTAATGACAGGTTTATCGAACTCTCGGCAGTTATCTACAAAGTCACCTCACTAGAGATGGGTTTGATTACGGGGGACAGGTTGATGATTAAAAGAGCTATCGTGGTAGTGAGAACTAACCATGTTTTCAGATCAAAAGTTCGCCTGAGCCGTGGTTCTAGCTAGAGATTTTATAACGATTAGACGATATTATGCTGCCAAGTGGCAGCTTAATTTATGTGGCTATTTCGTATTCTTCTACTAACATTCAAAACGATTCTTGTGATTTTACTTTCGAACTCGACTAATTTACTTGAATATTTAAAACAATAAACAAAACGCATGATGCTATTGTAATTTGTTTATTTAATTTAATGAATCAGTAAATAAAATATCGATATTTGTGTAGTTATTATTTTATCGATGTTATCTCCGCTCTAGGGACGGGTTTAATTACAACGCGCGGGCGACAGGTTGTCGGGTGACGTCATCGCTGCATGTGGAGGTGTTGTGACCTCTATGGGTGTGTGTAGGTATTTATGTTTACACATAACAGTACATGCTTAAAGTGTTACGCCATATTTAATAATAACTAGCCTAATATCTAAATTTTCTACGATTACCGTAGCAAGCGGAACTCTATCAACCAGTCGTAGTAATACCAGCGTCATATTATCGTGCTTGAAAATATAAATAATGATAGGTATACGTTCTTTGCACAAAGTCAAATATAGCTACTTCATTTTACCTGTAATTCTTATAGAAAACACTCTGTCGGATTTCTGGTACAAAATTACAGCTACATAAGTATACCATTATCATTAGAATTATAGCATTTGGGCTGTATTGTGACCGGCTACACCAAGAGAAAAGACATGACAACCGTTACATAGCTACCTACACTAAGTAAATATACATTGTCCTTTACCAAGTGAAGCCAAGTAAATGTTATTTAAGTTACACCATGTTTTTACTTCATCCATTTTACATAAGTATACCCTTGGGCCATAAAACTACGGGCCTTAAAAATGCATTTAAATTAAAGTACCAATTAAACACTACAAAGTCTGCGTTGTTCCTCAACTGTTAATACCTCGTTAAAATGGAAAGGTCTCAGATGGGCGTTGATAAGGATTCGTTGTATTTCTAGAAAATAAACATATTTTTTTATTTGAGTACCTACAGAAATATACCTTTGAGGACGAGACAAAAACTCAATAAAGTATAATAAATAGGTTTTTTATCACATCGACACTGATAAAGTTATGGTACTGCTTTGAAACGTTAAAACGATTAAATGGATTTAGATTGAAATTGTTTTTGTTTTTTTTTTATTTTTTTTTATACTACTTGGCAAGCAAACAAGCATACAGCCCACCTGATGGACCCGTTACCGTAGCCTATGGACGCCTGCAACACCAGAGGCATCACACGCGTGCTGCCGACCTCAGGGTCGATGAAAAGTCTCATGTGCCTGTAATATGTAGGTACCTACATAAATTTAATTTAGGGTCACGTTGTAATAATAATAAGCAAGTGCTGAGAACTCGTAATAAAACATGCAGAAATCTCTGTAAAGTTGACTCACCATCAGGGAAACCTTATTCCGATATAATCAAAGGTATCCAATTCAAATGATTGGTTGAAGCCTTATATTTGTGAATCGTGATGATTGAGGTATAGCCTCATTATGTCAATACGTGTATTTTAGTGAATATCTAAAAAATGAGTAACCCTCGTTTTTACCGCCAGCATACGCCTTTAATTATTTTAATAAAACCTATAAGTGATCCCTAAAAAGGTGTTTATACTGAAAATCAAATCAGTACACACCTATAGGTACTTACACAATATTTGGTAAAAATTCCCCAATTTTATCTTGGCGCAGCTGTTGTGGGAGTAGACTACAAAGTAGGTATAGATACTCTATAGGTACCTACCGAGTACAGCACGTACATACGTGATTTCCGTCTAAACCAATAATGTCACTCACCTTTTCCTTTTAAATTATCCATTCACTTTACCTACCTTGATAATGTATTTGCGTCATTTATAAGGTTATCGCCACACTAGGCGGCAGCGGCGCGGCCGTTGTTTAGTGCGGTCTGACCTGAGACCTGATGATAGTGCACCTTTATTGTTTATTTTATAGTTCCTGGTTATAATAAAATATTGGAAATAACACATATGTCATTTGTAGCATACGTAGTTAATTTTATGTTCTAACCTTACCAAACCTTCACCTTTTGTGACTTTCACTATACCAGAAACTCACTAAATATTTGTAGCATCTAACAATTCTTATAATCTACTGAAACCTTATAACATAACATAGCACCCAACAGTCACATACATAGTCCTGATCCCACACTAGGATTCCCGGTGTGTGTGTGTGTGTGTGTGTGTGTGTGTGTGTGTGTGTGTGTGTGTGTGTGTGTGTGTGGGTGTGGGTGTGTGTGTGTGTGTGTTTGTGTGTGTGTGTGATTATAATAAACTTCTATCCCAAACGTACTCACGCTGTAACTAAGTAGAAATCAAACGATACATGAGATCGAAAGGTTCGACTCTTTTACAGAGCGTACTTACACCGTGACTTACACCAATGCGTTTGTGTCACGTGCTCACCAGGGGAAAAAATTGCACAAAATTGTATATTGTCATCCACCGATTTGCACTGCGCCTATTCGAGGATTCAATTCCTGTCTGCTTATTAGTGTCAGAAGTACCTATACATAGTGATGAATATTAAAACTTCATAAACGTGTTTTGTTTTTCCTACCCATAATGAATCAAAACTCATTCCTTGACCCATCAAACCTGTAGATAAGATATCTATTCCCTACAACAGATAGGTAATAACTACGCACGAGTATAACTACTCTCTCATCTGTGGAATGACAGAGTACCTTTTAGATAAGTGTTTCAAGGAAGGCAGGTTAAAAGGCTATCTTACGTTTTTACCGTTAGATAAATGGAATGGAGTCGAGGTGGTATTATCTTTTAGTTCTTAAAAATTATCGTTTTGAATGAGTGAAATTAAATTAGCTACTCATTTGTTGCTTTTAGGCGTTGTTTGTTGATGATTAATTTCGACATCTACTAATCAGATCAAAATGAGCTCTTGAAAATTGAGTATTTTTCGTACTTAGACCAAGGAGTCTCTACCCTAGTCTTCGTAGACTAACTAAAGAATCAAATTATATAGACTTTTAAAAAATTAGTCTTCGTGGTCATATCAATGGGACCAACGCGGTAGGATACAAAGCAAAACATTTTTTGTAATAATTGTTACAAAACAAACAATAAATTGTTGTTGTTGTTTTTTGATTTTAATAATTGTATAATTATATATTATGTGATACATTATAATAATATATCATAATCTAATTGTACTGGGCTAATTATGTATAAATATTTTTTTTTGTTATTATTTATCCTAGATTACAATAAAGTGTTCATCTATCTATCTATCTTTTTTAAATCTGTATTTTTATAGTGTTTACTTTTTAATTTTATTTTTTCCTCCTACAACATAGGTACTCGGTAGTTATACCTCCTGTAGACTGAAGAAAGAATTGTAGAGTTTCTTTAAGAAAAGGTCAACTATAGTGATTTCACCAAAAACCTCACTACCAAATAATTGAAAACAATTATAAATTATTAAAATAATTTGGTTTGAGTAAACATATCATATTGAGTTACCTCTACCAGATGAAGTCACAAAAACCACGGTCAAAGGCGCAGCCGCCATTATTTTGTTTGTAACAAAAACCAAATGGTTTCCACATGGCCACACCTTTCTCAGGTAAACCAACCTTACAAAACCACACATTCAAATTCAAGCCATATCTCAGAAGCTATAAGATCAATTACAGCATGAATGTTGTATAACAAAAACTTACCACCTCTACATTGGATTTTAACATCATTGTGTAAAAGCTTTAAAGTCGAGTTTTGGTTGTATCTTGTGTTATAAAGTGTATAAAAAGTGATCTTTGTGTCCACATGTGTTAGTTCGTGGAATAAGTAATTAGTGATTAGAAGCCGTGGGATTCCCAGTAATACATACTTAATGAGGATTGTAGGCAACAATCCTACCTTAGATTGTACCTAAACAAATGTCAGGTAACTTCCTAAATTATTCGGAAACACACCTCCTGGGTTTTTTATGGTGATAGGTTTTGTTTTTGTTTTTTTGCATAAAAACCAGGAATTTTTCCCGGAAGTAGTCCGCTGCTCGACATGAATCATGAACTTCCAGCCAGTTCATTTTGAGATCGGAATAATTATGAGTACTATTGTTATTTATTAATAACATAACATTATAATTTCTTAAACAGATATCGTAAATTATACTAAATTATTATACTATTTTATTATACTTGTTTTGTGACTCTAAAGTTGATCGGGCCTTTTTAGTATTTTAGATTATTAGAAAAAAACGGTTAAATTATTACAGTACGTAAGTACAAGGGAAATCAAATAATCGTACCTATATAATTTAGACATCAAAGTAAAGAACAAAATTTACCAGTTTGATAAATCGGACATCGATACCACTTTGCTTTATGTTGGTAGTAGGACTACTTACGCCATCTAGCGTGAAGTAGTGTTACTAAACGCGATAAAGGTGGGAATATTTACTGTTATCGACGATGTAAAAGTAAATAAAATAGATCGGTGTGGTCGATGAAATAAAAAAATTGGACTATGATAAAGTTTGAAGGATTTTTTGTTTATTACAAGATAAACAGATTTAGAGCAAGACTTTTACTCCCCCCATAATTTAATCCCATATCTTGTAGCGCATTACTTCCTTCTTGATCACTCTTCCTGAGGTGGTCTGAAGAGTTTTGGTAGGAAGAATCAGTGTGGTGAAAGGATTCCACGCACGTCGCATGCATAATTTACTATTTATATGTTTTGCGTGTTTTGTTTGAGTAGGTATTATATCTGGTATTAAAACATTAAATAATTTTATGCATCGCTAAAGTAGGGAATGCACCGGACGAACGGATGGACGATTCGTGGAAACGGCCGATATATCGACGTGTCCTACATCGCACAATGATGCTTTGTGGATCTCTGATGTGCGGTGAATGAGTGATTATCAAGGTTAGTTGGACATCTATAGAAACAAAATGAATCATGATAGTTACAAAAAAAAAGATTAAAATTATAATCTTAATTATAATTAACTAGTTGCGCTCCGTGGTTTCACCCGCGTGAATAATGATGAAAATTGATTATGATGAAAAGTAGCCTATGTGTTAATCCAGGGTATAAGGTATTTCCACTCCAAATTTCACTCAAATTCGTTAAGCTGTTTGAGCGTGAAGTAACAAACATAATAGGTAACAAACTTTCGCGTTTATAATATTATACACATTTTGGCTGTAATGGCTTGCACATAAGATATAGATATATACTGTGGCGAGCTTTTTTGTAGGACTGTTTAAGATAAACATTTCTATCATACATTACATATGTGTAACTCTAGCGGTTTTGGCAGCGCGCGCCAGAATAGCTCGCAGATGGTAGATTTTTTCCTAATTACTTGACACTTATCGTCATATTATGAACAATTCACACAATATCTTTATAAATTGTAGCCTATGTGTTATTCTGATGTATAAGCGATATTATTGTAAAGTTTCATTAAACTCCATTCAGTAGTTTTTACGTGAAAGAGTAACAAACATCTATCCATCCATCCATCCATCCATCCATACTCACAAACTTTCGCGTTTATAATATTAGTAGGATATATTAAGGACCTTATTCATAATAATTTTTAAACCTATTTTAGTTAAAATAGCTTTCGTCTTCTTCCCTCTGATGTAAAATGTCATACGTCAAAACAAGACAAAATATATTTTAACTAAAATAGGTTTAAAGATTGTTATGAATAAGGGTGTAAGTATATAATTATAATTTGGTTATAATTATGTAAATTTTGAACTAGACAGTTCTTCTTCTTCTTCATCAGCAACAAGATGCCATCAGGAAGATGAACAATGTTTTTTTTATAGCTATTGATATAAGAAGCAATATAGTTAAGCACACGGCAGTCATTTCTTCTTTGTTCTCCCGAAAAATTGAAAGACATCATGTTTGGAGCCTGCTCGATACAATTATGGTTCCATAATTAGGTATCCCAAAAAATACCAACCAGGCGGGGAACGACCCCACGACCGTCTCCTTGATACCGCTACGCCACTAGCTGACTTCACGGCTGGCCGAAATAGTAGGATGGTATTGATGGTTGGTAATTTTTGGGATAGTATAAAATCTTAATATTTCCCATGTGGGAAATGTGTGTGTTTCCAGTGTGGGTTAACACATTCAAACCAATAACTATAACAATATGGTGGTCGCCAATCTTCACCACCTGACTTAAAATACAGTGCCCAAGAAAAACCAGTCATAATGTGAATGAAAAAAGTTGTCTGGTGGAGAGCTAAGACCTGGCAATATAGCTCCCAAAATCGACAATGAGCCAACGACATTATAAAGGTCGGAAGACAGTGGATGGAGGCGGTGGTGGGGAAGTCTTTGCCCAACAGTGGACTTCTACAGGCTGATAATGATGATGAAATAAACATCATTTGAGGCTTCAGCTTCATATTGCCCATGACTCTCCTTTCTTGTCTATGATTTTGGTAGTGTAAGTACTAAGTAGGTATAGAACAGTCGGTTGATTACAACGAAGAATAATTTAAAAAGAATTCTCATTAGTTACTTTGGACACCTCAACAGAGCACAAGGATCACCTCATGTCAAGGAATGATCCCTAATCGAGAATAAAGAACCGTTCATATGCATCCGGTGCGGCCGGACGCAAGCATCCTGGAGGTATCAGGTTTAAGCGGCAAAAAAGCTGCAAAATGTAATATATTATGGACGTATATACAGATACTTATGAACTCTTTGAGTAATTTTCAATTGAATACTTGCTAAGACAAAATCTGTGGCTAAATTAGGAAAGAGGTGGAAGAGAGTGAAGAACCCTGTCCTTCGGAGTAAACAACGTGAAAATTGCCTAACGATTCGAGACCACTTGATGTATAGAATCGAAGGGCAGCATTTTTATGGGTTTGTTAAACGGAAAATGTATGGTTCATAACTTATGGGTAATGCTAATTATTTGCAGTGACATTAGAATTTTGACTCTAAATCATTCAACGACGACTTTTGTTCAAGTGCTTAATACACCCAAAAATAGCCCAATAAGAACTTCCCAAAACGAATCTGTAACAAAAAAATTTCATGCGCATACGCATAATATTTCACGGTCTATTATTCCTTACCACTTTCGATGATAAACCGCGCGAGGGTCGTGTTATTAATCGCTATAGACGTGTGAACTAATGCATGTCCATTTATCCAGGGCCGATATTAAGAGACACTATTCTGAGAGCATTCGATAATTATCAATGATGGAGTAGCAAAGAAAATGTTAAGGTACACAGACAGTCTAGATGATCTAAGATATTTTTTATAGTTATCTTCTGTGTATAAAGTTTGTCGATCCCATTAAATCAGTATATTTATCAGTACTTATGTCACTTATTTATTTTTTATCAGCCGGTAGATATCCACTGCTGGATGAGACCTCTACCATAGCATGCATAGCATATAATTCATAGCGTGTAATGGGAGGATTTGCCGTAATCACCATACTTAGCAGGTGAATTGGTGATCGCAGTATTGGTGTTAAGTACTCAGGTTGCCCCCTGGGGCCCTGGCGTTATCCCTTAGTCACCTATTACGAAATTCATTGGAGGAGTTGGAGAAATCCTATTCTTAGCATTTAAAAAACGGTTATAACGGTTATTGTATCCAATTAAATAGGCAAATAAACACCTTCAAAATTGCTAGCAAACAATAAACTATTACCATCGGTCATGACTTCATGAGGTAAGATGGTGGTCAAATATTAGCCTGAGCATAAAAATGGAAGATGATAGGTTAAAAGTGAATCTGCAGATACAGCAACTAAAAAAGCCAGGTACGAGGGTTATACACATGTATACGGGATATGTGCAAATAATGGACTTTCTTAAAACACGCAACTGCTGGTATTTCAAAGTTGGAAGGAAGCACACTTCCACGAAATAATCATAGGGCCCATTAAGTATTTCAGTCTCATTGACATCCAGAATAGTCCCCAGGACATCTCTAGGAATCCGCACTCATACGCATGGCTCGTTAGTAGCGACGTTTACTAACGATGTTTTGATGTATTATTAAAATATTGTGAACGGCCTTTCCAGCACTTTGGAGTAGGAAACAGCCAACAGTGTAATGTAGGAAGATAATTTTTTACAAAGGACTAAAATATAAGTTTTACTCATACTCATATCATTTATTCACCTTAAAAACACTAGGAGCACTTCTTTTGCCGAATGTCGTTATAAAAATAAAGGCAGTTGTAATTATAATAAAGGCAAAGATTGTTATTTTAATAGATACTTAGGTAAGGTACAGTGTTGTAGTAATTCTTTCAGAGTTTTCTCATTTGAGGGTAGAAGTTAATTACCAAACACATCAAATGTATCACGATGCCGCGTGGTAGGAAACAGGAATAACATAACACCCAAAAGTCACTCGGTGACCAACGTTTGACAAGTAAAATGACCATCAATTTGTCAATTTGTTAGTCACCGAGTGACTTAGGAGGGCTAATCCCACACTAGGATAATATGTCGTAGATCAGAGGCCGTAGACAAAGTAACATTCTAATAGCGATGACGCCAGTAGAAAAGTCCAAAATGTATGGGATTGACGTAAGCTATCGATATGTCACGTGGTCTATTGTATTGTATTACGACTGTAGAAATGGAATCGCTTCGAAGTGAATGCCGTTTGGCTAGGCCCTCAGGAACTGCGAGTTTCTTTTTTTTTCCAGATCATACTCACTTTTGTCCTACAGTAAGGATCAAATCCACACCTGTCTTGTTTCAGCCGGTTTCAACACCGCCGACTGTGACGAGGAGTTTGTCATCAGTGACACTGTGTTATAAATATTATCATAGTAGTTCATTCAAACGAGACAGTGAAATAGAAAATGATACCTGCCTAATTCTCCTTGTAACTAATATATATAACGCTCAAGAAAAATATTTGAAAAACAAAAAAATGATGAAAACTAAAAGAACATCTAACTGATTCCCTAAACCACTCCACTTAATCAGCCGATCCAAAATCCCTGGTCTCCATCCAGCCGTCCGTGAAGGAATGCGACCGAGGCCACAGTTAATATCACAGTTAGTATGGTGGCGAACAGGAATAGATCGTCCCCAAAGGTAAATTCGTCTACTGTTATTTATTATACCTGTTACATAGTTTGGTAAAGGCATTTGCAGGGATGGAAGTAGCGGAAGCCTGGGGGCAAGTGTCATGGGGGCGAAACGCTAGTAACCTCTCTGTATCTTGTCAATTTTCTAGTGAAGTGTTTTAAAGTGAGGTATATAATAATATTGATCATTGAAAAACAAAAACCATTTGTCGTAACTCATGCCAAGATCTGAATTCTTGGATCTAGATCAGCCATTTTTCTAGGTTACGTAAAGAAAGTGCTTTCAAAATCTTACAAATTTTATAGACGGTACTTTAATTTGACAATTGTTATATTTGATTATCAGCCATGATGTGTCCGACCTAAGAATAGATAGACCCCTCTGTCTCCTCCCGTGGATGTCGTAAATGCTGATTAAGTGATTACACTGGGAAGGCTCTGCCAGGGGCAGCATTATCCACGTGAGTACTCAACACCAATACAGCGATCACCAACCCGCCTTCCAAAAAGGTGTGATTACGGTAAATTGTATTCTATGCGGGAGGCTCCGTCCAACAGTGGACGTCTAACAGCTGGTTATTTTGATGATGAATTGTAATCATAGATTAAGTTAATAGGTGATTGGGCTGATAGGTTGCTGTGGCATCCTTGTAGGTTTTTAAGAAACTTCATGATCGTTCTAATGTTCTTTTTTGATTTCATTCGGTACTTAGTTTTAGACCATAAGCTTGGGGGGGTTGCCCCCGTCTAAGTTCACCTCTGCTTGTGTATTTGTGTATTTATTTACTATTATTATGGTTCAGTGCCAATTCTTTCTGTTTTTACCTCAGGCACGCAAGCGCATACATTTATTTTAATGCACGCAATAAATCTTTTCGAAAAAAATCCAATCGGTAAGACGATGTGTCGACGGACGGCGGTGTTTGTATACAGTTTTCTAAATACGTAATGGGATTTAAGATATTTTTTAAATAACCTGGGCAAAAAGGTAATAATCAGAAACTATAAGATCCGAAGAAGAACCAAGATCAATGACATAGCTCTCAAAATCAGCAAAATTGACCGGTTGTCGCTTCTATTTTATTAAGAAGTGACAACCGGTGAAGAATAAAGTACAATAGTGGCGTCTATGAATCGAACGACGCAGTGTTAGAAGGCGAACTATCAAGCAGAGTACAATCACATAGAAAATCATCATCATCGGCTTATAGAAGTACCCTTCTGGACATAGGATTCCCCCACAGAATGCCATGGCAAACGGTCTTGAGCTCCCTCCATTCACTTACTTTCTGCGAACTTCAAAATATCGCTGATTCAGTTGAGACATTCATTCACAGCGTCTTTCGGTTCGTGCCTTTCGAGAACCTTTATTCCCCAATGGTTGTCAGTAATGCGAGCTATATGGCCTGCCCATTGCCAATAAACACTTGCTGTTACCCCTGATTTGTTGTGCCACTTTCAGGTACATTACAGTACTGTTATTTGGAAGTGTAGGTATCACACTGGTCGTTAACGTTGTTACACGTTGATTTATTTAACGGTAATGTTTACTTTCATTCTTTTGCAAAACACTTTTAATTAATTTTGATGATATTTTGATGCTGTTTTGTTCGAGGTGACTTTATTGTTATTCATGTTCAAATTGTGGAATGAATTTTGGTTCTGATTCTTGGCTCGGCTTGAACAAAAAATTTAATCATTTTTAAAGTAGTGTTTCCACGACGACTCGGCGTTTCGTTGTGGTTTATATTACGAAATAAAAATGATTAGTTGCAAAACTTAACCGAATTTTTTGTTTGTGTTCTACTATGCAAATAAACAAGGAGGCGGCCCACCTGATGGTATCTTTGTACTTTACAGTGATGGCAGTATGACAGTGTTTCATCATTATGAGATACATGTTTATCTTCATTCAAAAACTTTCGCACGCGTAAATATCTTCATTAGCTAATCCAGTTTAACTCTCCTAGTATTTTTTTATTTATTTCATTGTCACTATCAAATTACTATTCTATTTATTATATTTAAACATAATTTATTTGTGTTCTAACAAGAATACTGTGTTATCTAAAGCAATGATATATAGCCCTATGTTTTTTCTTAGTTCGAATCCCGCGATCAGGCTAATATATCTGAGTACTTGTGATAAATATCTTGGCTAATAAACACTATGATATCGTAAATCTTATCTGGTATGTAATAGGTAGGGGTCACAGTATAGAAAATTGTAGAATATCTTGTCGAGATCTATTTTCATCACAACTTATTTTCATAGATCGTGTGATATTGATATATTATATTTGGTTTATTCACTATACACTAATTATAAAACAAAAGTACGTACTCTTTCATTTTAAATTAAATTATACCACAAACACTAACTTCACTTTGTGTATTATATTCGCAAATTTTTGCGTTATTTTTCCAAGGTAAAATCGACCATGAGTCTATCGGTACATAATTTTGTTTTCCTTGGCATAAAACACAAACATTTGCGAATATACACCAAGTGAAGTGCCACCATTAAATACAATCTTATACGTTATACATGTATATCGGCAATACTTATTTCAATTCCACGTTACATATAAAAGCCAGCATTCCGATCTCTGTGCGTCTCTCCACCTTATACATTTTGTGTGCCCTTGGTCTCCATGGGCTTGTCTACCCCAGACAGATCAACATACGCATCCATCAAAATGTACATTAAACTGACTTTAATGAATCTGAAAAATCATCAAAACTCAAGATTATGAATTATACCAACGGCATAAACGGCCAACCATCGGATGTTCAAAGGTTTGAACATGAATTTAAGCAAGTAATCAATACAAAATTATTTCAAGTATTTTCTTTCACCACACTGGTCACAATCAAATCTCTTTTCAGAGTCACATCATGCCTCAAGCATGACTACTAGAAGTCATACATTTGTGGTACATTGTAGCTTTTCTGATTGTTATCCACTGTGGCGAAAACTTTGTACTCGTATCATAGACACCGCTTATGGCAGATTTATTTTTGTAAAATATAGCTCTGAGAACATAGTGTTGTTCTTTTAGTTAATATTCACACTACACGATGTTTTAGTGTTATATACAACCTTCGTTGCGGTGGGCGAGTAGCCGGCTGAGATGCGAGAGGTTGCGGGTTCGATTCCCGCTGCGGGACAAATGTTTGTATGATTTGCAAATATTTGTTCTGGGTCTGGGTGTTAAGGTACCATGGTACTCGTAGTTCCTCATACCCACGACACAGGGAATCCTAATGTACAGCTCTGCCTTTTCGTCTTTACCTACATCCAATGTTACTTTACATTTTACAATATTATTTTGATAATCATAACACGCTTATTAACATAATGCTAACATTTTATGAGCTCAAAAATTGTGAAGTGCTACTGATTGAGGCTCGTCCACACGGCACTGAAAGTGATGACTGGCTAATGCCCGCTGTTGACTGGCCAGTTTGAACGCATCCTATGTTTACCTATATTGCAGATCAGTTATTGCTCAGAAACTATTAGAAAGTACGTCAAGTTTTATTTGTTTATATTCATCACTATGGATATCCGAGACCGCTTTTGTTGAAAAACTCACGTAATTCTATCATACGGAAGGTAATTAATTCAATTAAAACAATAAACAATTAGAAAGGTTTTAATTCTTAGTTGAAGAACTCTTGTTCCATGTCCTTTCTTGGGATTTGATTTTTGCAATTGTATTATATGTATAGGGTTCATGCAACAACAAATACATAATCAGTGAAAATTTCAAAAGGCTACGTTTTAAGGCTGCTTATTATAGCCCCTGTGACAGAATTCATACAGACAGACAGCACTGGCATTGATTTAGTGATAGGGTCCCGTTGGCACGGTTTGGATACGGATGGGTTCCGTACCCAAAGCGTGCCAACGGGACCCTACCACTAAGTCTATGCCAGTGCTGTCTGGCTGTTGTAAGCGTGCCAACGGGACCCTATAAAGTAAAAGTGTTCTCAAAGGCACATTATTAGTACCTACTATATTATAAAATATTATATTATTATTATATTATAAATATACACTCGTTTGTATTATAAATTCACAATTTGTAAAAAATAGATTAATCATTATAAATCCCTTTTTATAGCTGTGACAGCTATAAAAACTGTGATAGACTAGGATGGACGGACAGATACACTGAATGGTATTATAGTTCTTCGTTGGACCACTGAACCCTTTTTCGTATAATCATCATCATCATCATCAGCCCGTACAAGTCCACTGCTGGACATAGGTCTACCCCTTGTCTCGACGAACGGTCTTGAGCCGCCTCCATCGAACGACTTCCTTCGACGTTTATAATGTCTTTAGTCCATCGAGTGTAAGGCCTTCTTCTACCGCGTTGTCCGTGTTGTGGTTGCCACTCGAGAACCTTTATTCCCCAACGGTATATTAGTAAAGATTCGTATATTTCTAGCTGTTCTCTACACCTTAACCTAATCTATACCATTTCAAGGAAAATCAACTGAAAAAGTATGTTTACACGTTTGTTGGCAATGTGTGCGTGAAGCAGTTTTTGAGTGATCCTTCTACGAGTGATGGGTGATGAATGTACTGTACAATGGCTGGCGCTGCGCCAAACTGGAAACTTTTAATAATAACTGTTATAACAATGGAACAGTGGAAGAATGCCACGTTATAAAGATACCTGAAAAAAATATGTAGTTATTTCGTGATTTCATCATCGTGCTTACTCAATAATAGCCTATTCTGGCACTGGATGCTAGCCGTAGTTAAGAACTGAATGGTTTCATCATTATCACCGACTGGAACTTAATAGGAGGTTACCGGCAGCTAGCTGCCGAAGCTGAACGAAGTTTGCTTCTAATTTGGCGCACCACGGGTCTAGATATTAGTGTAAGATAGCATAACATAATTTATTAATTTTAATTTATTTAATTAATTTGACGTTTTCTGATTTGTACTGCATAATATTACTAACACTGTTTTTAATTGACTTACTTACCTATCTATGAGTATTGACATTGATTTTTACCTATAAGTTTTCAATTAGTCCGTATAGTTCTACCATTAAGTTCTACTAGTAGGACTAAACGGAGGAAAATATCCGTTAATTTCTACTAGTAGGATAGATCGGATTTCAAAAACCGTTATGTCCTACGAATCGAAAAAACGAAACGGAGATAAAAAATCACGTAGTTCGTGTAGTTCTACGAGGAGTTTTACTGATAGAACAGAACGGACAGAAGAAAAAATATTCCTTTTTTTCCACGTATACATACATATAAACTTCTTGACATTGAAGTATTGACATGACATTGTTGCTACTTGTACTTACTTGTACTTGTACTTGTAGCGCAGACTCTTTTCCGCAACTAGGCCGCCAATGGGCCCTTTTTGCGTGGCGAGTGGCGGCTGCTAATCCAGCCACCCGATGTCCTCCAGGAAGGCCAACAACTCACTGATACCGGCGCAGGCCTGCCCGGGAGTCCTCGGTGTCCCGAGGAAAGTTCTTCTTTGAGACGCCACGCTGCTACACTCCAGGAGCACATGCGCTGGCGTCTCATCTGCTTCTAGGCAGCCCCTGCATAGGGGACTGTCCGTGATACCCAGTGTAAATAAATGTTTGTTAAGAGAGCAATGACCCGTGACAATCCCGACTATGAGCCGTAGCTTGTCACGTCTCAGATTGAGCAGTTTTCGGGAGTATCTCGGATTTAAGTCCGGAAACGCCTCCTTCGACTGTCTGCAATCCTGTATACTTACCCAAAGCTTTTGGTGTCGCTCAACAGTTCGTCTACGGATCCAAGAACGTATCTGACTGAAGGGCAGGGGTACTAAAGGCTCTGGTCCTACTGGGAGCATTACCGAGCCTCTCCTGGCCAACGCGTCGGCACCGTCATTTCCTCTGGAGCCACTATGTCCCTTGATCCATTGTAGCGTAATATTGTTCGACTTACTTACTTCTTCCAGCAGGTGGTGACACTGAATGGTCAACCCTGAGGTATGTTCGGTTTTCTGCAGTGCTCGCAGTACCGCAGCGCTATCTGAGAGTATCCTAATGCTAAAATCAGAAACCTCCCTACGCAGCACTGCGTATGCCGCCTGGATTATACCTACGCATTCCGCCTGGAAAATCGAATTCCAGGCACCCAAGGCCACTGCCGAGTGAATGTTCAGGTCCTCCGAGAACGTACCCGCTCCGGTTCCTGCTAGCATTTTTGAGCCGTCTGTATATATTCTTAGTTCATGTGTATTGGAGCTGTCACTAGGCTCCTCGTGTAATTGAATAGTGTAGCCCTTGGAATAAATGTGTTTCTTCGGTACCCTGTCATAGATAGAGAGTAGCAATGGATTCCCATCTGCAAACTCATCCATGATGGTAGTGTGAGTAGCCCGCGTGTCATGTTCTAATAGTTTTAAAGCCCAGAGCCTATAGGCAGCAGCCGCTGCTTCCTGCTGCACGTATAGATGAAGCGGGGTTAGACCCAACAAGGCCTCGAGAGCAGCCGTTGGGGCCGTTCTCATACTCCCCGTAGTCGCCACACATGCCAGTCTCTGAAACTTTTGTAGTCTGCTTATAGAGGTACTCTGCTTGGTTCTGGGCCACCATACTAGAGCACCATAAGTTAGCGAAGGCCTAATCACGGTATTGTAAAGCCATAGGGTTATTTTTGGGCTTAGACCCCATGTCTTTCCTATCATTCTACGACATTGCCAGAAAGATATCGTGGCCTTCTTAATTTTACTATCGAGATGCTTAGCCCAGTTCAGTTTGCTATCCAAAATGATCCCCAGATATTTAACCTCATCGGATAAGTGCAGTTGTGTGTCAAAGAGTTTAGGCAAGCTATAAGCTCCCAGATTACGCTTCTTAGTGAACAT
Source organism: Epirrita christyi (assembly GCA_951392215.1). Classification (NCBI taxonomy): domain Eukaryota; kingdom Metazoa; phylum Arthropoda; class Insecta; order Lepidoptera; family Geometridae; genus Epirrita; species Epirrita christyi. Next base: position 16,268,610 of record OX595841.1, on the reverse strand, counting down.
TACTAGTTCCGTTTTCGCTGGATTCACGGTCAATCCATATTCAGTGCACCATAACTGGACGACCCTAAGTGCATTATTCATGATATTGCATGCCACACTGGCAAAGTGACCTGATATCAGAATCGCAAGGTCATCCGCGTAGCCTACCGTAAAGAAACGTTGGGCGTTAAGTCTAGTAATTAGATCGTTGGCAACCATATTCCATAGCAGTGGCGACAAGACACCTCCCTGAGGACATCCCCTCGCCACCACCGCCCTGGTCTCCCCCTGCAGGTCAACACGTACTGCCCTGAGTTGGAGCATGTCAACGATCCACCCCGCCAGAGTCGGGTCTACCCTATGCCTCTGTAAAGCTGCGCTGATGCTGCTAAAGTTTGTCCTATCAAAAGCACCCTCTATATCAATGAAGGCAGCCAGACAGAGTGTTTTGTTTTTTATGTCTTTTTCCACTCTGCTAACCACAGTGTGTAGTGCTGATTCTGTTGATTTGCCCGAGCAATAAGCGTGTTGCTGCGGATGTAGTGGTGTTGTTAAGAGCATGCTATCCCTAATATACCGGTCACACAGTCTTTCCAAAGTTTTAAGTAGGAATGATGTTAGGCTAATCGGTCTATAGGCTTTTGCTTCAGTGTAGTCGCTTTTCCCCGGTTTTGGTATGAACAGGACCCTGACCTCTCTCCACAACCGTGGAACATAACGGAAAGCAAGGCAAGCTCTGAAGACAACTGTGAGCGTCTCGAGAAGACGTAGCTTACCCCACTGTAGAAGGCCCGGGAAGAGTCCATCCAAACCCGGGGACTTGTAAGGTTTAAATGTGCTTATCGCCCAGTCCACTTTCTCCCCAGTAACCACAGACTGCGCAACCGACCAGTCTGTTTCAGATGGCGTCCTATCATTTGTGACCCGCCAAACGGTTTCTTGGTCTATAAGACACCCTGGAAAGTGTGTTTGTAGGAGCAGTTCATGCGTTTCTGCTGTTGTTTTTGTGTAAGTTTTGTCTATCTTTTTTAGTGAACCTATCTCGCGATTCGAGTCAGTCGCGAGGATTTTCCTCACTCTGTTCGCTTGTGAGTCCGATTCGATGCTTGTACAGTACTTTTGCCATTTTATACGACCTTTTCTCCGGATGCACCTCTTATACTCAGCACGGGCGTCCTTGTAATTGTCCCAGTCCGAGTCGTCGTATGTGTTCATAGCTCTGTTAAATAACCTGCGCACTTTACCTTTTTGTCTTTCTAAGTCTTCGGACCAGCCGTTCTTCCCTTTAACGGTTAGACGGGCCTGAGTAAGAGGACAGGCCTCCTCAAAGCTCTTAGTCAGGCTAGCAGTAATGTGTTCAACTGCCTCTTCAATGGCAGATGTGCTTGTTAAATTATATCCCGGCGTGCCAAGGCGCTGTTCTAAGGAGTTAACAAATTTTACCTTGTCAGTCCTCCGCGGGTTGCGGGATGGTGCTGTCTCTGTTGTGCTTAGTTCCAGTTCAAATCTGATCCACCTATGGTCGGAGCAGGAAGTTTCCTCAGATACCCTCCAGCCTCTTACATAATCTGAGCAGTTACCCGTTACCATAGTAAGATCGATGATGGTGCGGCACCGCCTAGTCAGAAAAGTCGGTTCGGCACCCCTGTTTGCTATAACGAGAGAGGTAGTAAATAAGAAGTTTACCAGGTCATCTCCCCTGCTGTTTGCTACGGGCATACCCCAAAGCGGGTGGTGCGCATTAGTATCTGCTGAAATAATTAATTTTAAGCTTTGTAGCTCGCAATGCCTTACCAGCTCCGTAACTTCATTGGTAGGGATGGCTTCATCAGCAGGCATGTACGCCGACGAAAGTACCACCTCCTCAGTCTCCTCACCAAAGATGCCTCGGATCCTGGCTGTCACTAGGTCCTTGAAACAGAACTCGGTTAAGGGCACAGCTGTTAGTTTACACGGTACGTATATGCACGCACGTGGATTGCTACAAGTTTTATCATACAGTAACTTACCGCCTAAGTTATTTAGACCACACACACGCCCTGCCCTGATCCACGGCTCCTGGATCAAGGCTATGGTCTTGATGTTCTTCTCCAGCACTCTGCGCAGGTTAGCCGTAGCAGTGAGACTGTGCTGGAGGTTGCTTTGAATGATGCAGTAGTCATTAGGAGAGGCGGCTTGGGTCACCAACATCTTGGTTTTCCCTCACCCCTTCCTCCCCCTCCGAGCTATCCAGCAGGTCGATCTCCGACTCCTGCTCCACACACATCTCCTCCGTCGGCTTGGAGCCCGACGGTATGGGTGACGAGTGTGAAGACGCCGCTGGAAACAGTTGCTCCGGGACTTGCTCCACGCTGGGACCTGGTTGTGGTTCCAGAGGCCCCGTCGGTGCTGATGACTCCGATGTCTGCCTAGGCATCGGGGGTTCGTCTTGCAGGCTCCCATCCTCTGCCATGAACCTAACATAGACACTACCCAGGTTGTGGGCGAGTCTACGTTCTCTCGCTATCAACTCGGGAACCAGTTTCTCCGGTATCCCAAGCCGCAGGAGGAGGATGTCATCCTTCTGCATACTGTGGCTGTACACAGTCCACGTGTTCAAATGGGCCCATTTATTTTGCTCGGCTAAGACCAGACTAGTGTCCTCCAACGTGTTGGTGTAGTCGGGAATAAATAGGGCCGCTCTGACCTTCTTGACCAGGTCGCTCTGCCTGATGATATTCAGCTCTGGGCAGGTTTCTTTCGGCAGTTTGGCAGTTACCTCGCTCAGCCACTTAAGTGAAGGCTCATCCTCACACCACAGCTTTAGGACACCTTCAGCGATGATGGGCTTGCCCATGAAGCGGGGGGAAAAGTCCTTGGCTGGGTTCTTGATGTCTTCCAAGATACACTTTTCCAGGTACCTCTTCACTAAAGTGGCTTGCTCCTCAGTCAGTTGTTGGCTGTCCACCCTGGCTACCGCTACACACAGGTTACTCTGCACCATGTCTGCATAGCTGATGCCGGGGGCACGACGTGTGTTGTCCAGCTTCTGTTTCTTTCGGTCCCCTCTCGGAGACACAGTGTCATCCATCCGCGTACGCTTGCTCGGCTCATTATGGGCCGGGGCCGGTGCCGATCTTGCGATGGCCAAGGCAGCACGCCTCTTGCGGTTGGCTCTGTTCTTATGCTTGGTCGTCCTCAAACCCTCACCTCCGCTACCAGCAGGCACGGCAGTCACCACGGGCAAGCCCGTAGATCTCACCGCCGGGGCGTTCGGTTTCGGGTGGGACTCTCTCTCTCTTGCTCTTTGCTTATAAAAGAAGCTTGGACCAGGGGTGTTCTGGACAGGCTCAGCGGTTCCTGGAACCACCTGTCGTACTCCCTTCTGTCCCTGCGTCTCTGTGTTTCTTTGTTTTCTAAAGTCCCTTTTCCCCGGGACGTGAGCCACCACGGGATTGGGAACCTTGGGTCGGGAAGGTCCAGCCAGAGGCCTTTGCTCCCTTTTCCCAGCTCGAGCATCTTGGCTTTTACCTTTAGGTCCAACGACCGTCCAGGCAGCAGTGTCAGCCTGCGGGACCGCGAAGGCCGCCACCAGGTTTTCCACCGCCTCCCCAGTAGAGGGGGTCTTAAAATGGTCCAATTTGTTGTTTTTGTTAGGCATGTTGTATAGAAAGTTTTAAAAATTCGTCATTCCGGCTCCCCACCCACCACGGAGTCCGCACCATTGGGGATGTATTGCTATACACCAGGGATACCAGTCCGATATAGAAGGGCTGATCGCGTTGCCTACGAGCCAAAACGGCACCACCATACTCAGCAAGGACCACCGATGCCAAGCTAAGGCGTGCACCGCTGTCTGCAGACCCCATCGACCCCCCCCTCTCGCCGACGACAGCTGTGACCTGCCGCCATGCTGATTTGCCACAGTTGGCAAGACCGTGACCCCCCGTTTTAAAAGAAATTCACACCAAAGACGAGTGTTGCGGAAGAGACATCTGTCCGCTCAGCGACCAGGATTGTTGCATCCTTCCGTTCGGGGCCCCTACGCACAGCATCAAAAACGTAGGTGGTTCGCCCCCCACCGATCAATCACACCTACTGGATGACCGGCCCACGAAGCCAAACCACCTTACTTCGTAGCGGACAGGGAATGAGGTAGGGATGTAGGATAATGGTGAAGGAAGGTAAGGAGTGAGGTCATTACTATCCACCAATCAACTATTGATGATGGACCCGCCTGGACATGCTCCTCGCATCGCAGGCAGTGTACGTCTGATGGTTTTAGTTACGTCTATTTCTTTTGAACTAGACCAAAAAAACAGGGGGCAACCACGTGAAGGCTAACCCACCAGGCTTGTCTTAGGGATCACGGCAACTGTTGTGTCTCTCTCCCCTAAGACCATTCGCACCTTACCTGGCTTGAGGAGCCAAGTAAGGCAGGCTTATATCTATACTATGCAAGCGGCTAAACTAGAGACACCAGAAAAGCAGAAAGCGCAAGCTAGGCAATGCAACTATTAAAGCATAGACATAAACCCCCCCCAACATTGACATTGTTGCTATTCGTTTTAACTTTTTGTATTGTATTGAATGTAATTTTGTATGTAATTTTAATGTAGCTTACTAGATTTTCCGACACAATTTGACATTGTTTGTGAAATAAATAAATAAATGAATGAATGAATGAATGAATGTACCATGGTGTACAAAATTTCATGGCGTTTGAAGAAATAATAGTCAAAATAGAAGCAAACTTCGTTCGCTTACAATAGAGTGTAAGCGCCTTACCAGTCACCTTCTCTTAAGTCCCTAAATGTTGGCTCTAAAAATTTTCTCATTAAATAAATGAAAAAAAAAAAAAATAGGAATGTGTTTGCAATATTTTGCAATTTTGAAGACTACCATCTTATGTATCTATATTACGCTAGTAATACTTATATAATATCAATGATCTATATCCAAAATTATTACATTACCGATAGGTTAATCATTTTAAAAACTGGTTGTTATGATAATAACTGAATTAAGGACTATATCATCACTGAATTCTGTCAGGATTTTACTCTCTCAATACAACATTACAAACTACAATATTAAATGTAAACATGTTGATCTGCAAGCACACGGCAATTTTCCAGTAAAAAATTTCGATGACATTTTCAGAGACACGAACCAGCGACAATGACTAATTCCCGTTTCAATTGACAAGGAATGGGCCACACCTGTCGTCTACGGCTCACGATGGAAAAAGCGCTATTTCTGGATGTTCTTTGCGGGAATTTTGTGGAAGTTAGAGTGAAATGAATGAGTGTGTCTTAGATGAACACGCAACCAACAAACTTCGTAGGTGAGTCGATTTGTGTTTGTTTTTAACACACTTGAAAAAATAAGGAGGAAGTTCGCAATTCGACTTTATGTGTTTTTTATGTTTGTCAAACGAAATCTCCGTCATTTCTAAACCGATTTGGATTTTGTTTCTTTACTGTGTATGGAATCATTTCATTAACATTTTATCGAAATTGTATTACTTAGTACTTTTCGGTTAATCAACCGAAAAAGTAGTAAAGTTAGTAGTATAAAAAAGCCTTGTGGCTAACCAAATATAATTTAAATAAATAAATAAATGCTGGGCATTTTCACACAACATTATCTAGCCCCAAGCTAACAAGAGCTTGTGTTATGGGTACTAGATAACTGATATACCTACTTAATACAATACATTACATAGATAGATAATTTTTATTATACATAGAAAAATACCCAGAACGCCCTGAGCAATTATCTGCAGACCGTACAAATATTTGATCAGAGGCGGGAATCGAACCCGCAACCTCCTGCGTCACAGGCGAAACTTCACCCGCCACGCCATAGAGGTCGTCAAATTTGGTGTTGACTGATTTTGTCATCAACAAAAAGATTGCCAAAATGATTAGTAATGAAATCATACCTTTGAAAATATCTATTTAGCATATTATTCATACAAAAAAATACAACCGAATTGCGAACCTCCTCCTTTTTGTGAAGTCGGTTAAAAAGTATCTACTGGCGCTTGAATGTTCTGAACCATATCTCAACTAATGATGAAACCAGCAACTACAACAACAGTGATTTGTCCGTCCGTACATCCGTGGCGATAAATCACTCGCCTCGGCCGATGACAACACTCTAATTAGTTTAACGGACGAAGTCGGCTGTGAAAACATAGCTTGACGCGTGTAAAGACAGTTTACTATTAATGCAGTACAAATAAATGTTAAAATCACTCTTGCCCACAATATCAGGGACCTGTAGTTTTTAGTGTTGAGTGGTGACCACGAACCGGACGACACAGATTCAAGATTCAGTCATTTATTTGCAAGAATACACATAATTTTACACGTTTAGGTCTTAAATCTATTTAAGTCTATGCATTCAGCCTGCATGCAGGTAATTAAGAGTTTACATTAAAAAAAACCCTTATACTATAAAAACAGTTATCTAATAGCCAATGAGTAAATAAATATATTTTAATATATTTCCATTTAATACTTTCAGTTCTTCAGGTAACTTATTATATATTTTTATAGACGTATTATAAACATTTCTCTTATTTCTTTATTTCTCTTTACTTCTTTACAGTGTAGCAAGTCCCCTATCACGATGGATTAAAGCCATTTTGAAGGTCACAGGAAGTCGGTGGATAGGGCGGCTCAAGCGTTTATCGTGGCATTCTACGGTGGAGGCCTATGTCTAGCAGTGGACTTCTATTGTACTGATGATGATGATAAGTTTTTCACAGGCACAGCAAACAAATATTTGCACTAATAATGGTAATATGTTACCATGCTGTTTCAGATTGTAATTAAGTCAGCGTAAAAACTACGATCTTCAAGTGCTTGACCAAAAGCTTTGATAAATTCCAAACTCTTCAACACAATTTCTAGAATGCAATTTTTCGCTCCTTCTACGCAGCCATTCAATTTTATACAAATACACAATCACATCTAAAGGAAGGTGGGCGACCCAATAAAGGCAATAAAACCGTCGGACGAACGGACGAGATGGCGACATGTGGCCGACCACTTCCATTTAAAAAAATAAAATTTGCATATATTTAGGGTCCGTCGTGTGTCGTGTCCATGAGACGTCTGTGCTGAAATATTTCCAAGTTCATGTTTTCACGTTAAAGTTTTTTAAACTGTGTGACTGTTACAGTATTAATTAATTTGAAGTCACTGTATTTTTGTAAATTGTGTTATAATTCTTCATTAAGACGACCTCTGTGGTGCGGCAGGCGAGTAGTCAGCTGAGATGTGAGAGGTTGCGGGTTGGATTCCCGCTGCAGGAAAAATATTTGTATGATCTGCAAATATTTGTTCTAGGTCTGGGTGCTATGTACCATGGTACTCGTAGTTCCTGATGTCTAAGACATAGGAAATTCTAGTGTGTTATGTTATGTATGTTAAGTTATTATTGACTAAACAACATTGTGTAGCTGATTCCTCTACACTTATTTCCAATTTCGCTATTTTGTGAGTAGCTTCCGTATGTTTTCCAATTTTAGACATCTTGTTGTACTTCAGTGCGGGCAAACCCTATTTAAAAATAAAATTTGCATACATTTAGGGTCCGGTCGGGACATTTTTAAACAATATTGCGGAGTGTATGAAACGCTCCCTTTATACTGAAGGTTGTCTAATGAAATTGTTTGGTGCACGGAGTTGTAAACTTTTATTGGTATTACACGGAATTTTTATTTTGGTTAAAACGGTTGTGACTTGAATTTGAAGTGGGTTTTGGTCAGCAAGGTATTGCAACCATATGCCATGAATGTTTTTCATTACCCAGTAGAGCACATTTTTTGAGACGTGGTCTTCCCTTTTAGACTGCTGACTGCCATGTCTATGAGTATCAGTGGACTAGCAATGGCCATTATAAATTCTATGAGCATGCATGGTCTACCAAGTAACAAGCTACGGTCACGTTGGATAGAACAGGAGTATTTTTTCTTTATAAGAAGCTTCAAAATTATCAATTTGACAAGGATTTTCCCAGTTGCTGTTTCGTCTGTAAACTTTCATTTCTGCAGTTTTCATTTCGCCGTAGAATTGTACAGTTGTACCTGGTTGTACTGTTTAAATTTCACAAATGATTTATTATGGTAAAAATAAATGTTTCTTATCAATAATATAATATGTAGTTACAAATGTATTTCAGACACCCTTTTAACCTGTCAAGTTCATCTCCCTATCTGTTAAGTTACTTACAGACTATTTTCAGCCAATCCCCTTTTAATAACTGAATTAAAGAACCGTTAGAAGTGCTGTGAAAGTGCCACCGTTCTGTTCACACGTCCGTCACTCTACAGCATCGTTACATTACACTTAAAACAAAACCACCTCACTGCAACTTTCACATTAAATCCTATTTTGAACCTTATGTGCATGGAAATAAGGTGAGAGGAAACGTGTGTCGTCATGTCCGTTTCCATGTCTCCCACGGTGGATATTTACGAATGTGTTGATTGTTAGTTGTATCATAGAGTGCATTTAGTTCTGCTATTAACTTCATTCATAAAATCATCTATTTATAAAATATACAAGTTCTGAGGTAAACTGCTTATTCTGATTTCATACAAAACACATAAGATAAAGCCCATAAGAAGGAATTTGAATTCGGCATCGAATGTAAAAGGGTTACCAACATACTAGCTTTTACTGCGGATAGTATGAAACCTCACATAAAAATCATCACATAATAATATCCTTAAATACAACCGAATAGAGAACCTCATTTTCTCTAAGTCAGTTAAAAAATACATCGCGAGGATTGAAACTGCGAAAACAAGCTCATGCCATTATCAAGATTCTCATCTCATTCATCTTCTGGCATCTCATTATTACTTCAAATCTCAATCAGGTTCACATCGACCGTTCACCTCGACCGCTTCGTACCCACGTTTTAAACGCTTTTTTCTTTATTACATATTTTTTATTTCAAATTTGCAGGCGGTTCACATATGTGGCGCCTTTACCCTTCCTACGTCACCTTTGCGGGGTTCTGACAAAAATAATTCTACAGTTCTAGACAAACGTATCATCATAAAAATAAGGGTGGTTTTGGTTTGTTTGAGGTGCTGAGTATTTTTTGTAGGATGTTTATAAGCGTTAAATTAACATGAGTTAAGCGCAGACACGTTTATGGAATAACGTCCTAAACACCTGGGATTATGTGCAACTAATGTGTATGTATTCGATTCCGTGAATGTTTGCTGAGATTGGGCCCAATTAGATGAAGTTCTTTTCAAAAAGATTTCAGAAAAAGTTACACAGATACTTATTTAAAAGAAATTTCGAAATAAAATCCTGGATGTCCATCTAAAAACTACAGTAATATTGGTAGCATGTATCATGTCCACTCCTTCGAATAAAAACATATAATTTGACAACCGACCGACCTTAACCCGCAAAGAGCCATCTTGTTGCGATCACCTTGGGTTTTGCACTAGAGCTTGCATCTTACTCTCTTCAGATCCTTTCTTTATATATGAGGCTGTTTTATAGTTTTTTCCCAATTTATTACCTATAAGATAAGTAAAAAAAGAATTAACTTTGCAGTTACAGTTCAATATGTAAATTAGTAAGTACTTGATTTTATACTGTTCTGTAGTCTAACTAGATATTATAAATAGACAGACTAAACAATTTTATGAACAAGTGTTTGTATCTGATCTGTCCACCCCGGGTGCAGGGTGGTGGGGAGGCTGGGGGTGGATATTGGAATATTTTTCATACAAACACGTCTCTACGTGGACACTTCTACTTGATACAATATTGGTATGAGAGTGGTTGGTATACATGGCGAGATTTTTTTTAAGGAAATTTATTATTTTAGAGAAAATTGTTTTCATAGATTTTGAATCAATTTTATAATTTTGTGTAAGTATTTCAAAGATTTGCTTTTTTTTATTAAAAAAATGTAGATCTGCATCACGTACGTAACGCAAAACAACGATGGTCAAACAAGTCCTTGGTAATATTTTAATAATAACTGGTCATACGACTCGTCAACGTAGATTATACTGAATCTACAAAATATATATTATACTTAGACTAAATTGTGTCTCATATTTTTTTTTATAGTGGTACTTCCTCGGTCTATTATATTCTACCAGGTAAGGTGGTGGAAAGTACCGGTACATTTACTTGTTTGATCAAAAATAATAATGTCACCCCATGTGTTCCCGCTCCAAACCGTAGGTGGTCGCATATCGCCCTGCGGTCAAACTTTATATATTTTATGTTTCGGCACACCGCTCCGCCTGCCGCATTTATTATACCAACTTCGGCCCTGGACGATATAATACTAAAAAAATACGGCACTTTTTGTTACTGTTCGAAGGTACGGTATTCGATACCCTTTTTTCTTATGTTTATGGAGAGGTTCAAAGTTCATACAAGGAGAGACAAAGTTGATGTTTGAAAAGTGGAAAAAATTCACTATGATTTCAAAACCCAATTACAGACAACTTTATTTTAGATTCAAATATTTTCATCTATAGAAAATAAACTCGCACGATTTTATGGGTCCAGCAAATGATACGCAGACCTAAGGGTCCTTCCTTTCCTGTGATAATCTTTACGACTTGTGTCCACGTGACGCTTTATTAAGATATCAAGGTGGGTCAAGATTAGGGTTCCTTGTGCGAGTCGTAAAACGGACACCCGCTGGATTTGATGCCTCCTTGATATACGTAATATGGGCCGTAGGTATGATATTTGGAGGTAAGTATAGATAGGGGAAGGCTGTGACAGGTTTTTAGGCCATAAATGGCATGACATATACTTGAAACTCAGCGATTTTACGGACATATTTTGACCAACCAAAATAAATATGTAAGCGATGCACAAAGTTTCTTATATTTAATAGATTGATAAAACATTCTGATATTCTATAAATTAAACATTCTATAGTTCATTTGTATAATGGTATTATTTTATCATATATCTATGGTATTTATGTAGGTTTGTATGTATATAATATATAGTATTGAATTATGTAGTAGATACTTTTTATTTATTTATTTTGATAATTATTACATAAAGGTATTAAGTATTAGTTTTACTTCTTTTGTATAATCTTTTCAAATTTAAGTACACCCCCGGCTATTCTTCTATAAGTTCTAATCTGACAGATATCTCTCCATCCGAAGGTTGTCTGGAAGAAATCGCTTATCGCTTCTAAGCGATAAGAACACCTTTTGTACTTTTAATTATCATTAAGTTTTGTATAGTTTGTATTATCTTAAGGTGTTATTAAAGTATTTTCTTTAGTATTCTATTCTGATCATTAATGTGATCAATTACAAAGACAAGTAAATAATAATTATAACTAATAATATTATTTAATAAATTATTTACATGTCTCTGGTGTGATCAGGTTTTACAAGGTCGACAATAACTTAGGAGATAGAACAAATCATATCTACGCAGCTCACACGCTAAAAACTTCTCAAACATTTAGTTATCAAAGTTTTAACGTGGAAAAAATTAAACCTAGTAAATATTTTTGAAGGCAGATTTTACAAAACAGACCCGTATATTGCGAGGAAAAAACCTATTAACCTTTAGATTTATCATCTCCCTGATGGAACTGATATCCTGCAAAGGTGATGTCCGAGCGGAAACGGAAATACGGGGGGTGCTGCACCCCGTGTCTTAATTTCCGGTCACTCGCGTCGCTGATCTCGAGATTTGGACGGTTTATCCGTGAGGTGTTTTTGTTATGGGAACAAAAAGTATTGAATATATTTCTTAGAAAGTCGCATAAGTATTTATTTGGAGGAAAAAAGGTTACTTCGGGCAATATATGGCTACTCTTACTATGGATCTGGGTCCACAGCAGTGAAATATTAATACTTGTTTTTTTATCCTACTAATATTATAAACGCGAAAGTTTGTGAGTATGGATGTTTGTTACTCTTTCACGTAAAAACTACTGAATGGATTTGAGTGAAATTTGGAATGGAGATACTTTACGCCCTGGATTAACACATAGGCTACTTTTCATCATCATCATCATCAATTTTCATCATTATTCACGCGGGTGAAACCGCAGGGTGCAACTAGTATTTTAAATAAACCTTTGTTTGACCGCGATCTCATCTGTGTTGGTAAGTGACGATGCGGCTGACGATGGAACACGAAGGTCTAGTAGTACGGGTAGTTTTCAGGAAAGATGATGATGGCTATAATATGCCAGATTTTTTTTATTTGAATGGTTGGTAATTTATTCGCCCTGTTGCATAAATCTGCCCATTACCATTCAAAGATCTAGCCACGATTCTTGTTGGAGCTTGTGTCATGATTGCATTGTATTGGATAAAGTTTTTCAAACTTTTAATTCAAGAAAATTTGGATTCTGGGCAAGATAGAATAGGGTGTGTTTTGTAACTATAAATAATACTAGTTACTACATACGTATGTTTACTGTAAATAGTAACAGGGTGCAGTATCAGTGAGCTACCTATAGATATCTCACCAGTATAATCTTATGGTGGACACTTAAAACTTTTAATGGGTACGCGTTTTTCAACTTTAATGGCGAAGTTTTTCATAACTAACAAACAAAATTCGTATAAATCCAATGTGTTATTGCGGTCAGCCGTACATCAGCGAGGACATTAGGGAGCCTATGAAAAACTTTACCTATTACCGGCGATGTTTCATCGTATCAACCCTGTTATTATTTTGTGTGGACAGTCGAGTATTCATAAATTTCGGGATTCACTTTTCCAATGTAGAAATACTTTGCTTCACATGGTATTAACTACTTAACTTACTTAAAGAAATCACTTTTTTTTTAAATATGTGTAAAGTAGTGTGGTTAGGGAATCCACGTTACCCATCACTGCCTCCCAGCCAATGAGGTTGCTTTAGTAATAATACACATCAATGCTCTCAGCAAATAAAAAACACAACCTATCAAATCTTGAATTACTATAACTAGTAATTGAAGTAACTATACGTAGAACTAAATATACCTCCACCGACTTCTACAAACTGGACGCCTATGAAAGGAAATGACAAACGATTGGGCAAAACCTTCTATAGTATATATGGTAGAATCTTCTATGCGAAACAACAATCTGTTATTCTGTATTTATGTCCATCTGTGTCCATAGTGCCAGACTAAGTGCTTGTTGCTTGTTCGAACCATAAAACAAAGGTAAAAACAACCATTCACGTACTTTATCAATTCACACAATTGATACCAGTAACTGACCTTACCGATTCAATATCATCACAAACTAAAATCACCTTTAACTTTATACTTTAAAGCTGAGAATCCAATAGTGAAGCATAGACGTACTGATATACTACATATTCCATAAACAATCCAACTCTATTCTTCAAAGTGTACGGTTCTAAATGCCTTGATGATGGATGGTTTTATGGTGTTTTGAGTCTGTGGTAATAATTGTGGTGTACGGATGGCAACCGGACACCGGGATGAAAGCAACAATAAAAGGTGGTAGACCTGTCTTGTTGATTGGTACAGTCGTTGAGAGAGTTGTCTAGTTTTTAAATTATTTCATTGAAGTTCATACGTTTTCACATACAGCTGAAAATGTTGAGAAAAGCGTGGTTAAACTTGTGGAAATTGAAAGCTTTGAACGAAATTATAACATTCCATGTGCAGGTAGGTAGTAGATACAGTACAGGCAGAAGCACGAATTGGTTAAATCGAATCAAGTCAAATCAAATCGTACAAATGCCTAAACACCACTGTATATAGTGCCAACAAAAATTGGAAAAGAATTAGGTAAAATTTACGTTTTTAATTCAATCTATAGCGAGAGATAGGCTGATTAGTGAGGGTGGGGGTAACTATATAGTTCGCTGCTGTCTGTAGAATCATGCGTTATGTAGAATTTTCATTTTTGCCATTAATTCCAACTCTATAACTCTAGTTGTTCCTGAGAAAAGATTACGGACAGACGGTTTCAGAGATCCTATAATGGTTTCGTTGGCTTATTTTTAGTTTCAACCCTAAAAACCCTATACTCTTTGAATACTTAAAAAACACTGAAACCCACGAATTTCACCAACCTTCATTTCACACAGCACCCAACATGAAGTTCAAGGGGTCGTTGCGTAGACGCACCTTTATTGCCGCGTGATTGGCCACATCCTGACAGGTCCCCGACCCCACTATTATCCAGTTGTGAACTATAAAGGTGTGTTTGGAATCAAATGAATGATTGGAGGGTTTCTTGGAAGGAAGTGCATCTGAGTTGCTTGTGAGATGTGATTTGGTTGAGGAAAACTTGGAGAAGCAATTTAACTATAATGTACTAACTTGATGTGATGAGTTCTCAAGATTTCAAAGCCTGCTATTCGTTTTTGATATCGGACTCATTTAATTTACAAGTTTAAAATAAGAATACAAATATGGGTCGTAGTAAAGGGTTGTTCATCCGAAAAAAAAATGTAGTTTAGATATTTGAAATAACCCACCATTGAACATGTAGGTATCTACCTAAATACTACGATTTTTATAACCACTTAGTTCATAGAAAAAGCTTTTTTGAGTGATCAATTTATTACTGAAGTTATGCGTCTCGGCAATTTTCATTTGTGACTGACTGGCGATTTTTCACTCGCAATCATAATATTTCTGTTTTTAAAAGACAAAGATCGCCAAGGCGATGTTGTGTCTTTCATCGTAGTACTGTAAGTACCTATAGAAGACGTAGTGCACAGCATGCCGTGTACCCATGCCATTATCCACCTCAGGCGAGTGCGCAGGCGCTCGATTGCGGCAATTGAAGGCAATCAGCTCAATTGCTGTCCGCCCCGCGCCTCGTGACTTTCACATCTCACCGGTACAGACGAGAAGATAAAGTTTTTATAATATCCCAAAAATAATATTTGTGCAAGTACTTCATAAGTAGATACTGGTAAAAAGTCTACGCATACTTCCGGATCAGAAGTCGAAGATCGAAGATCGAAGTCGGGGTTTATTTTCTATTAGCTCAATAAGGCCTCAAATAATCCAGGAAACTCTAAAACTAACATTATAGCAAACAATTAGTTACCGTTCATTCATAAATCAACTACAAGTTTAGGTACAACACCAGTAAATCTAACCTTCGTGTTAATCCTCACATTCCTCCATCAGTAAGTACCTTGATTTATCCCGAATACAATAAATTAGAAATATTCGCGTAAACACACAAACCTCTTATTTTACGTGTTGCGTACACGTGGATCCTTAGAACTAACAATATTGAAAGACTGGCTGAAAGAAGCTTTAATTTTGATGCGTCTTTTTCTTCTTATATTGCGTCTGATTCTTCCGTTTCCGTCACCGTTGCTGAGGTAGTGGTGGTGTGGTGTTGATATAGAAAAGAGCCGATAGTGACTTTTCGCTTTGGTAGAATAAAAAAATGGTGTAAAAGGATTATGAACCTATGCCTTGCAAAAGGCTCCTTCCATTCAATTTGTTGAGTAAGGTCTGAATATATTATCGATACTCCTTGTCTAATTAAGAAGTTATTTTTTCGTGTTCTTGCTTAGTAACCCACTTTTCAATCTCCAAAAACACACCACCCATCTTTCTATTTCATAAACCTTTGCAAGTTCCTGAAAAATATGTTAACAAAACAAATATTCGTTTCGGCTGTTTGTTGTTGTAACGTCGATAGCGGTAATATTAGTTTCTAAAATATGTTTTACGTTACGCTCCGTTCTAGAAGTCTCATAAAAAGTTATTAGTAGGTATATTTGGCTGGTATGTTTATTCAATTTTACTTGTGAATTTTGTGGCATGTTTTTTTTATATTTATCTGGTAAAAAATTCACGGTAAGGCTATTGCATCGATTGAAAAGTTCAGCAAGTCGACGGATGTTTTTTTTTACACGTTTCTTTCTTTGTGTCGCTGTTTCTCTCTTTGTCACTTGGTTAGGCCAATGACCAGGTTGTGGTATGATACTAGGTTATTGTCTAACATCATCTATCTTAAATAACAAGTAAGTCTCGGTTTAAAGGGTACGGGTCCCGGTGAAATTACAGGCACATGAGACTTTTCATCTTCATGCTTCAGGGTCGGCAGGGCGCGTGTGATACTTTTGAGGTTGCAGGCGTATAGAGCAGGTGTGCTGTATTGAGAGTTTGCTTGCCAATTAGTACTTATAATAAAAAAAAAGTTTTTCATCATTATCATTATTGTACGAGACCGTACGCGCGGCTTAGACGTGGGATTTGATTGATAGATATTTTAGGATAAATCGAGTTTATTCCTAGAGCTAACTTTACGCTAAATGATGAATAATGCTGATAATGAGTGTGGCTCGATAGCTAGCCGAATATGCACTGACAAGGTAAAGCGCGCGATGCATCGAAGACGCCTCGCGCGACCTACATTGCCAAAATTGCTAACTGTGTTCGAACTGCATCGAACATGCTCCCGAGGGGAGGAAATGGGATGAAATGAGGCGCTATAATTTTAGGGGTTAGTAAGTACAAGTATGATCCAATATTTTGCTTAAGCTAAATGAGTGTTAAAACAATGCTATATAGGTGAATCATAATGCTAAGAATTTTAAGTACAAAGCTAATCCCTATCTATGGTAAAAACCGATTGTCTTTTATTTATGGGAGATGTGGAGTTGTCTCGTTTGGTACGCAAACTTGACCAACGTTTGGTCACATTTACACTACGCCCTTGCTCGGGCAAGGGCTGCACTCGCGCACTCACACTTGGCTCTGGCTCGGGCATGGCCAGATTACGCGCACTTACACTTGGCTCTGGCTCGGGCACGGCCAGATTACGTGCACTAACACTCACGCGGCGCTGGGCGGGTGGAGGCGAACTGGCTGCTCGTCTGCTTCGCCTCCACAGGAACCACAGGAACACTGCTATGGCTGCTGCTAGCAGCCCATAAGATATACCGTATTGGTGTATATCATGTGAGCTCAAAGACACGTCCTGATTAGCTGCTTCCTTCATGGCGGCGATTTGGTCCCCGAGATGTTTTAATGAGAGATTAAGGTGATCGTTATCTTCTTTTGACTCAAGTTCTTGGAGCGTAATATTGATTAAAGGAAAGTGTAATGGAGCTATCTTTGTCTGTATTATGTCAGGTTTGAGCGTGAGCGTAGTTTCATGCTGATATGAATAAAGTGTGAAGTCATTACCCTTAGCTATGCATTGCTTCGAGAGTTGAATGAGGCCGGCCTTGCTGACTCGGTAGGCTCCGATTTCCTCGTCGCATATCATTCTCAAAGAATATGAATCACATACAAAATAAAGATAGGTAGATGGGTCATGTAATTGAGTCCATCTATTTTTGCAGCTTTGTTTTATGAGTTGACAGGTATCCGCCTGATCAATTTCACAGAATTTTTCTTCAGGATTCAGATGTTTTATGGGTCCTTGTAGCTGGCATAAGTAAGTTTCCTCTTGATACTCGCAGCTCTGAAGGTCATTAGTGCTTGCTGTGAGATAAGAGTCCCGTCTCAGGTTGATGGCTACATACTCTGTATCTGCTTTTACGCTGATTGTGTTGTTCTTGATTTGAACAGGTACCGGTATTAAGTGGTAAAGCTGGAAGTTGTCTCTACTGACTAACGGTAAAGTTATTTCAAAAATAAAATATTCTTTACTCATTCTGGCTTTGATCTTCAATAGCTTGTATATTTGATATAAGTTGGACTGTATGCTGTCTATTGGTAGCGTTAGCTCTTTAGATATTTGACTTGAAACTATTTGTAGTTCTTCTCCGAGTTGTTTGGGAGTTAAAAGGTGTAGATTGATTTTTCCATGATAAATATCTGTCATGGTGTCGAGCAATGTATCCTGATACGATTTTGAACTATATTTGTTGTTGCTATTGTTGCTAACGTAAATTCTTGTAGAATTGACGTGCTTTCACATTCACTCTGCAATTTCTTAGTTGTTTGATCTAAGTAATTCAGATGTTTATTTATTAATTTATGCTGGGTTTCGATTGTCTGTTCTGTACGCTTAAGTATGTTGTATTCTGCCTCCACAACCGATGTCTGGTTCTTCCACAGTTGCGTCAGATGTTTCTGATTACTATGGACAAGTTCAATGTCATGTTGATATTTTTCTGCGAAGCTTTCGTCAAGTACTCCGAACAATGTATTTGCCACGGAGCCAACTGCGTTGATAAGGCCGCGTCGTGTTCTTGACCGCGCGCCGAAATGCTGATTTAGCAGCAGCTGATTGTAGTATTGTAACTCACTGTAGTCATGCTGTATTTGCAATAAAATCATATGACAATGACTTGGTCCTTTGACCTTTCCACAGGTCTGTTCTAGGTACTTCGTAAATGCATTTACCGCTGTATCTCCCTGCCAATAAGGTTGCATATTGTAATAGGCGACGATTTTCCATTGATCCCGGATTAAATGCATTTTTCCCACTAGATCAAAGTACAAAGATTGATTGTTGCTGAATTGTGTAAAGTTGTAAGATGCTTCGCTGGACCATATGAGGCTCATAAAAAATACTAAATTGATTGCCATGTTTACGAATTTAGGACATCTACTTGTTCTTAATTGTTTGCTATTCGTGGCTCTTGCTTCTGTTTGTTTGCTATTATCCGTTTTCGCTAACTTACTTTGTTGCACTAAAACTTTGTTTTTCTTAGCTTCTTCAATTGGTAAAACTGATAGTCGTACTATAGGACGCTTTATATATCCATTTTTGACTTTTAATGTCACGACCCTTACTAGATCGTCATTTCCTCTATGGACTTCTACCACTCTCCCCACTGGAAACTTCCCAGCTGAAAAGTTATCATCGTGAATAGTTACCATATCACCAATTTCGATGTTTCTTTTAGTTTTTAACCACTTGCTACGTACTGATAACTGGCTCAGATATTCAGTCTTCCATCTTTTCCAGATATCCTGAAAAATTTTGTTTGTTAGCTGCCATCTAGTCCTGGCATCATGTGCTGTTTCGATTACTGTCAGACCAGCTCTGTTTGTGAGAAAATGTGCTGGTGTGAGAAAATCTAAATCATCAATGTCTTCAGATATCGGACACAATGGTCTTGAATTAAGGTTAGCTTCTATTTGTGCCAACACGGTGCTATACTCTTCAAAGGTTAACGCTTGTTCACCTACGACTCTCTTTAAATGCTGTTTTAGGCTTCTGATTGATCGCTCCCAGATTCCTCCAGCGCTCGGCCAGGAAGGACAGTTCCAGTGCCACTCTATGTTCATCTCCGCTACTTCTCTGTAGAATGAGTCACTGAAAACTTGTTCTAGCTGTTGATACTCCTCTTGCAAAATCTTATTTGCTCCCACAAAGTTAGTCCCGTTGTCAGAATACATATGTTTTGGTACTCCTCGTCGTGCCGCCATCCGCCGTAACGCTGCTATGAATGAGGCACTGCTCAAGTCGGAAACTATCTCTATGTGTACCGATTTTGTGACCATGCAGATAAACAACGCTACGTAACCCTTCGATGTTTTTATTCCTCTACCTTTATTGGCTTTCACTTGAATAAATCCCGTAAAATCCACCCCCGTATGATAAAATGTCGGTGCAGGGTTTGTCCTGAATTCTGGTAGGTCTCCCATGATCTGATGTAACTTTCGGGGTTCTTGTTTTTTGCAGGTCACGCATCTCAGAAGCTGTTTTTTGACAGCTCGATTTCCCTGGACTATCCAGTACTTTTGTCTAAGCGAAGACAATGTAAGCCGAGCTCCACCATGAAACGTGAGCTCGTGGGCTTGCTCGATAAGTAGCTCTGTTAAGCGACTACTATACGAAATAATTATCGGGTATTTCATGTCGGCGCTTATATTTGCATTTTTAAGACGTCCTCCTACTCTCAAAATACCATCTTTATCCAAAAATGGATTCAGGGTTAGTAGTCTGCTGTCTGATTTGAGCCTGTTGCTGTGCAATAAGTTTTCAATATCTTCCCTGAAATCATTCCGCTGGGTGTGTTTGATTATCACACGTTTTGTAATTCTAAGCTCATGTAACGTGAGATACTTCGGTCTTTGTTTACTGATAGGAGTCAATGCCCGTAGTATCCATGCTAGGATACGAGTTATTTTCATGAATGAACTGTGGCGATTCATTAAATCATCTATAATGTTGCTATCTGGCTTAATGATTTGGACCATGTTTACTTGCTTTTTTACTTCTTCATCGGTAGTGTACTTTATTTCCAGCTCTTTTGGTTTGACGCCAGGCTGCGCTAACCAGGCTGACCCTTGCCACCACAACGAATGCTCCCTCAACTGAGTTGATGTTAATCCTCTACTAGCTGAGTCAGCTGGATTCTCCTTAGTGTTTACGTAATGCCATGTTTTTGGTGGCATTGCACCGATTATTTTCTTTACTCTATTCGCTACAAACGGCTTCCATCGCTCTGGAGAACCTTGAATCCAGCTAAGCGTGACTTTCGCATCACTCCAGCCATATATTTTCACTACGAAGCTGTTGAGGCTGTTGACAATCTTTGTCATTAGCTTTGATAATAACTCTGCTGCGCATAATTCCAGTCTTGGTAACGATACAACCTTGCTATTAGGTACTAGTCGTGTTTTTGCTGCGACTAGCACTATTGACGCTACGTCATTTGCTACAATTCTTGCATATACCACACATGCGTATGCTTTGCTCGATGCGTCACAGAACCCGTGCAGTTCGATGACGTCACCTTCTTTGCTCTGTAACCACCGCGGAATTCTGAGCTGACTGATGGACTTCAGATCTTTCTTCAGTAGCGTCCATTCTTCCTTAATGTTTGTGGAAACTTCGTCATTCCACTGAACTTCAGAGTTTTGCCACACTTTTTGGAATAACAATTTCATTTTTGTGGTCAATGGAGCTAACCAACCTAAAGGGTCGAATATTTTCGAGATTTCAGATAGAAGTATTCTCTTGGTTAATTTTGTCGTATCCGTATTTGTCGTACACTGAAAGGTGAATTCGTCCTTGCTCGAATTCCATTGTAAGCCCAGGGTTTTCGCTGAAGTTTCTGTTTTGAATGTAAACAATGCCTGCTCTATATTTTCTGATTGTTTGACCTTTGTTAATAATTGTTTATCATTCGAGGACCACTTTCTCAAAGAAAATCCTCCGCTGCTGAGGCATGCGTTTACTTCTGCTATTCTCTTCTTTCCTTCTTCTATGCTATGGGACCCCGACACCCAGTCATCCATATAAAATTGCTCTCGGATGCTTTTTGCTGCGTCCGGGAAGTTATGTTCTTCATCTTCTGCTAATTGACGAAGAGTCATCAGTGCTAAGAACGGAGCTGATTTCGTTCCATACGTGACAGTAGATAACTGAAAAGTCTTGATAGGCATGCTTGGACTTTCCCGCCATACAATTTGTTGTAGCTTTTGATCTTTTTCATCTACTGAAATCATTCTGTAACATTTTTCGATATCCGCTGTATATGCGTAACGATACTGCCTCCACTTCAAAATTATCTCTTGCAGATCTTGTTGCAAATTAGGACCTTTGTACATAAGGTCGTTGAGACTGTAACCTGAAGTCGTTTTAGCCGATGCGTTAAATACTACCCGTAGCTTTGTTGTGCTTGATTCTGCTCTTTGAACCGCGTGATGAGGTAAGAAACATTCGATTTCTGACCTCTGATTGCTGCTAGAACTTGCTATTTTCATATGCTTAAGTTGCTCATACTCGCTAATAAAAAGCTTGTATTGCTTTGCTAAACTCTCTTGTTTGATAAACTTCCTTTCTAGATTTTTAAATTGTGCTATAGCCGTCTCTTTTGATGACCCTAATTTTTCTTCCATTTGCAGCTTCATCGGTAACCTTACTTGATAACGCCCATTCCGTAGACGTTTAGTTGTACTTTTATAAAAATCTAGACATTCTTGGTCTTCTACTGACATTTGGTTTTGCTCGTGAATGTCTTCAATTTTCCAAAATTGTTGTATATGTTCAATGTTATTCAAGATGACGTTGCATTGAAATGATGTCTTAACGCTGCCGCATAATAACCACCCTAACTTGGTGTGCTGTGCTAGAGGCTCTGATTGAGCCTGACCTCGGATTATCCCCTCTAATATAATAATGGAGTAAACGTCGGCCCCGAGTAATAGATCCACAGGGCGACTGACATTATAATCCGGATCTGCTAAGAAGATATGAGATATGTGTTGCCAGGATGGTTTACCAAATGTCTTATTGGGCAAGTTTTTGATAACATTGTTCATTATCAAAACCTCGGTATTAAATTGAAAGTCGGTATATGTCGATTGGCACGTGATCCCAAGCTTTCCTTTGCAGTTATTTTCCTGCTCACCTACTCCGAAAATAACTCCCTTACATTGCTCACGTTTTAATCCTAGCTGCTGAGCTGCTCTTTCGCTTATTACTGAAACCTGCGAGCCTTGATCGATCAGTGCTCGCATCACTTTCTGGGTACCATCTGCGGTTGTTACTTTCACCAATGCTGTTTCCAATAGTATTTCTGACGTATCTCGCTGAGATGAGTAAACTCCATTGCCATTGCTGCTATTATTTTCACGATCGTTGTAGGTACCGTAGATTTTTTGTTTCACAACACCGGAATGGTAATTAGGTTTCTGCTGCGTAGCAAAACAATCATGCAAAATTGTATGATGGCTTTTAAAACACTTGCGACATCTTTTTGTCGAATGGCATTTAAATCCGTTGTGATCGTAAATGCAATTTATGCAGTAATTAAGTTGTTGTAAGGTTTTCAACTTAAAATCACTCGAAGAATCACCGAATTTTTTGCAATTAAGTAAACTATGTTCGGCAAAACAATGAGGACATCGACTTGCTGAGGCTGCTGACACGTGCATGGATTTCGACACTTCATGTCTTGTGTTCTTCCAGTCGCTGTTTGATTTGAAATTAGTATTACGATTCTGATGAAAATATGAACTTGAATGATTTTTTTGTTGCTGCCCGGGATGCGCTTTTGGTATGACATCTTGACGTCGACGCGATGATTCTAGGGTTGTAAACTTATTCTCCAAGAAGTTTAAGAAATCTTGTAGTACTGGTAGCTCCCTCGAGTTCTTTAACGACTCTATGTACTCGGAATAAGACTCACTATCCAACTTCTGTGACAGTATGTGCACTAGTAAAGGGTCCCAAGTGCTTATGTCGACGCCTAGGTTCTTTATTGCGTAGATACTCTCTAGTGTGACGTCATGTAGCCGTTTGATAGCTTGATAAGACTGCTGCTGAATATTTGGGAGGTTAAGAAAGGTGCTTACATGTGACGTAAAGATTTGCTTCTTGTTGTCAAACCGATGCTTCAAGATCTCCCAACAAATGCTGTAATTATCCGCGCTAATCGGGAGATGCTGTATTAAACGCTCTGCTTCTCCTTTCACTTTGCTCTTCAAGAACTGCATCTTTTGAGCGCTTGATAACGAAGGGTTGTTATGAATAGCTTCATCAAACAGATCTTTAAATGATACCCACTGTTGAAAATTCCCTATGAATACCGGGATATCCATTTGCGGTGTAGATTTCTCGCGATACGACGCTGACCACATTTTAGAACTTAAAGCTTTTTTCAAATTCTAGTATGTTCGTTCGTGCTTGTTGAAATTAAATTCGTACGCTTCATCTTCTTCTAACTCTGTCATAATCTCCCAATGGGAACTATCAACGACCATCCAGCGAGTTTGTAAAATTCGCAGGGCGTCTTCAAACTCCCATTTGTCCCGAAAGGACTCAATTTCGATGCTCTCCACTCCTCTAACGAAGGCTTTAAAATTGACCATCTGCTTGCGTAGCATGTCGTCTAGCTTACTATTGGTCCCTCTCGCCTCCACTGTGTTGTTTGCTGGTGTTCTGGCCCGCGGCGGAAGCACTCCACCTGACGAACCTGCTGCTTCTCGCTGAGTGATTTCTCTTTGCTCATGGAAACTTGCCTGTTTTCCTCTTAGAAGTAACTCGTCATAGCTGTCACTAATTAACTTTCTCGCTGATAAATAAATGTCTTTTATACGCTCAAACTCTGACTTGACAAAGTATTTATGATTGGTAGGTTCATACGGACGAAGTTTTTCGTCGTTACATTGATATTCTCTCCAATACGAGTCTAAGAGGTCTAATTTACTTTGACATGAGTCAGTGGTCTTACGCTCCCTACCTTCCTTTTTAAAATTAACTAAAACCTTTTCAATCTTCTCTCCTACCTCGGTTTGTTGGAAGTATATAGTTTCCATCTTGCTGCCGTTAGTTTTAAAGATAACCAGAACGCTCTTACTTGCAAGCCGCTTGGCCTACGGCTGATGTTGACCCGTCGTGGGTAGCTTCCCACGGCAGTGCTGTGCTGATGTTACTGATGCGAGAGGCTGACTCGCTGATGCTGCTCTTGCCTCACGGCAGTTGATGACACTGTTGCTGCTGATGTGAGCTGGTGGCCCACAGATGATGCTGATCTGACGTAGGTTGCTCCCCACGGCAGTCGCTGACGTTGTTGCTGCTGATGCGACCTGGTGGCCCACAGATGACGCTGATCTGACGTGGGTTGCTCCCCACGGCAGTTGCTGACGCTGTTTGTACTGAGAGTATAACTCAGTACGTACGCTGCTGTTACTGATCCCACGCTAAGTTCACTGCTAAGCTAGAAGACACTGTAATCCACTGGCTGCTGGTTGGTTGATTGGCCGAAGCACTTCACTTGACGAATAGTTCACGAAACGCGAAGACTTCGATCCGGTTCGAATGACCAAAATGTACGAGACCGTACGCGCGGCTTAGACGTGGGATTTGATTGATAGATATTTTAGGATAAATCGAGTTTATTCCTAGAGCTAACTTTACGCTAAATGATGAATAATGCTGATAATGAGTGTGGCTCGATAGCTAGCCGAATATGCACTGACAAGGTAAAGCGCGCGATGCATCGAAGACGCCTCGCGCGACCTACATTGCCAAAATTGCTAACTGTGTTCGAACTGCATCGAACAATTATCAACATCCTTTAGACGTCCACTGCTGAACGAGGCCTCTCCTATAAAGTAGAATGGGGGTATTGCCATAATCACCACGCTTGGCATGCGAATTGGAGATTGCAGTGTTGAAGAATCAGGTGGATGCTGCTTCATACTCTCTGATGTAATCTCTTAGTCAGCTTTTACGCCATCCACGGGAGTGCTCAGCAACAAAACGGGGTATACAAATAGTTTCGGTGGAGATAAGATAGCAGTGATAACTGATAACACTATTATACCTTTTGAGTTACCTATGTGTACCTGACTCTTACTTGAAGATAGCTTATTGTCTATCTATTGTCATTCAAATTATAATATCATTCACGTAAATTGATATCCATCTATCAAAACCCTTTAAACTATTGTGAACTTTAGCTTTATAAGTACAAAGGTTATTTCATTTTGCAGCCGCAAATATAAACAGTTTAGGGTGAATCGTCATATTAAACCGGTGGTATTGTATCGTGAAAGGTATGTTTCGTTCGCGCCGTAGCACCTTTCAAACATGCCCAGCTAAGTGCCAAAGAACACTGGAAACTATTAACAGAAGAGCCATCACAATTAAAAGAACACGAACATCATGAAGTTATAAACATTTTCTCTGTCGTTTTAACCAGTGTTTTAATTGTGCTATAATTTGTTAGTAGTAGAACTTCTTGTAAAAGAGTTCGTCCGGGGAAGTACTACCGCCGTATCTATTTCTGCCGCCAAGCAGTAGTGTTCGCATTGCTGTGTTTCGGTTTGAAGGGTACGGGTGCCGGTGAAATTACAGGCACATGAGACTTTTCATCTTTATGTCTCAGGGTCGGCAGCGCGCGTGTGATGCCTCTGGTGTTACAGGCGTTCATAGGCTACGGTAACTGCTTTCCATCTGGTGGGCCGTAAGCTTGCCTGCTTGCAAAGTAGCATAAAAAAAAAAAAAAAAAATTGGTTCTAACTTATTTTTAGTGACAGAAGTATATTATGCACTAAAACTACTCAAAAGTCTGCATTGCAACCTAGTCCACTATCCAACTATACTTCGTAAATCACTTAAAGCCCAAAACAGCAAAGTGGCTACTGCTTTATAAGGTTGTGTTATTTTGAGCCAGATTATTTAAAGAAAATGATGCGTCTTCCTCGTCGCGTCATATAGCTGCTGCTGAGGGTCGTATGACCTCGTCTACGTATCACTCATTTTTTGTCAATTTCACCATGAGGGTTTGTTACCAGAGAGCTTGGTCAGATTGTCACGAATCTCGAGTCATGATTTACTATATCCATTTCCAGCACAGAGATTTGCAAAAGTTTCTGAGCGTACATATTCTTTGACCCCGTTTTCCCAACAAAGACTGCGGTTGTTTCGACCACCGGCTCGCATTGTCCGTTCCCTCCACTGGCGTCCTATTGTTATTCCAACAATCTGCCTCTATACTTATTGCAGCTGAGTCTATGTAGGTATACAGACAGGTAGCCGGACGGACATTGTGTGATGGTATTTGATTTGAGGGATTTCTACGCAGAAATGTGAAATTCAGAGGTATCTATTTTTAAATTCATAAAAATAAATTAACTACACTGAACAGACATGGGTTTTCTGATAGAGTCCAATATTTTGAAGGTGCTTAAAGAGTAAAACAATTTTGGAGAAAATTTTACTAAAGAAAAGTAATAACTTTTCATTTAAAAAACCGACTTCCGCCATCGTATTCGACTAAATAATTTTGGATGAAAAAAAAATGATAAAAGAACCATTATGGTGAAAGGATTATGATACTTTCTGAATGCAAATGCTTGGTTTGTTGCTGAAAATATCAAAATCGCCATATGTATGCCTACAATATTTGAGGAGTTCCCTCAATTCCTCATGGATCCCATCATCAGAACTGGATTCTGAAAAAAATGGGAGCAATCTGGAAGTATATCTATTCAAATAAAAAAAGATTTTTTCAAATCGGTTCATAAACGACGGAGATATGCGGTAACATACAAAAAAAAATACATCCGAATTGAGAACCTCCTCCTTTTTTGTGAAGTCGGTTAAAAAAGAAAATAATCAAATAAAGATAAATATGATGGCTATTTACAATGCCCCTGTGTTCAGTTAATCTACGCAATCATTTTACAGAGGTTACAATGCGATATTGATGAGACAGCCGCTACAACTGCAAACTACAAATGAATTACTACATAATTTTGTTAAGTAGGTACAATGTATTGCACTAACCCACATTCAATTTCACGGAAGTAAGAAAAGTGGAAGTGGTATCTTGATACGCGAGAAGATATCGATCTTGATCACTTCCACGTCTGGCTTTCGTATACTTGTGAGTCACCAGATATGCTGATAGCAGCGTTCAAAATCATTTCACTGTATACCCAGACCTTGAAACACCCGAGTGTACAGATATTTTATTTTATTCAGGTAAACCAACAGCGTTACAACTTATTTAAATAAAATATTATAAATACAACAATAAGGCCAAAAACGGGTTACACAAAATATGACAAAAGCTTAAAGGAACAAAAATGCAAAATAAAAGATTTAAATGCAAGATGCAAGATGGAGTTAGATAACTGAAATATTTTGATGATGATGAGGTACAAATATTGCAAATTGTTATCTACTATTGGATACCACAACTGGACAAATACCACGTCCGCACTTTAGTGCATATCATGGTTCCAGGTAGAGAACCGAAGTCTTAGCTTTGAAGTCGGCTTATTTGCAGTTCTGATAAGTTTACGAGGCAAGTGCCACCAGGTGGTTCTCAGAAGCCAAGAGTCGCGTTCATCAGTAAGCCTTGAGGAGACTTTGATGTTTTGGATATTTAGTAGCAGACAGGAGAAGGAAGATATTTCGTTTGGAATGGAGATGGGGTTTTTTGCAATAGCTAAAAGCTATCTGTATTAACTATCTCAGATGAGTATTTGCTAGATGTAAATGAGTTTTTATTAAAACCAAACATACAAGTTCTAGCATCATTTTAATGATTTTGTGAATTCAAAATCATTAAAGTGAATGATTAGGTAGGTCTTATTTTCAGAGCAAACATAACTAATACAATTGAGCTGGAGAATAACCTAGTGAAGAAGGAAGTCGGTGGATGGTGGCGGCTCAAAGACGTTTTTTGTGGCATTTTATGGGGCAGGCTAATGTACAGCAGTAGACATTAGCCATTATTTAGATAAGCTGCCGATGATGTCAATTATGATAACCCAAGACATTACAGAATTCTTATTGTTGTTGTAAATAAATAGTTTTTTATTTTCATTTTCATTTTGAATTACCCAAATAGTGTCTGCAGTGAGAAATATTTCTGTTATGAGACATCAACTAACATTATAATAATAATTATAACCGAGAAAAGGTGAAGAGACGAATTTTTTAGACAATGACCACCTGTCACAACATTTTTGAAGAATAGTCATAAACCTCACGAATATAAAGTTTTACTATCACAATTAAAAACGAATAAAATGGCAGAAAATAATATAGACTTTCTAGTAACATCATAACAGCTGTTCGGAAAAAATTTATGGCACCTAGCTTACTCGTAAAATTTTCATCGCGAATTCGTGGTTTTCACCGGAAACTAAAAACAATACAAGGTAGAGAATTTGCTGGATAATATAAAATGTAGGATTATAGGTAAGTTCATATTATGAACTCATTCGAAAGCTCAAATAATGTTATTCAATTAAACAAAACTAGCCCGAGTACAGTTAGCAGCGATCTTTCATCTAACTATCCCAAGGTAAGGACGAAAACTATCAAATATCAGTCAACCATCGCTGCCCATTGTACACCAGCGCTCTTTGATGTCACTAAACGACACTACAACTAAACGACTAGCACTTACACTAGTGCCAGTTACTGGCCTCGTCACGGTTACTACAAAGACGTGTTTTACGAGGTAATAAATTATAAAAGCGATTAAGGGTGGTGATACATGCGCGGTTTTACCGCTGAAAGAAGACGCGACGTGTTCTAACATGCTGCGTGTTGGCTGATCCAGTGTAACTTGCGACATTAAACAAACATTCTATAAGCCGGGTACCTGTAGGAACGATGGAAATATGACAACCACTGTATTCAAAATAAATGGTAGCAAAAGTTTTTAAATAAAAAATAAAATAAATGAGTTTCTGAAATATAAAGCCAAATTTTTAATTATTAATCTTCATCAGTGTGACTATGCGTATTTTGATTTTGAGTGACATATTTTATATTATTTTATTCCTAATTCGATGATTTTTAGTTTTAGGTTATAATTTTAGTTCAGACACGATTTTGTAATTGTAATTGAATAAATGAATATCAATATATATGAATAGTGTGCGTTAAGCACTCATTGCTCATTAATTATTAGTGCTACGCCGTAGCTGAATTTTGCACACATTTCACTTGAATCGCAAGTCTCTTACATCTAACTGTAGGAAGCTATAAATATTGCAATAATACAGCATTCACTATCTTTGGAATACTGTGCCACATCGGGCTAACCACTCGTGTGAAACTAGCCTTATAGTATCTAGAAAAAACAAGTATTGACTTCAGGTAATACCGCGCTTGAGATGGGTTTATGGTGCGCGCTGTAATATAGCTGTGGTGGGAAATGGTGCGAGGCGTTATATCTCTATTTCAATGGCAGCTCTTCTGCGAATGATATAAGTATTTTATTTTGTGATGTCTAATTTGGCTTTATGACTTCTCATACCAAAGGCCATTCAAATTTGAATAGATATTTACAGTTTGTTTACCTTGTGTTTTCAAACTTGGCATTTTCATAAGGCTTTTGGTATGTTTTAGCAATTGCTATGAATGGTAGATAGATAGATAGATTAACGCTTTATTGATCACCACACAGAAACAAATAAACAAGTAATTTTACGATAGAAAGGCAATACAACGGGTGGCCTTATCGCTGAAAGCATCATCGCATTATAGAGGCATCGTTGAGTATGAAGGTCTGTCCCACTAGGAAGTTCAGCCACAAATTCAGTTAAACTTAGTTAAGTTAATTAACTATAATCGAATTATTAGAAGCACTTACTTTATAATTAGTTTCTCACATAAGTGAAATATAAATTTCTTTAGAGAAAATAAATAATCTTTAACCATAAGTTAACTTTACGAGCACTTACTCCGTACAATTATTCTAGTAGAAGAGATAAGTATGTCATGTTTGTTACCTTTTTCTTCTAAAGAAGGCTCTGTCTAGTTGGTACTATTTAGCCTCGAGAATAGACCCGCTCAGTATAAATATGAGTACTAGGACAGACTCAATAAATATAATGGAAAATTGGTAATATGTTCAGTGGGCCGACGGTTGCGTCTTGTCTGAGCAAACGTGCAAGAAATAAGTTAGTCTTAGTCGCGTTGGAAACACTCACTTGGCCGGTTTTATCACTGTACTTCTAAATTTCCACACTATGATATAGAAGTCTATGGTAGGTATTTCTCACAAATAAAAGCAAAATCTTTTGACAACGTCTATTATGTATTAATTTTGTATTTTTATATTTGTTTTCCCAATTAAATAAAGTTTTAACCAAATTTCCCCACAGACTTACAGAAATAAACACGTTGACTATTAGCGTTCCAAATGATTTAAACAGTGTTTAAATCAAACTCTTTGTTGACGTCGCGACACGCGACATTGTTGCGACATGGCGACGTTGCACGACCAAAATACTAACACGCAAAAAGCCTAGACTGCACGAGCGAGGCGAGAGGCAGAGCTAACTTAAGCGAGTGTTGTTGCGGAAAAAAGTTGTACAATTTTAAAATTCAAACTTGGTTTGAACCAGCAAACCAAATATTGTGACCCAGTCTTTAAAAGAAAATGCCTCTGGAGCGTCTACTTTATTAGAAATATTAGATGTCCTGATTCTTCTAGTCTTAGTCGCGTTGGAACAGTAGTAATTTTAGTTCAAAAGACAATTCAAAACACATTCACACATATACACAGTATACGTAATTTTAATTAAAGTATTTTTTTTATAAAATGCACTATTTTTATATATTTTTATTTAGATTTTATTATTAATTTTATTGTTATTGGTTGCCACTCGAAAACCTTAATTCGCTAACAGTTGTCTGTTCTGCGAGCTATATGGCCACTTTAACTTACTAACTCTGAGAGCTATTTCGGTGATTTTAGTCTACGGATTTCCTCATTTCTATTTCTATTTCGTAAAGAAACACCGAGCAAAACTCTCTCCATAGCCCACTGCATTGTTTTGAGCTTGTGTATGAGACTAAAATAGTTAACGGACACGTCTCAGTGTCGTAATTCATCACTGGTAAGACGCACTGATTGACTTTCGTCATGAGAGTGCTTTGTGCTGGCTGACACTCACCGCTTGACGCCTTGCTAGACGCCCCGCTTATGTATGAACTAGGCTTTATATTCCCGTACGTACCGAGTGATTCATTGCGTTTCTCAGGTTAATTGACGTGCTGTGAAATATATTTGAAACGCTGAATTTGCGTGTGCCTGTCGCACGGAGTTTAGGAAATAATTAGTTTTGATGTTGCCGAGAGATTTATCAAACTTTACTAAACTATTACTCAGTACTTTGTCTAGATATTAGAAATATGTTTCAGGTAAAATGATTTATATTCAAACTAATTAAATAACTAAGCCAAAAATGATTTTCTACTTCCATTTTTAATTCTTCGACAGTTATTAGTTAGTTTTACATTGAATACAAATCTTTCTTATATATTATATTATCTTCATCTAAGAACTAGCGAACTACAAAATCCTTTGTGTGTCCAATCTAAGACTAGACCATCCTTTCTCTTCACGTCGATGTCGTAATAGCTAACTAAGGGATTACACCTGAGTACTC
Organism: Epirrita christyi; assembly: GCA_951392215.1. Taxonomy (NCBI): domain Eukaryota; kingdom Metazoa; phylum Arthropoda; class Insecta; order Lepidoptera; family Geometridae; genus Epirrita; species Epirrita christyi. The sequence continues at coordinate 16,236,819 of OX595841.1, read as the reverse complement.
AACATCAATACTGGATTATGGTAAATGCAATGGGAAGCCATTGCATTCTATGGTTGAGGCCTAGTCCAATACCCACCCAGTCCTGATAATATAGATCTAATCTATCTATCTATCTATCCTGATGCCCAAGACATAGGGAATCCTAGTGTGGAATCAGAACTATGTATGTGACTGTTGGGCGTTATTGTTACGTTATGATAGCATATTTTATATTGAAATTCGATATTATTCTGTCAAACTTAAAATATTTAATTTAGTGTGACGACATGACTGCTAAAACCATAACCCTTCTTTTACTTTACCGTAGTCTGGTAATAAAGATACAGACACCTTAGAGCCAATTTCACCATACTCTGTAAGTAAATGTAATGTTATATCTAACCATTGGTTGGTGACAGATAATCTTTGAAAACTTCTATAAAAAAGCATTGGTTAGACTAAACAGTTGTTTAACCGCCTGTTATTTGTTGGTTCAAACCTTATTCAAACTTCTAGCCCAGTTTTAAAATAAAATATTCATTTGTTTTATTTATATTTTCTCATCCGAACCGTATCGTCCAAACAAATGGGTAAATCGGTCATGTCAGCGCGACTAACCCAATATTTTCTACGCAATCTGACTGCTGGATGTATATACCAATATGTGGTCCAATTGTGTAAATTGCAGGCACTTGCTTAGGGGTCACTTTTGATATAACCATTACAAACTTATGTTAGACAGTCAAAAATGTTTGCCGAAGAGTGATAGGTAAATTAGATCAATCATGTTAGCTAGTTCTTTGCAGAAAGAGAATTGGCATGAGAGATGATCGTTAAAGTGCTTTATTACCGATGTTGTGTTCTAAGCAACACTGTCCTGTCGTTATAGCTCGACTACAAGATACCTCAACAAGATTTGACGACCTCTGTGACGCGGTGAGCGAGTAGCCAGCTGAGATGCGAGAGGTTGCTGGTTCGATTCCTGCTGCGGGACAACCGTTTGTATGATCTAAAAATATTTGTTCCAGGTCTGGGTGTTATAGTAAGTACCATGGCACTTGTAGTTCCTATATGTATGTGACTAAGATATTGATTCTTTGAATAACGGAATAATAGTAATAAAACAGCACAAACTGAAACGAACACTCCAATTTTGTGACTTAATTGAATATGGTGTTGTATCATCTGACTTACTTTTACCTCAAAATGATAAAGGATCTTTGGGTAGTATATTTTCAAAGACAATGTCAGATTTGCAATTCTGTTCAATTGTTAAATTCATCGACCTTTCTATTTCACTAATCACGTGGAACTCACGTGTTAGGTTAGTGTTTACACTCTCAAAATGTGAAATAAACTGAAAATTTATGTGTGTTTGCTGAAAATCGCACTTACCGTACGAAATATCAAACTAATCACCCCCGGTTTAAACTAATAAAACTAAACCAAGCAACTTCCCGTGTAAATACTATATAGCATACATAAACATCCGCTGGACGTCAATGCAAGTGACAAGTGTGACCACGTAACGTATAAATAGAAGAGATTAATCAAGGTGTGTAAATATCACCGGTCATTTCAGTTTATAGCTCGGTTAAAGATAGCCTGTCCATAGATCATTTAAAATACGTCTTGTATCTTTGCGTGCAACTCCAGTCTTCCTTTTCAGTGGTGTTTTTACTGATAGAGCCATTTATATACCTATAGATAATTTATCCGCATTACACAAAGGTTAGCTGGTAGAGAAAGCTTCCTAGCATTAAGTTCGCCTATGTATTATTTGTTTTTTGTGCAATAAAGAATATTCTATTCTATTCTATACTATTCTTTGGATTACTAAAGTAACCTCAATGGATAGAGCACTCGGCCGCTAGATAACATGATGTAGGAACAAAAAGTGCGAGACTTCAAGTCATTTTTGAATGGTTTGCATTCTCTGTTGAAAGGAAAACTCGACAGCTTATTTTAACAAAACATAACATATACATAACACCCAATAGTCACACACGTAGTCTTGATCCCACACTCACTCACTTGATTGACTGTGTCGTGGGTATCAGGAACTACCATACCAGGAGTACCATAACACCCAGACCCGGAACAAATATTCAACTTATAATGATTTTAAATAAATTGTTTATTTGGAAAATGAGTTAGTTTTATGTCAGCAAAAGTGAAGAGTATGACCAACTTCCCCGTATAATTGTATTTATGGATCGCGTTTAATCAAGGTGTGCGGGGCGTGACGAAGGAAGGGGGAAAGTGGGAACAGTAATTAAGGTGCAGGTTGACAGGTGACAAATTGACTTGCGGTTCCAGAGGGTACTGTGATGGTCAATTTGATGTATCGGTACGGTATTGACATTATGGGTGATTTTAATCTCAATATCGCAAAGTTACAGTATGAGATCGGCCTAGGAGATAAAATCGTTTGTATTTATCATAAATCAATGTAAAATATTTGACAACCGTGCTTGTAAATTACGAAATTATTTTTAACATTATTTTAATAGGTTTATTAGTTTTGAAATAGGAGTAAAAATTTCATAAACCTCTACAACTCCCTGTTTTGGCATGCTAGCAGCTTTTGTGACACAAATAAATGGAAAAGTAAAAAAAATCTAATTGTTTTTTGAAATCGGGAAATCAGGTAAGTATCCAACATCGAGTGTATTCGAAAATTGTCAAGTAAGAAAATGATTATCTAAAAGAATATAATGTTTTTATGGATAATTGTGTTATTTAATAATGGTCTGTCCCTGCTGCGATAATTTATATACAGATTAATTAGATTCATTAAATAATAATTACTATAAATAATAATTATTATTAAATTCTGGTTAATCACAGCTAGGCACCTAGCTGTAGAACAGAAAAAAATAAAATAATATCGACAATCCATTTAATTTAAATAACATAAAAACTATCAATATAAATACCAAACAACACAAAGCGTCCAGTCCATTGCGCCCACACAAAAGTACCTTACTGTGTCAATGTGTCATTTCATTTTTCATCTCCTAATGAGCATATTTATATTCTGATACGGCTTCGGAATTCCCTTGATTGTGCTAAAGTACCCATTTGAATATAATTTTCTTCAAAAAATTGGTCGTTTACAAAAAAATAACGGCACGCGGAGCGGTGTCAACTGTCAAACTATTTGTCACTTTGACATAGTGTTTCTTAGTTGGCACATTTTACAATAATATAGGTACCTGTTACGTATAAATTTAGTACGTATAGGAGCAGGGCCAATTATGTTTAATTTATTACACTGAATTCTTAAAAGGTTATTTTGTTTATTTAATTCAATTAGAATTAGCAAATACTATTGCTAATTGCAATACCTCAAGAAATGTTAAGTATTTTATTATATTGTATATATTTACAAGAGTACCATTTTGTAAAGGATGATATTGTAGACCTCTTAGGCCCATGTTCACGAACAAATAAACGGGTGTCTATCGTAACCATTGGTCAAGGTGACAGATAATGTATGAAAGTATCTGTCAAAAAGAATTGGTTAGGCTAAACAGTTCTTTAACCATCAGTTTATGTGTTGGTGAACAGTGGCCTTAGTTTGGTTTTTTGAAAATTACAATAATATTGATTGAAATTTAATAAAAATTGAGACATTTTGCAATTTGTAAAATGAATCAATATTATAAACATCCAACCAAACGTTCAACCCATGGGAACATACAAACACAGTCCGAAGCACATGTCATAATCCTATCTACTTTGATGTCCCCAAGTATCTAATCATTACTCTGGCATTACATTTTTCTTTGGACTTTATTTCTAGGACTTAGAGCTGGTTTTTGTATGGTCGGTTGTATTTTTTAAAAGGTAAATTATTATGATTTATCTCTCGATAAACCTAGTTTGCTGAGTGATGGGTGTCGCCTCAAATTATGGGAACTCTTTTGAAGCGCCGCCGACAAACATGTGGCAATGAATTACGATACTTAGTTTTTAATTGATCACGTCTGCATGTCTTGTGTGTTTCTTAACAAGAGCCTCATTTATGTAATTTTTCTCTGAACTAAACCTACTGTGTACCTATTATATTTGTATAATTTCAGTGTCATTTTCCGCTTAGAATAAATTAATTAGTGATTGGCGTTTAAAGAGTCCTTGTATATTTTTTTTTACAATCGTACATTATCTTTATTTTATTTTATTTTGTTTATTAAAATAAAATCAAATGTTTTACGTATTCGAAGGTTGTTGGTTATAGTCACATCTTTTTTTCAGTCTTTTGGTTAAAAAGGTTCCAGGAAGTCATAAGTATAAAAGGGTTATTGATAATTGCGAATGTAATAAATAATTGTATTATAAAAGAGAGCAACTTTGACTGGCTATATGCTGTAAAATGTAATGATTTCTTAAGTCTGAAAAGTCATAACCTCCATCTATTGCCACTAAATATTAAAAACTTGTTTTACTTAATCCCGGCTTGTATTTAGATTAACCCAGTTACCTAGGAAATAAAATTTTATTGTGTTGTTTAACATTTAAACCATGTTAACACAACATGAATCTAATAAACAAGATTTTATTTCAAAACGATCATAAACAGATACCTATTATATTATTTTAAAAGCCAAAATTGTTCGGACTTTTCATGATTTCGAAATATTAGGACCATAACTATAGATTATCAGCTCAATTAATATTAGACAAGTTGCAATCGGAGCGATAATCGATAAGCGCTAAGGAAATTATATGAAAAGAGCCGAAAATTGTGCTTAAATATGTTGTGCATTAGAAGAGGCCTATGTCCAACCGTGAACAAATACAGGCTGATGAATGCAAATAAGAAGCGAGCGAGAAATGCTGCCAAGGTCAATGCTATAACTTTGCATTTGCTAACGCTTTTGCTAAGCGTAACGCTTTTGATAATTGTAAACGCTCCGATTGAATTTTTTCGAACGGGACTGGTAGTATGTGTGAGTTTTGTTTATTTGCAGCGCGTGCTTGATAGCACAGGTTCTCTTCCCGGATCGTAACTTTAACGCAAATCACCGATTTGTTCCGTTGAATGTTCCAGATACTTTTTAGCGGATTAGATTCGAGTTATGGTAAATAGGAGCATAACTTTGGATGGAGTTATTCAACTTTCACATCTACTAGAATAGATTTGAGAACCAAATGACTGCAGCATCTTACTACAACATTCATCATAATAATTCACAGCCAGAGTTTACCCAATTTTGAGGACAGGGCTCTTCTTGCTAGTGCCATTCATTAGATTCCTGTGCCAGTCTCATCCAGGTACCATCCAGGTGTAAGCAGTAGAACTTCTTGTGAAAGACTTCGTCTGGGGATCTTCTACCACCGTTCCTATTTTTGCCACCAAGCAGTAGTGCTCGCATTGCTGTGTTTCGGTTTTTCGTACTAATATTTATTATGCGTATACTTTTCATCTTTATGTCTCAGGGTCGACAGCGCGCGTGTGATGCCTCTGGTGATGCAGGCGTCCATAGGCTACGGTAACTACTTTTCATCAGGTGGCTTTGTCCAGCAGTAGACGTAAACAGGCGGATAAAGAAAGAAAGTGTCACACATTACTAGAAGACTAACACCGGAAATTAATTGAAATCCCTTGCAAAGCCTGAAAACTACGCAGTCATACAGATGCCGGATGATCATTCAACTAACATCTTTAGACCGCATCATCATTCACAGAACATCTTAACACAGCCTCATCACGCAATCTCCTCAAATGAGCCACTCAGAACGGAAACGGAAACTCACCGCAGAGCACTGCCATCGCTTCCGGCACCGCCTTCACCCCACTTCCGGTCAAGTTATGCACGTCACAGATAAGATTGGCAATTAGGTTAAGATTGTCTTACGTCACGAGCAAGGCAGGTTTAGAGCTTTCATATACATTCTGGGACATGATGCAGCCTCAAATTGACATTCTCTCGTTCAAATGTCTTAGGTAATCCTACTATAATTAACCTACGGGAGGTTCAATGAAAACTGGTTGACATGGGTCACCATCATCATCAGCAGCATGTTGAAGCTCACAGCTGGAAATAGACCTTCCCTATAGAACGCCACGACAAACGGTCTTGAGCCGCCTCTATCTGCTTCCTCCACTGTTTCTTCCGGTTTGTGGTATATGACCTGTCCATTGCCACTTTATTTGGCTTATGCTTAGGGCTGTGTCAGTGACCTTGGTTTTAATACGGTTTTTTTTTTATTGTTAGATGACAAACAAACAGACTGCCCGCCTGATGGAGAGCAGTCACTGCTGCCTATGGACATCTGCAATACCTGCGTTGCAAATGCGTTGCCTTTCATTAAGAACCCTATACTTTTGGTTGATAAATACAAATACAAATACAAATATTTATTTGTTCGAAACACAGGTAAGTATCAGTTTAATACAGATGTTCTTTAAGTTATGGATTCATCATGTTTCGCCTTCATTCAGGCATACAAATTTAAAAAAGTAGTAATAATATTCAGTTTTAATTTTACATGCTAAATTTTAATGCATGATATGGGTATTAACCCTATAATGATTGGGTCTATTAATTTGAGAGAGGCCAAGTTAACGCTGAAGGAAGTAAAGCTAAAAGAATATTGCCAGTTTATCTTAGTCTAATCCCAGATTTTTTGAGATTGAGACAGTTTATTTTTCTACCAAGACTTGTAGTTTTAATAAATTTACGATGTCAAAATCTTTCACCAATTTAATAAACTGACGTATTTTATAATTTATTGCATGTTGCATTATTTTCGTAATTGTGCACCAGTTTAACGAATGCGAGATATTTTCGACAAAGACGTTACAAGAACATTTGCAATTTGTTTGTGTTGAGTGAATTATGACTTATTATTTTCATAGATAAATTTTATTTTCAAATGTGAAAAACTAATTCGGACGGGAATTTTGTTCATTAATTTCGGACTTAGACTTGGCTAACCTTACTACATTTACAGCAAATTCCTGATAGGTGAAAATGTTTACATACCAACACCTACGATTTTAGTAGATTTAATAGGTATTTTAAACAATTAGGTGGCGAAAATAATAAAAAACCAGTGCAAGTCGGACTCGCGCACAAAGGGTTCCGTACCATTATCTATAAAAACAGCAAAAAAATCACGTTTGTAGCATGGGAGCCCCCTTAAATATTTTTTTCATTCTGTTTTTAAGTATTTGTTGTTATAGCGGCAATACAAAATAAATTATCTATGAACATTTCAAGTGTCTTAAAATGTTTAACTATCACGGTTCATGACATACAGCCTGGTGACAGACGGAAAACAAAAAACTGCAAAAAATCACGTTTGATGTATCGGAGCACCCTTTAATATTAATTTTATTCAATTTTTTATTATTATTTGTTATAGCGGCAACAGAAATACATCATCTGTGAAAATTTCAACTGTCTAACTATCACGGTTTTTGAGATACAGCCTGGTGACAGACGGACGGATGGACGGACAGCGGAGCCTTAGTAATAGCGTCCGTTTTACCCTTTGGGTTCGGAACCCTAAAAACAAGTTTTTTTGTCGTGAAGGTGACACTAATGTTTACATACCGATAGACCCATTTGATATCTTAAACATTGCTGATTCAAATTAGTTCACCTTGATTTAGCCTAGGTCAACTGTCTCACTTCTCGTCTAAAACATATTTTGCATAAACTGCATCGCAATATCGAAACGCTATTTCGAATCACGATACTTCTTTATTAGCTTTTTTACGTACACTACTGCTGCAAGCCTCCCCCATTAAATACAATAGGGGGATTTGCCATAATCACCATGCTTGGCATTGGTGATCACACTATTGGTGTCAGATAGATGCTGTTGCCCATCCTCTGATGAAATCCCTTAATCGGCTTTTACAACATCCATAGGAGTAGAAGAAGGTCTATTCTTAAGCCGACCACACCACGGCACGGCATGCGGCATCACGATACTACGAATAACTATAACACGAAACAACAAATCTGGACATACCTACACTATGTATGTGTACTTGTGTGTACTTCATAACTCCATCAGAACAAAATTGAGTGAATAAAACCTACTAAAAACTTAGGTATATTTTATATCGATTGATGTAATAAACAATCGTTTCTATGAAAATAATTCAAAATAAAATCAAGGTCTTTTCTTTCTAAAATTTATCATTACTGAAATTTAGCGACAGCTAGAGTTAAACCGTGTCTTCAGGCCATACATTTTTCATCAGTTGATTTCCTAGGTCACGCAAACCCACGGGCACGGTTAGTACATTTACTATCGCCCACGTTTGATGACATTTCTATTTTTCCTGTATACCAAAAATATCGTGCATCCAGGTAGATTGAAGTAGGAAGTGTTGACACAGTTATAGAGGTAAACGTTGTCACCTGCTTGAAACGATAGATTTTTGTCAAAGTATTTTAAAACAGATAGAATTAAAATAATCCTAGAGTCGTGTTGGAAAAGTTATAAGCTATGTGGTGTCTGTTGTTAGCTAAAATTCAATAACAAAAAGTAATGGCGGAAAATGTTGGATTTGTTAGTCATAAAACAGAGGCCCAATTCACTAACTAAAAAATAGTGAAAATAGAGTTCGCATCATGTTTCGATCTTGTATCGATGTCTTAAATGTCAGAAATGGTATTCTCCTGACATAAAATACAACACTGTAATGTGATTATATCGAAATGTGACCGAAACTTGAACGATTCAAAGTTTTTTCGTTAATTTTAGCATAAGTAGATGGAGTCTCTCTTTACTCTTTCGAATTATATATATATCTATCCTACTCCAATGGTGGTCACCATGAATTGAAAGTAGACTAAATTCTTATTTATGAGGGACCAGAAATTCAACTTTCAGTCAATTTACAATTCAGTCTCGATTCGGTCAACTTTCAGTGTAGTTTTAAAATAACTTAGAGAATTGGGCCTCAGATAAAATTAGTTGATATAACACAACATAACACCCAACAGTCAACAACATAGGTACATAATCCTGGGGAGTGAATTTTGAATTCATCAAGTGACTAAACGTCAGTAAAATTGCCGTAAATCCCCGATTTCCAAATTTCTATACATTTGAAACTCATTGATGACTAAAATTCTTATACCTATGAAATCAATACAAGTGCCTCCTCCAGTACATCTCCTGAAAAATGATGATTTCCGGCCTTTTTAATGATATTTAGTCACTCAGTGACATTCAAAAATCGCTCCCCTGATCCCACACTAGGATTTCCTGTGTCGTGGGTTCAGGAACTACGAGTACCATGTTTCAAAAACACCCAGACTAGGAATAATTTTTTGTAGATCATGCAAATATTTATCCCGCTGCAGGAATCGAACCCGCACCTCTTGCGTCTCAGTCGACTCGTCCACCACGCTACGGAGGTCGTTTAGAAGATAGTTATGTCCAATACTAGATAATGATGATGATAATGAGCACCTACTAAAAATTCTAAACGAATAGAAATGTTGAAAATTGAAATTGTTGAAAATGGTTCAAGAAATTTCGGTACGAGATATTTTTATCTTGTTGCCATACCAACCTCCCTAAACATCTTCAGAAAAAACATTATTGAAATTTATTTCTAGAAAAAAACATTCTCAGGCAACAATAGTTATTTAAAACTTAAAAACAAAAACGATAGACGACGTATTATGTCAATATGGAGAGGTATTCTCATAAAACACCTACAATATTACTAATAATTATACCTAAGTGTGCATTCTCTTATTAAGAATATAAATTGCGACAAATGACCTGGCAAACTGCCTAACTGAATGTAATTAAGCTAGTTGAAAAAAATCAACACTCATTTGCGAATTTTCGCACCTGATGATGGCATTGAACTGTCAAAACGATTTACACCATCGCTGTGAGCTTGCCCGTGGGAAAATATTCGTTGTTATTTGTTTTGTCTTAGAAAATATCAGATTATATCTCTGTTATGTCAAAACTAAGTGGCTTGCGTTGGAATCAAGTTAATAAGATTGTAATCCTTTTAGATAATCGCAAATCTTGGTATCACCTTCTCTCGCCGATATCACTTCTTTTCACTAATTCATTTACCCAAAATGAATGACAAAAGGCAAATAAGTTTGAGTTAACTAGATTGTTGGGGTTTGAGCTTTTCTATGTCCCTTGGGTAGACCTGCATTAAAATACATGGCTTAAAAAACTGAGTAAGTTATTCAAGTTGGATAGATTAAGAGTATCTGTTTTTGGCAAATTAAGTAAGGCCGTGTTGTTTCCGGCCTAAGAATAGATCTTCCCGTCTTTCCGACTTAGAATAACGGATAACACCAGGGTATGGGCAGCAGGCATCCACCTGAGTACTCAATACCAATACTGCGATCACCAATCCGTCTGCCAAGCGTAGTGATTATAGCAAATACAATTACATGGCATTACTTTCTATGGCCTCATCAAACAATGGACGTCTAACGGCTGATGACAAAGTAAGTACCTATCTTAAACTGGACACCATTTACTTAAAGAACTTCAGAGAACAAGAACAAAACCAATAATTAACCAATATAACCCACAGATTTATAGCCAAGCAAGACAGGATATCGTAGGTGTTTCAAATAACCAAACAAGCCAATATATCGAACATTTTATTACCTAAACGACTTTCCCGAAAAAAAACCGCAGACGTCAGTATGCGAATATGAATTTAATATTTCCACCTGACAGAATAACAATAAATAATATTTTTTTAAACGAGTTATATCTCAAAATATATGACTTGTTATTTAGTTTCAGCAATTACTTTAGTGTAATTTCTTTGAGTTTTAAAATCAAATCAAATTAGAAGAATTCATTGGAATCACAACGATTATTTTAAATCGTCTTAAAAGATAAAATTATTCCTGTTCAGTAAAATTAATGAGATATTTTATTATTATTGCACATCTAATTGAAATTATATAGTTGCAGATAGATCATGTGATTTTAATCCTGTGAACTATGATGTTACTAATAGATCCATACCTAATAGATCCATACCTAATAATACCATATATATGTATAATAAAAAAATATCTATCTATTGTAATGTATTTGTATTAAGTATATCAGTTATCTAGTACCCATAACACAAGCTCTGCTTAGCTTGGGGCTAGATATTGTTGTGTGAAATGTCTAGCATTTATTTATTTATTTTATTTATTTATTATACCAAATATTGATCGAGGGTATGGGTCCTCAAATATATAGAAGACAAACTCAGTGTAAAACCCAGTTTAATGAAAGAAAAGTATTACTAGCTAAGTCTCGACAGTGTAGCAATCCAGTCAGCGTCCTTGGAACGCTTCCGTCTGTTAGTGATTCGGATTAGTTGAGCTATCTTCAGATCGTTTTCAACGGTCTTTTGATAGCTCAACTGTTTCATTTGTATTTTTAAATTATGTGTATACTTGTATAAGTTACTTATATTATTCTTCCTTCTTTAAATAAAAGTTTAATTCATTGATAAGTCAAATAAGCTAGTGGTACTAAATGTCTAACTTCTCCCTATCTATACAGATACATAGGTGGTGATGGTAATGGGCTGGTAACTACCAGCATTTTTGAACGATATTTTTGTACATTATCTTTTATCTTAGCTATCTCCCTCCATCAAGGGTACCTGCCACATCATTATTGAAGGTGAAAGAGTCACTATTTAGTGACTCTTTCACCTAAATAAATAAAATAAATACCTAATACCTTTTCTTCTTTTTTTTTTATTTTTTTTTTATTTTGGGTATTTACCCAAAATAATCACCCCAAGGGCATTGAGGGTATCATTTAATAACCCTAAATAATTTGCTCAGTTTCTATATCTGTTTTTGGCAACATAACATAACACTCAAGTCACATACGTAGTCCTGAACCCACACTAGAATTTCCTGTGTCGTGGGTATCAGTAACTACAACTACCATGGTACCATAACACCCAGACCTAACTTCGTCCCAACTTTCGTTGGTATAAGTATTGTCCTGGCTGCTGGCTTATATAAGAGTGTGTTATTACTGAAAAAAAAGCGTTAGCCGAGTTGGTTATGGAAAGCAATGGCGGCGATATATTCCTGCAACTGTGCTACCCACGTTGAAAAGAGGCCCTTTGAAGCTCTGTCTACCCCTACGGGGAAAACGGCGTGTGTTTATATATGTTTATATATGTATATAGCATCGCACCCTTCGGTAATTCTCAGGATGGTATGAAGTCACGAGCTAGTAGTTTTTTTTAAGCACTTTAACTGTCCCGTATTAATTAACCATACGTCATAGAACCTCAGTTATTTTTTTTGTGGGTTTAAATTGAATTATATTTAACCTGAAAGAAAGTTTATTATTATTTGCAACTATTAGCGAAACGAATGGCAGATATTTCAGTACAATTGTGTTAGAGGATTTCGTTTGACGCAAATTAAGTCACAGTTTCGAAACTAGCAGTTGTACTAGTATTTATGTCACCTCATAAAGTAGCAATAACGAGAATAACACGTGTTTTGTGTAAAATAAAGATAAACAATTAATTCTCTGCAGGAGGTGTGAGGAGGCACAGTATAGAGTAACACACAGTACAGCTCCTTTAGTGATACTAATACTTACTCATGCAAAAGGTATAACGGTAACCACGCACAAAATGAAAATCTAATAGGTACCTAATTTCGCGAAACAAATTCATATACTTTTAAGTCACTGGTTGTCAAATTTTCTGGAGTAAAAAAAATTACTATTGATTATTCAACTTTCGGCTGGGGACTTTTTCTGCTCTTTCGAAGGGAGACGTCGTCCTTTTTTGTTTTATTATAATTTCTAGTGTTTTTTTGAGTTATATCGTGTAATTTTGGTGGAATTTTAACCGGAACCGGAGTTCTAAAGAGCACATGGTAGTTAATTTAAATAAAATAAGTGTATTGCGTGTCTTTTCGAAGGGGTGGAAATTGTCCAGGAACATTCTAGTAAACTGCCATCGATTTACTAGAACATGACATGACAGAGGACGTGACGACTGGACATTGACTGATAATTATATATGCTACTTGACATCGGCAAAATAGAGTATATTTTTAGATGCCATTAAAAAAAAACTTTCCATACTATACACTATGCAATATGGGAAAGAGTAGGTATAGATATTTTCAAACTTTTTGTTTTCTGATTAGTTTTTTAGGTTGATGATGATGATGGTTGTTCCGACTCTACCTGTGCTATGCTTCGTAGCTATATTGCAGACTAGCATTTGCTCGCGGCTTCACCCGCGTGGAACCTCTTATTATAAACTATACATACATTCAGCAACACATGCCTTTTTCCCCGAAGGGGCAGGCAGAGCCTAAAAGAGCCTCTTTTCACCGTGGGTTACACAGTCGCAGGAATATGGACGTGACAAGTGGTGAGCTCATCGCCGCCATTGCTTTCCATGACCAACTCGGCTAACGCTTTCTTCCAGTAATAACACACTTCTAAATAAGCCAGCAGCTAGGACAAATTTTATACCAATTAAAATTGCTCAACAAGTTCGGGTAAAGCCTTTAGTTATTCTGATGTAAGCTATTATAATACTGTAAAGTTTCGTCAAAATCCGTTCAGTAGTTTTTTCGTGAAAGAGTAACAAACATCCATCCATCCATCCTCACTTTTTACATTCATAATATTTTGTAGTAGATACGTTACTAAAATGTTAATTCCATCTCCAGACCAAGTCGTCCTACTGAAATTAATGTTTCGAGTTAAAAAAATTACAGAGCGTATAAAAAAACAAAGTATGTACCGTAAGTAGGTATTTTTACCGGTAACCGTTACTGGCACATGTGTGTAAGTACCTACTTAGTCATACACAAAACTTACAAATTTATTACGTGTGGGTTTAAAATTAATAGATATTATTTGTACCGATGAGTATTTTCATATAGCTACAATTAAATAATGTGGCTAAATACTCTTGAGATAAAATATACATAATTTTAAACCCATTAAATAATATAACTGAAAGATATAGGTATCTACAAGTTTTGGTCACACAAGATTAATACTAACGACCGCCCTGAGAGCACTCACTACTATTTTATGAAGTTATACAAATATCCTTTCCTACTAATCCTACTAATATTATAAATGTAAAAATTTGAGAGGATAGATGGATGTTTGTTACTCTTCCACGCAAAAACTGCTGAACGGATTTTGATTCAACTTCACAGTATTATAGCTCATACATCAGAATGATGTATAATTAATGGCTATAATTTATAATAGAGGTTCTACGTGGACGAAGCTGCGAGCAAATGCTATTACTATAATATATAGTAATACTATATTTAATATTGTACCTAAATAAAAAAAACTTAATAGACAACAGAATTATTTGCTGTTCGTTAACTACGTATGAGTTTATGTTTGAGTAAATTCTCTGAATATATGGATTTAGTAAAAATGTTTTTTCCCAATTTTGTAACTACTTTTTACCCCAAGACCTCACCAGCTCCTAATTTCTCTCTACCTTTTACAAAATTAACATACAAATGTAGCACTCTTAGTTAAATAGCTAAATAAAAACTCAATTGACAGCTATTACACTCACACCGTAGACGTGGGGTGACACACGACCCCTGGGACTTATTGATTGAAGGGTACATGTAGGTCTTGAGACTTTTATTTCGAATGGAATGTTTGTCAATTTTATTAAATACAAATTAGTATTTTAGAAAAATTACGACCTTCGAGCGTGGTCGCGGTCGGTGCTCATGAAGAAGGACCTCTTAATGGTCAACGAAACGACAGCAGGTGAATAGTGAAGTACGTGGTGTTTAGTGGTAATTTTTCTAATATGATGGTATCATTTTAGATAATAACCACGATGTTAAATTGTATTTATAAATATTTTTGTAAAATTAATTAAACTATGAGTATCTTCATAGTTTAAAAAAAGCACTGTTTACCAGAAAAGGTATATAGACGCAATTTCCTAAAATCGTCAATCAGCTTGTAGTAGTCCTCCCTTATAGAATTCCACGACTTATGGTCTTGAGCCGCCTCCATCTACCGATTTCTTGTGAACTTTAAAATGTTAAGTTTATAAGCATTTGTTGCTTTGAGTCCCAAGAAGTAGATCTATGTAACTTTTGTTGTTGTTTTGATACCTCTGTGGCGCGGCGGACGGGAAGCCGTATCGGTAAGTGTTGACCCTGATGACGGTCCTGTGATAGTTGGAAAAGAACCATTGTGGTAAAAAGATGCAACCTCCTACGCCTCAAATAGAGAAAAAAATTGATCTGTTTATACCACGAATTATAAATTCATAGGTATCATTATACACAGAATCGTTAAACTGAAACATTTACACAAGTCATAAACCACTTAGAATTCCTTTGAAAATGTTTTATTGACGGTTATGCGTTTCCTTTACGTGGCGGAACTACGAGTAGGTAGGTATTCAATGAAAGACTACGTTCATAGCCAATGAAGACATCAAATTTGATACAAAAACATTTCACAGAAGCTACAAAAGAAGTTATTTTGAGATGACAATAACGCTTTCCAAAAATAAACTGTTTTCATCAAATTCTAGTTGCAATGTTTGATCCTCAATATACTACACTTTTGAGCACAACAACATAACATAACATATTAAATTCACATACGTTGTCCTAATCGTGGGATTTCCTGTGTAGTGGGTATCAGGAACTACGAGTACCATGGTACCATAACACCCAGACCCGGAAAAAAAATTGCAGATCATGCAAACATTTTTCCCGCAGCGGGAATCGAACCCGCAACCCCAGCAGGCTACTCGCCCGCCACGCCACCAGAGGTACTCAAAGCTCTCATCTTCATTGCATTTTACTCTCATGTTTCTTTTGTTTAAACCTAACTTTCACTACCAAACATAGTGTCGGCAATAGCAGAATGAAAGTTTTCTTAAACATGACTATATATATGGTCATGACTGTCCTATTTAGTTGGGTTTCATCTCATGCACCCCCATTTATCTACTTTATTTTTTACTGTATCTCCATCTAATCATACCTATCATTCCTAAAGTTTATGTATCAGCTAAGACTCACTAATAGCACTATCCCTACAAACCTTGGTGGTTTTTTAAGATCTATTTCTATATAATAGTCTTAATACAATGTTAAATGGTAAATAAAAAATAAAAAACGAACATGCACCCTGGTGCACTCAGGACTTTTTCTTCCCTATCATCCCCATAATGGACAGTTGGTTCTTCTTATAGTTCTAGGAAGACGTAGATAATTGCCGCAATTTTCAAATATCTACCTAAGATTCAAGTACCTAATACCAACTTTCAGTAAGTATTTTCTCTAGGTAAAGCAGTTATGTACAGAATTTACGAGATTGAAATCCGGTCAATTCTTCGAACCATTAAAACGTGTGTCCACGACATATTTCACATTTGCACTAAATCCTAGACGGAAAACAGTTAATTTGGCATTATTTTGAATACTTTATTGATGTATTAAAGCGAATTCTATAAATACCTGGGTAGGTAGAGTGGCCTAGGTAGGGCTTGCTTAGTTCAAACTCTTTATCTGATCATGTTTTATCTATAGTATAGTGTCCATAATTATTACTAGAAACGCGATATTTACCATGATTTTTGATCTCTATTTATTCCCGATATTTCGGCAAAGTTGCATTCGCAATGATCACGTTAAAAATATATACACTTCAATTTACTGTTTCTAGTGATAATTATATTTATAACCATTATAGTTTCAAAAGTTATTAATCCCCATTTTTACCAAACCACACTTATGGCTAGGCTAGCTTAGAATAAAATAAACAAAGTGACTGATTTCTATAAAAATGTGATATATGTAGAACCTAGTGAGAACGCTCAATATTACTAGAAATAATGCTTAGAGCTCGCTCTACATAACATTTAGGTGAGAAAAATCAACGATAAAAATATTTAAAAAAAAATGTTACTTCGTATTTTTTTCAGATTTACCTTGAGGATTTACCTAACCATTACCTTAATCGTAATCAGATAATATCAAATACTTACCTTACAACAAAATGTGTGAAGGCTCTACCCCGTATTATCAAAGAAACAGGTATGACCTCTGCCTTCCTATTGGTAGAACTTCAAGACACCTGTCTCACCTCAACTCTCAACCAATCAGAGCTCGCGCACCTGTGTAATCGATAACAGGGCGGGACACACCTGAGTAGGCGGTGATAACGATACCAATATTAAGTTATTGTAAACAGCGACAGGTTGCGCAGTTGAGATTGTCAGAACGGAGAACCAATTATGCCTTGAGCCTTTTTAATTATTTTTTCTCGTTTAAATATAATTAGTCTCACACTTTAAAAAAATCGGTGTAACTGTAACACTTTTCTCGGTTTATTCAAAAACTAAATATAAATTAAAATATCAGCGACACGCGTTTAAAAAAATTGAAATATGAATCCTCAATTAATGAAAATATACAATATTACGACTGTCCAATTAAATCTAACCTATTTTCGTAGCTAGAGATAAAAACACCGCATATTACACGGTGTTTTAGCGATGTCGCCCACCGGACATCCGGTGACGAAGGGTAATGACGTGCGGACGTCTCACCTGGATAGAGTGCTCATTAGGGAATAATGAGGAGACATTTTTTTAGAAATTGTCGATAGAAAGTGGAGCTTATACTTATGGTACTGGTGTGGGCGAGTAGCCAGCTGAGATGCGAGAGGACGCGGGTTCGATTCCCAAATGTTTGTATGATCTACAAATATTTGTTCCAGATCTGGATGTTACGGTACCTTGGTACTAGTAGTTCCTGATACCCACGAAGTGTGGTATCATGAGTACGTATGTGACTGTTGGGTGTTATGTTATGTATGTTATGCTGAGTATATTAAATTGAAAATACTGAATTCTACAGCATGGAATAAATTAAAACATGAAATTGCCATTGTTTGTTTTCTAAATTTTCTGCTGTGATCATTAATTCAACAAACTCCCATCAATCATTCCAACAAGAATTGCGTACATTTTTAAACGAGCATCGTGACAGGTGTAATCTTACACCCGCTAAGAATGATTACATAGTGCCAAGATAAACCATCGATAAAAATAGCAGCGTGTCACATCACTACGTCGCAGGCGCCGTTTGCCAAAATAAAAAGAACACGTCTAATGAAAGGTGTCTCTGACACGCTGTTGGTAGAATTCAGAAGACGTGCCATGCCACGAAATACCTGACAGCTACGAGTTTTCTTTGCGAGGGAAATGCACCATGTTACTGACAATTTTAGAATTGGCACGGTGAAAGAAATCTGGCGGAGTGTGAAATGAAGGTGTTTTTCTGTTAATTGACGGTGAGATTACTATTACATTATGTTTTAAGATATTGGATTTTATTTGAACGTCAGAAAGATTCACTTCAGAAAACAAATTTGATGATTCCCAGCCATTGAGGTATTAAGGTGGAACATTATCAAAGTGACGCAAAATTCAAATGTTATTGTGTTTTTTGCTCATTACAGCTCAACAACTCTTTGCAAACATTTTGCGGGAATTAGGAGACCATATCATATATTTTAATTAATCATCATCAAAAGCCTTTGGCCGGTCACTGCAAGATGAGGCCTCTCCCATAAAATACAATGGGGGGCGCTTGCCTGACGGATTGGTGATCGCAGTATACATGTTGAGTTCTCATGCGGATGCTGCTGCCCATCCCCTGGTGTAAACCCTTAGTAGGCTTTTATGACATCCGTGGGAGGAGAAGGAGGGGTCTATTCTTAGGCCGGAGACACTACGGCACCAATGTCAATTAATGATTTGCATAGTGTTGTTTTGGTTCGTTGACATTCGTTGCTAAACTAATGATATTTATCAGATACTATCAATTAAAATATGTGATATATGGTCTCCTGAGGGTCTCGCCAAACGGCATTCGCTTCGAAGCGATTCCATTTCTACAGTTGTAATTCAATACAAAAGACCACGTGACATATCGATAGCTAACGTCAATCCCATACATTTTGGACTTTTCTACTGGCGTCATCGCTTTTAGAATGTTACTTTGTCTACGGCCTCTGGTTTCCGTAAAATCAGTGTATAGCAAACACTCAAGAATTATTGGTAAGCTGTAATGAGCAAAAAACACAATTAAATTTTAATGGTGTATGTTATTTTATTGTATTAAGTAAATATATCAGTTATCTAGTACCCATAATACAACTCTGCTTAGCTTGGGGCTTGATAATGTTGTTGTAAATGTCCAGCATTTATTATTATTATTAATTTCGTGTCATTTTGGTAACATTTTAAACTATTCCATGTTCCCAGCACAATAACTTGAGGCAGACTTTCTGGCAACTTTTTATTTGTAAGCTTACAAATACAAGCTAACAAGCGACTTTGTTGACTTAATACTAAACTAAAAATATTATTAAATAAACCCTGATATTGTTTTGGTATTAGCCACCTACCTAACCTTACATAACTTACCTACATAAAAAAGTATTACTTACAAGAAAAAATACCAATCTGTTCAAAATCTTCAAGTTTATTTCACACCTAATTTATAAAATCCACGTTGGAATAAATCGCCCCGTACGGAACCTGGATATCGGATAGCAATTTACCGGAAAATTGGGGTACTCGATGAAAAATACTACGCCCTAGGGAGCGGAGTTACATTGCAATAGACTCTCATTCGAAATAAGTTTCTTTCAAACTTGCATCATAAAACTTTAGACTTATGTTTGATCTACACTTCTATAGTATACTTTGTGGCGTTTGCGAAAAGTCAAGATGAAGGCTGCACAAGACCATTTGTCATGTAATTTTTGAGGGAATTTGATAATGATGATGACTTGTTTAGTAATTTTCGTTGATATGCGATTCATATATAGCACTTCATAAACGACTTCAAAATATTTGTTAAAAAAACCTTTGTTTCAAATAAACTAAAGCATACGCTCAGCAAAATCAAAGAAAACCATCTCTGCTGAGTTCTAAAATAATATTTCCACAAATAGCCACCAATAAAATATCATCAGTATTACCCACCTTTCTCAAACGTACCCTGACACGAGTCATAACAAATTAACTCCACAACTAAAGATTCCATTTTATGGCCTACTTTGTTCGGCTTCAAAGACTGTTACCTTCATTCGGAACGAAGAAAAATTATAAACAACTCTCTTTAATTTCTCTTTACGCTAACTATAATGGCATTCCTCTCATTTCATTGTGGAATTCATGAAAAAAGTTTAATAAATCTTCATTCGAACAGCTGTTGTCTGTATACAAGATTACCTGAGAAATATCGTCAAAAAAATGTACAGCTCTGTCAATTACAATCTTTGGCACTGAAAAGAATAGGTGTTTCACTGAAATAGTGTTTGCAATTTATTCAACGACTGTTATTTAGTTTTATCGTAGAAAAATTAAACTGTATAATACAATAATATGTTTCTTTTCATTCTCGATTTGCTTTAAGACTTTATTACTTTAAAATAAAATTATGTAAAAATGAAAATTGTTTATGATACTGCATCAAAAAATTCGAAGCATGCAGCTCATACATCAAAACCCACGTAAATCTAAATCCCTAGTGCGTAATTATTAATTTTTATTATTATTGCGACAGTATTCGGTGGAGGAGAAAAATTGTGTGTGTCATCTCACTTCTGATATTAATTTAGTAGAGATTTAGTAGACTTTATTTGATGAGACCAAAAGTTTCTAAACATTTTGAGGCTAAAGATTTTGAGTTCGATATTCGAAATGATAACAATAGGTATACAAACTTATTGAAAACACGGTAACTTAGTACCACGTAATTCTTACGTGGTTAGTAACCGTGATTTCCGTAAGAATAATGAAATGCCTTAATTAACGTTAGTTTTAATTCGAATAATAAAAGATAATGACGCACTACCGTTTCTTTATTTACAAAAATATCTTAAACTACACTCCAGGTATTTGTTTGTGTGATCAAACTACAACTTTAGTACGTACTCAATTTACTGTGCCAAGAAGACTGTGTAGAGTTTTTAATGAGTGCAAATTCGGCAGGTGTATCTTGCCCGCGGGTACGGGAGGTGTCTCCGCAATCAGCTACGGCGGCGTCTGACAGGTGACAGTGACAGGTGACAACGGCGCCGCCCGTGACAGATTGGGGCGTCGCAGCCCGCGGACGCGATCCCACTCTTTTGTTTCCGCGTACCTGATGTTTCTTTTGTTTTTTCAAGGGTTTATTTATGGTACTACGAAATGCTTCAATGTGAAACATCTGTGGTATTTTTCAGCTGAGGGGTTCTGCCAACATAAACACAGATTTTAAATTTATTATAATAAAAGAAAACATACATATTATCCATTATTGCACATTATTAAAGGAACACATGCCAAAAAAAAAAACTGATATGAACGACAGTAACCCCCTGTTTCACAATCATATTTTAAACCTATTTTATTTAAAATAGCTTATGTCTTGTTTTGACGTATGAATTTTACATCAGAGAGAAGAAAACAAAAGCTATTTTAACTAAAATAGGTTAATAAAATGATTATGAGACAGACCGTAAAACAATAACGTGAAATGGAAATAAAATAAATGAAAAAACTAGTTACTAGGATAGTTCTTCACTCGCTAAATATGTATACAGGGTGGAATTTACTAACCACACCTCGATGGAAATTACTCTAAATTCTGGAGATAGCCAATTTTACTTAACGAAATCATTCTATTATTTAAAAAAGAAGGTAAACTGCATTCAACGATTTTTGAAAATACGCTTGCCACACCCAGGGATCAATACGGCTAAAATTGCCCAAAATAATACAATGTACTTTGATGGTATCAATCGATAGGGGCAATTAATGGTTTTTTTTAACCGGACCCTGTTTATGTCCGGTTTTGTATTTGTTTATATAATTTTATTAACTCATTACACATACGCGTGGAAGGTATTTGCAAACCCATATTCGTTCTTGATCGAAGTGTATTATATCTTATGGGTTACTGCTGGCCGTAGCTTACCTCAAGCTCTAATCTGTGAGGAACCGACAAAAAGCAGAGAATTTGAAGTCAGGAAATCCACCAAAATGCATTATTTCAACTTAGGGTTGCAAATTACGGCCCATACACTCTCATAGAATAGGCCAGCATTCAGGCATTAATGTATACTGATTGGTATCGTTGTCGCTACTAAGTTAAACCAATTGTTTCATAAAATTGCCACGTTATCAATGTATTTAAAATGATTGTGCCTTCATCAGAAACTTAATTATTCGGTGTCCCGATGCCGTAATAACCGCGGTCCGTTAATTACAGAGCTGATGAGTTATTATGGGGAGATGTTCTACGGCCAACTGGCAAAGCAGGTATTACGCGAACATGGAACAATATAATTTAGAGCTGGCATAAACGGTTTTTCACACCACCTGCTCGACAATGTCCAATTACAAATCATGCAACCTCAACGTAAAGTAAAGCATTGTCTCTCTAGGGATATAAAGTTGTATGAAACTCCCTAGGGAATAAAGTGATTTGTATTTGGAACGTCAAATTCGTGTGGAGACTCGTGGATAACTCTAAGTAAAAAAATGCCCATATGGCGTTGTAAAGAGGTTTGTTCAAAAATCGAACTGGCCGCCAATAAACAGAACTCAAAACAAAAAGAAAAAGGTGCGTTTACAAAGAATGTAAAACAAAAGAATCTTTTGTTTTCAGTAAATTTTATTGCAATTATTCATGTTGATAAATAATGATAAACGATAGTGATTCTACTCCAGAGTTTATCAAAACAGACGTTTTAGAGATTATTGATAATCTACTACCGCAAAAATCAAAACAAGCCCTGACTTTTTATTGTCTCGCAGAAAGTGTGAAAAGTAGAGTATGCTCCTCCGGAATAAAGTCTGTCTTCGTCTTGGGCAGCTTGAACCCCTCGCTTCACTCAGGACTATATATAACTCCCTCGCTACACTCGGGAGTTAACTTTAGAGTCCCTCGTTACGCTCAGGGTTCAATATGCCGCCCGCGACATAAGACACTGCTTTATTCCCTTAGTACATAATCTACTATTATTACGGCTTATTCTACGAAGTTCAACTATTGAGAGGAGTTGAGTTGATTGAGAAGAAGGAGGAGGAACAGGAGTAATTTTAGTTTATAAGACGATTCAAAATGATCCTTGTGATTTCAATGAATAAAATTCTTTTTGACTTTGACTATTGTTTCAACAATATTATTATAGTATTGCAATATACTTAGTTCAAATTCCTATCAATGTATTTCGTTCAAAACTTGAACTTATTGGAATTATTCATACTTAGATATTCAGATATTATAGATCATTAGCCACTAGGTAGGTCTTTATTTTGTAAGTAAAAGGAAAAAAAAAGTTAAGAAAGTAAAGAGTAAAGTAGGTAATTTTCAACTATTTGAATTAATTTAACACATCAATTGGTGCGTTGTTTTGCAGCCACGACCTAAGGATCGGAAGTTAAGATCGCTAGTCACTATACATACCATAATTTATAAAGAACAATGCAGGCCACAAAGACACATTACTTACAAGGCAGTTTGCGTAGGTAAATGAACGAAATAAAGTTGCCACATCAAAATATTTGTGAATTCACGCCAAAAATCTAAAGTAGGCAGGCGTAAATAACAGGCTTCTGCGCTTGTTGGTGAATGACGAAACAAGCGACTGATTAGAATTGAGTGACGTCATCCTTTCTCATTAATTCATAACTCTTTGGAATTTATAATGGACCCAATGAAGGGAACGTCTTCAAGGAAGGTAATAAGGTGTCTTTCGGGCAGAGTGCTTTACTGAATACAAGTTTTTAATTGAAGGGCATGAAAGTGTTAAGAGTTACCCTTGGTCACTTACAACATCATCGTCATTATCAGCCGGTCAAAGACCTCGCCTATAGGAAGAGGGAGGGCCTATGTCCAGCCGTGGGCTTCTACAGACTGATGATGATAATGTTATGTAAGCATAATTTCAGCTCAATCGGTTGGGTGACACTGGTTTAGATTTCATTTACAACATTTGGTCACATAGGTACTAGCAAAAGCTTTTAAAAATCGAACAAAACAGTAGACTAGCGTGTCACTAGGTGTCTAGGTGTATAGTACAGTCAAATTAGGTGATTTTTGCAAAAGTGTGGAACTAATTAGATGTAGTCATGAAAACTTTTCTAATTGTTTTGTATGGCTTAAAAATCACCTCTAATAATAAGCATCAGTAATTCACCCTCAAGTAAGTCACCCTCCGGAACAGGGTGAAATAGGGTGAAAACCATAAAAATATCCGTAACTTAATGGGGGAAATAGAAGTAGTCGGTGCAATTTGGCATAGACATTGTACCGTTATGATCTACATTTGCACCAAGTATTTTTTAAATCCGACATACGGAACATACAAAAAAAAACATTTACAAAAAAATCTTTTTGTGGTTATTACGGCTCCGGGAAAATTAAGGTAGTCGCTTCAAATTGAAAGACTTATCAGAAAAATGTTCGAAATACATTACCAGGTTTGCACCTTGGTGCGTCTCACGGGAGGCACTTTTCCATATTTTATTGTCGCTCTACTTCGGGGAAAATTAATGTAGTTCTGGAAATTGACTTAAACTTATTCATTTAATTAGTACTACATCCGCCGGAAGTTTTATATTGGTATTAATTTACCGAAGATGCATTTGTTCAACACTGTGTTCCCTACATGCACGTGGTTTTTATTAAAATCATAATGCACTAAGACAGTCTCTCTATACGTAATTTAACTTGCATCAAGTAATTTCTTTCTATTTTAAAATTTACGGTCTTTTTAAGTTTGTACCTAATATTTAAAAGGGTTCCGTAAGCGCCAGAAACGGTGCAAACCTAGGATAAGCTTCTTGTCGTGTCATCTAACGTTTCCATAAAAATCCACGACTACACGATTTAGGTCCACACTTTTTGCTAATTTGCCTGTACTACTAGTAATTTCAAGGTAGACGCGACAACTCACGGTTTCAAAACATAGATCTGGGTCCTTATTCGCCATGACGTAAGAGATTCCTTGCCAATAACGTGTGAAGTCATAACGTGTTCTAAACGCAAACGTGGTTCCTTAACACGTTATTTTGACAATTCGTAACCGCCTCGCCGTGTTTATGAAATCTGACATTGGCATACAGAATACGATTTATCGATGATTCCACGTAGATATCGTAACGAGCCCGCGTTATGTTACGTTTGGTCATAGCGAATAAGGGGGCAGGTAGTAAAGATAACCTGGTGTAATCTTTTAGTGAGGTAAAAGCCTCACTAAAAGATAACACCAGGGGATGGGCAGCAGCATTTACCAGAGTGCTTAAAACACTGAGGTCACTGATTCGCCTGCCAAGCTTTGTGATTATGACAAATCCCTGAGGTTTAGTCCAGCAGAGGACGTAAACACACTGGTGATGATGATGATGATTATGATGATACGTAACGCGAAACTTAGAAGTTGAAGCGTAATTCAGCCGTAAAGTTTGACGAGGTGTACGTGGGAACATTAAAACCTTTTCCTTGGCCAACCCTTTTGTTCATTTTTATGAATCTTTGTTGCCAGTGTCTAGAAGCGTTGCGATTGCAAATAGATATGAAACTCAATTTTGTTGAAAAACATGAGGTGTCTTATCTGCATTTTCAAATCTATACTTAAAAGATCAAAGTGTCATGTACCGAGTCGTTAACGTAGTGCCAATGTAGATCTGCTGATGGACCAGTTACTCGGATTGATTTAATAAAATTGTAATTGTATTTTACAAACACCTGTCTTTCTCTCTCTTCCTAATAAAAGTTTTTTCTTGGGCATCTTTCTTTAAATAGGTAAACAGCTTAAAGAACGGTGGTCTTAAAAAAGGGTATGAATCAAAATAACATTATTCTGTTAGCGAATAAGAGTAGCCTGGAGTTGAACTTTCAGTACTCACTTTTAGTACACTACGAAACTACTGCTTTTGTTATTCATGACTTATTTTCTTTTAACACTCACCATGCTAAACGTAAAATAATGCATAAACGTGGAATATGCTTGGAATAGTTACATTGTATCTCTTTCGATATAAATTTTGCTTGTCAATACAAAGGACAAAACGCTATGTAACTAATATATCCAAGGATAATCCAAGTTTTATCGTAAATAAAACTATTGCAATCTAGAGAGGTTAATAAAATAAAACTGTAATACCATTACCTAGTCCTGCGTCCGCCACTTCAAAGTTCAAACAGACATTACCTAATCCAAACGAGCCAACAACGAAGCCTTTGATCTGGGCATGGCACGTAAACAAATTGATCGTAGGATAGTGGGATGTGACGAAATAATCTCTGCTTACCGCTGTTTGTTTGATTTATTTAGCCAAACGTACATCACCAGGTGTATTATAAGGTACATTTATGAATGGTTGTTATAATTCTCTAAATGACCATAGAAGATAGGATATTTATGTAAGTACAAGATATTGTGGCAATTAAAAAAAATCGTCTAACATGAAGTTATAGATTCCAGATTCAATAGTAATATCCCAACTTACCGTAACCTTAATCCACTTACTATCATACGCGCGATCTATGAAATGTGAAAACCGGAAATTGGGTCAGAGCCTCCCACTTATCCACCGGAAGTGGCCGCCCAGGGCGACGTATTTCCGCCCTGACGTGCGCACACCTCTGAGATTATCGCGATTCGCACTTTGCATTCTTTTTGGGATATCTTTGTTTGAAGTATAGTGTGTATGATGTGTTTTGGGGCATAGGTAACGACGAAAAGTATGACCTTAGGTTAATTGAGTAGTATGCACCACAAAAAAACGATTTAAAACGGGACGGGTGAAATTAAAAGTTGGACATAATGTAAAGTATCATCTCAATTTGTTTTTTAGAAGATAATCTTTAAATAAAAGCCTTATCATCAATGTTCTGGCTTATTCTCTCTGCTACTCATATCTTAGTTACATAATCTAAGTGCACCCAAACACTACAGACTAAACGAATGATCGATTCGTAATCGTAACACTTTGGTAACTTTTATCCCTGATTTAAAAAGTCTGCGTCCGCTTAAAATAACGATACTAATCTTAACATCAGGCTAGAAAATACAATAGCTTCATCCATTGTATACAGTAGACACACAGTAGTACAACTGGCTTGCGCAGAACCTCTTGAGAGCTGCGTAGTAGGCTGGGGCTTAAAACGGCTTGCGATGTTAGGCTGCTTGTTTTACTTGATTGTTCTTTGGTGTCGGCAAATAAGTTCCAAATTCAGGTTTTTCCACATTATATATTTTCCAATTTCTTTGGAATACGTAATCTTATTCGTCTACTAAACTATTAATTTTACAATCTCGGAATTTACCAACTTCTTCGTTTTCTTAATTTTATAAATTGCACAAACTCCTAATATTCAGAAAAAGTACAGTTTGATACATAAGAGGTGGATAACGTAATACAATTTAAACTTATCTGTAGATTATTACAGTCAACGAATGTGTGTTATGAACCAGTGAGTGTACCATTAGGTACTTCGTTTGTTTTTGGCAGTTGTTGGAATTAGGCCCAATTCGAACGGAGATAGCAAAGGCCGGCAGCGACACTGAAGGCAATGGCGGGCGCGCGACTCAGAACCCTATAGCTTTTGTGGAGGCGGTTGCCAGCAGCAGTAGTAGACGTGTTAGTAGTAGAACTTCTTGTGAAAGAGTTCGTCTGGGGTAGTACTATCACCGTACCTATTTATGGCGCTAAACAGTAGTGCTCGCATTACTGTTTCGGTTTAAAGGGTACGGGTACCGGTGACATTACAAACTTTTCATCATTATGTCTCACAGGTTCGGAGCCCGTGTGTGCGTGATGCCTCTAGTTTTGCAAGCGTCCATAAGCTACTGTTTAACTACTTTCAGTGGTATGAAAAAAAGCAGACCGCGGCCTTGTGACCTTTCATTCTCAAGCGATACTATTTATTTTACTAATAAAGATAAAGTTTAAAATGCTGCGTGATTTTTCCAAAAACTGCTCGTTACTGCGCTACTGGTCGCTGCCAGCCGCTGCTATCTCGGTCTGAATTAGCCTTATCCTTCAATCGTTAAGTCTAATTACGACTTCTCCAATTTCCAAAAAAACATCAACTTTTCACTCTAACCTCTTAAACAACTCTTGTCACAAACATAAATAAATACCTACTTACCTACACACAAATAAATCAGGGGGTGGGTTTTAAATTCCATCGCATTACGTCCTGAGGGAGAGGGAATAATGAGGTAGGTCTTAAATCTCGCGGCATCTAGTTTTTAATGGCATTTAAATTAGGTTTTTATTTACTCTGTTCCGGGATTTGCCGTTTGGGGTAGTTTTAAGGTGGTTCTGATGGGTAAGTTCTGTGTAAGGGCTTAGTAGATAATCTTCAATTAAGTTTGCAGGTTACACACACAACGCATTATAACAAGTTGATATCTAAGGATGAATATTATACTATATTATAAGGGTTAAATGTAAGCAAATACCATTTGAAAGTAAAATAATATAATAATCCTAATGATTTGATGCTGTATCTTATTCTTGTTCAATTTGGTCTTGGTCTTGGTCAAGTTACCTCAATTTTCAGCCTCCCTATTCCCTAACTGAAAGTCACTCGGTGACTAACGTTTGACAAGTAAAGTGACCATCAATTGCTCAACATTATCATTAAGAATTGTCAATTGATGGTAATTTTACTTGTCAAACGTTGGTCACTGAGTGACTTTCTAGATAGGGAATAGGGAGGCAGGAAGGTTTACAATACACCCTACAGCGGGACGTCAGTGCTGGTCTTAACACCCCCACTTAGAATTAGAATTAGAATTAGGGGGGCAGGTGAATAGTGAACCCATCGCCCACCAAACCCAAGAACATTAGATCATATTATGCGTACGTACACTGTCAAAGTTATTTTCCATTTTCAGCATTATATTTTGATTAAGACGAGGACTGATCTCAAAAGAAGTATTTTGAACGCCCAGTCCGACGTGACGAGATTCAATACGCATAAAATGGTGCAGGTAGAACAATTTACTAATAATAATTGTAACCGAACAGAATTTTGAAAAAAAAAATAGGTTTTGCAAAAAAAACGAACAACTGACCACCCTAAAAAAACTTTGGCATTCAAATGCTCTTAATTTTGAACGGCAACAACACAATGTTTTTTACGAATTAAATAGCAAGACTTGTATTTTAGAGTTCTAACCGCATATTTTTTTATTTATGATTGTTATATTTCGATTAAAAAAAAACTCTCAAAATGAATACAGTCTGAAGTGCAACCCCCCATTTAAGTTTCATAAGATTCAGTTAGCGCTAAGGCTGCAAAATGATCACCATTGGTGCGTTCTCCTTTGCCATTTACTACTGTGATTGGGGGGCTGAACATCTTTTCACAGAAAACTATAAGTCTTGATTTTGACCCCGTCTTCTCAAATGTTTCGTGTGGTACCAGCGATCATCAGTGTAAAGTATATAAAATATCGACGTGCCCACAGAACGGATTTATTTTTGGAAGGTAAATTAGTGAGTTGAAAGCACAGATGGGCCATAAGCCATAACTCCGAGCGTTTTGCTTTTTGAAATGCCCCATTACAGCTCTCTCAAAATTGCGTGTGAAATACTCACGAAGGCTACCTACTTACTGGTGCATATTTTACAGAAATTACTGGAAACCTAATTAGTTCTTGAAAACAAAATAAACTTGGAAAATAATCTTCAACTGTCAACAATTTGTGCCATCTTAACGTTGGCCTTGCTGGAATTTTCAGTAAAATTATCTATATAAATATAAATGAATGTTTCTTTGTTTGTTCGATCCGTATGTATTTCTTAACCATCCACCTTATTCATAATCATTTTTTAAACCTATTTTAGTTGAAATAGCTTTTGTTTTTTCTCTCTGATGTAAAATGACATACGCCAAACCAAGACAAAAGCTATTTTAGCTATAAAAGCTTTATACTTTGAAATAAGAGGGGACGATAGCAATGAAACTATTGTGAGTTAAAGTCCACAAGCCGGAGAAGGTATACCTGAAAAAAAAACTGGTACCACCAGAACACGCGAACAATATCGTGAGAGGGCGCTAGCAATCATAACAATTTTCAATAAATCATTTGAAAACAACTGATACGATCCATGACATTAATTTAGTCTCATTTTGAACTCTATTAGATGCAAAAAGTAGAATTCAGTACCCGAATAGGTACATCGGTTTAGATTAGGTTACCTACTCTTATTTTCAGGTTTTGCTAGTATTACGAGAGTAGACGTTAAAATAAAATTACACGAGTTAAAAGTGGCATGACCTCACTGAGGCACCAACGTCTTAGTCAAAAAACCCTGAAATTTTATTTCACGTTCACGTCGGAACGTTACGAGCGGAAGTGTTACATTTCAAAGGGGCATTCTTGTTACCTGTGTACTAAATATAACAAACGACCGGATAGCTGGGAACGACTGGGAGTGTAGGATGTGATTAGGCACGCGCTCTTTGATCTGAAGGTGCGCCTGAATATTCTTTGCGAAAGAAATTTCACGGAGTGTTACCTCTGTTTGTTGATCTTTGTGTTTTGGGTCAGTTTTAATTGGGTGTTTGGTTATTTATTTGGGTTATAATTGTTTCCTTGCAATTAGTGAGCAATGGATTCAGACAGGTCGAACTCCTTTATAACCGACTTCATCTTCAGCGAGGAGATGCTCAATTCGACTGTATGTTTTTTTTAATGTTTGTTACGCGATTGCTTCGCTAATTACTAGCACCGTACCTATTTCTGCCGCCAAGCAGTAGTGTTCGCATTACTGTGTTTCGGTTTGAAGGGTACGGGTGCCGGTGAAATTACAGGCACATGAGACTTTTCATCTTTATGTCTCAGGGTCGGCAGCGCGCGTGTGATGCCTCTGGTGGTACAGGCGTTCATAGGCTACGGTAACTGCTTTCCAACTGGTGGGCCGTAAGATTGTCTGTTTGCCAAGTATAAAAAAAATAAAAATATTAATTGAATTTAATGATTATTTTTTGTTTGGTAGAACATACTTCAGAGGTGGTCCTGTATAAATTTTATTGAAATTGATTACTTAAGTGATTTTTAAAAGAATTCGGTTTTTGTTTTTTTTTTTTTCAAAAAGATAATCTGCAATTTGGCAAACATTTTATCATAGATCTTCTGACATAAAGTAACTGATCAGGAAAACCGATATATTTTGTTCAAAAATAAACAAATGCATCTACTTTTCATAATACTGTTTATAAAAATAACATTATCTAAGTATCATGTATCAGGTTTTCTTCTTCTTCTTTTTCAACAGCCTTTAGAAGTCCACTGTTGGACGAAGCCTCCCCCATATGCAATGGGGGGTTAAGAGTTCCATAATTCATACCATTGAAAACAACTAGCAGGGTAGCAACTTAGCAACTAGGGGTTGATCCTCGGGAAAAATGTGACTTCAAATCTTGGATAACCCATAACTTTGCATATGGTAGACGAGATTTATCTGAGAATACGGGCTCATCTTGATGAATTTACCAAGTACCTAGCGTTCACCTTTTCAAACAAAATTATAAGATTGATCAAAGACAGAATAAATACTAGCTTCACAGTACATACACGTATTTATAACAACTTATTAATATCTTTCCATCTGATATTTTGACCGCATTATTTGCAACGTTATAATCACGGCGCTACGTGGAACCCACTATTTCCGTATATAAAATCTTACTGTCACTTTGAAATGACTGTGACGGACAGACATCTAGACATGCTAAAATTTACACTAATGCAACACCTTACTTCTGAAACCTTACCTCTAAAACCCTAACCAGTTTGATTACAACCATTGCTGGTTCAAAAGCAGACACATCAAATTACTTTCGTACAAAATCAGCAACGGTTTTTGAACATAGCAATAGTTACACAGAAAGTAGTTATTTCTTGGTAGAGTTTCCTGGCACTAGGTATGACAGGTGGACATAACTATGGCAAAATCGTGTTTCTCTTGTAGGTAAGTAATAAAACTATAAAAAAGGTTATTTACGTGAGCTGTAAATTAGGTCTGTCTGTTGTCTGTTTATGATGGAGAGACCGAGTGTGTGGAAGATGATTTATTAATCCACTAACACGTAGATTTCTATTAGTAGGCTAGTCAAATTCGTACAGCACTAAGAGAAATACTAGCTGGAGCGCGCTACTTTACCTGTGTTTGATGATACATTCCATTTCACCAAGGGAATACATACATAAAACATAATACATATTCGTATACGTATTTTATACATAATATTAATAAAACTACGAGTAATCTAACATACCAGTATGTACCTATTACCTAAGTACAGTCCATTTATTAGCATTAAGTTCGCCTAGGCACTTGTTTTTTTGTCTTGCGCAATAAAGTATTTTCTATCTATCTATCTATCTAGTCCAAGCAGATAAGGTTGAAATGCGAGTGAGCCAAAGAACATCTGGCTAACAGAGGCCCGATTCTCTAATTTAAAAACATTCAATTCGCAGTATAATCTCGTCTCAGTCGCACTGTCAGCTGTCACCTATATAGTAACTCTTACTTAATCTTCGCATGCATACGCGAAGATTAAGTAGTAGTTACTATACGATACAGTGCGACTGACACGAGATTATATTGTGACTGGAATGTTTTAAAATTAGAGAATTGGGCCTCAGGTTTGTGTGTGTTTATTGTCCTCCGTCAAACTCGCTGTTTTTATTTTATGCTTTGTGTACTTACCTAATTACTTATCTAATTCTATGAAACGTTTATGTACTTACAACATAATTAAAGTTCAGGAATGTATTGCATCTTAGACAAGCCTAATAAGGTTATTTAGAGGTGTTAAGTTAATTATAAATAAAGTTTTTTTTTAAGTCTGGCTCACTATCGCGTGTGATCTTAGGTTGTGATATTTTTATGTTATTTACATTGAACATTTGATCTATATTCATTTCTTGACAATTTATATTCTGTTGTATTTTCTGTGTCATTGCAATGTAAGCTCATACAAACCATATATTTCACCTTGGAGCAAAGCTTTCGCCTAAATCGGTAGAAATGTATGAGTCAATCCCAAAGCTTTACGCATAAATTTAGACCTTATTATAGGAGTTATAAGGATTCTAAGATAGGTGGATGTCATTGTACCTGAAATAATCACAAAGGAGGGGCTACAAAGAAATAACTCAAATATAGCTCAGTGAGTCAGAAAGGTATGTTGGATTTGGATGTTTTGGTTTGAGCACGACAGGTTGATTTAAGTACATGAAACATTATACGCTAACATACCAAAAAAAAGCAATAAGATTTAGCAAGCAAAGAAAGGAAAGTAGGGAATACCTACAGCTGCTGAAACGTGTATACAATAAAGACCAGCGTCTACCAAATTTAAGGGGAAAGAAGACGACAACTAATCAATAAAATTGTGCCAAAAAACTGTTGTTTCTTCGTGGTCTCAGAATTTTGACCAATTAATGGGTACACAAAGAAGACATATTTCTTGTAGTACCATTGCTTACTTTTGTTTTGAAATAGAAAGAAAGAAAGATAGAAAATTTATTTATTTCACACATAAAAAACACAACACAAGATTACACAAAATGAAAAAATAAACAGAAAAAAAAACTTAATTTAAAAATAAACATGAAGATATAAGTATATAGACTAATGTGTTGTGTGAGGTGAAATAGGTCCCTGTCTCAGCATAAGCTGCACCAGACCTGGAAAAGGCGTGCCGTTCCCAGGTTGGCGCAGCGCTGGTTTTCAGACAGAGCCTAAATGAAGCCACGAACATCAATAAACACCGGGTTGCAATAAATAGGCATACAATAAATCTACCATTTTGTTAAATCTTTGCCATCCTGTATATACACAATATGAGACTGGCATCTCAGGTTTGGTCGATTACAGCTTACTATATAGAAAGGAATTTAGAATCGCCAACGCTGGACATGGGCCTCGCCTATAGAATGTTCCAGGTCTGGGTGGTATAGTACCATTGGTACTCGTAGTTCCTGATACCCACAGCACAGGGAATCCTAGTTTGTGATCAGGACTACGTATGTGGCTGTTGGGTGTTATGTTATGTATGTTATGTTTACTTAAAGTCGGTCAAAGCGGTCTGCAATCACGTTGAGGAGGGTGTTGGGTGTTCCTCAATGGTAGGTAACTTACTTATGGCACGTTACCATTAAATAGGTTCTTAAGAAACGTTAATGAGAACAGCTGCAAAATCAATTAACTTTTTGTTTTAAGCTTCCCCATAATCTCCAATGTTTATCCAAACACCAGCCAGACATAAGGAAACACAAATCATAACAAGTAACATTGTATGTTTGTTTGTATCGACGTGCTCGTTAATCGGAGTAGGTATGCTGCGACTATGTAAACACTTGGAGAGGCTCACACTGATTGGCGATCGTTTCTGGAGGTGGGTTTGTTCTCTGGTATGCAATTTTCAGTTCTAGCATCTTTTAGATTGATATCTATTAACAATAGCGACAAGATTACAACAACTTTTTGGCAGCTGTGTTTCAATGGACTTTCACAAAAAATATTATAGGTTTTATAGAAATAAATCGATGTACTAATCAATCCTGTTTCTATTATGGACCAAAACAGGGGCCGTATGTTTACACATTTTTGAGTCAAATAAAACAACATTGTATTATTACGTCCAAATCATTATTCAAATCACAATTATCTGTCAAATTCAAAATAAACATCCATTATCTTAAGATAACCCCCCGCACTAATACATTATATGCTAATAATAAAAACAACTTTTAAGAATATTTTAATAATTCAATCAACAATCATATTTTATTATTAATTTATTACTATAATTTTAGTTCATAATTTTATTTTATTCTATATATTAATTTAGGAAGACCGTAAAAGAAAAATGAATACTGGCATACTTTGACTGCTATGCTACAGAGAGACTATTCAGCGAAAAAAGTTCGAGGCTCAGTAACTCATTGGTTACTGAGCTGACCGCTACCGCTACGCCTGTTTCAAAGCTATGCATCGGTAAAATAAAAGTTAGTACATACTAGGTGTGTAGGTAAGTGTACCAAAGGCGTTCAGGAACTTGAGCGGATGAGTAAGAAACTGACAGGCGTTCCCAGGACTCGTTACAAAATGTGTGTCGGGCTTTATGGAACGGTGTTATGCAATATGCATCCAACATCTGTTCACTATGTTTTCATTGCGGAGACACAAACCTGCTATAGCTATCGAAGAGGTAGGTATAAAGTTAAGCATTCAACTACAATCAAAATTATATAGAATACGCCATCTAGAGATTTTAAATGATGGCTTGATAAAAATTACCTAAGTAGTGCGGGCAGCAGCATCCACTTGACTACTCAACACCGATACTGCGATCACTAATCCGCCTGCTAAGCGTGGTGATTATGGCAAGTCCAGCAGTGAACGTCTAAAGGCTGCTGATGCTGATGACGATGATAAGACTTTTAACTTCTTCAATTATTATTAGGATTATGTTTTAAAATGCCATTTGTTTTGTTATATTGGCTGCTTATGTTTGTATCTATATTTTGTGAGTGTCTGCGTGTCCGATGTTTGTCATTGTTATTTAATTATTTTTCTTTCTTTCTATCACAAACCTAAAAAAAGGTAACTGAGAAATAACCAGCTAAACGATAAAGAAGAAGACTATGACTGGCTTTTGAGATTCATCACAACTAAAATACACAAAATTTAAGTAGGTACGAGTTTTAACTGGATATTTCTTCAAAGCAAGGTAGAATGTCTTCTTTATCTTCGTAATCGATTGTCAGCCGTATTGTCACTTACCAACAGGTGTGATTGCGCCCAAGAGAAGGTCATGTTAAAAATAAAACAGAAGTTTTTTCTACTTCATCTTGCATAACACCGTCCATCTGCACATCCTGTTAGACTGCAGGCGTGGTTTAAATACACATACATAATTTACAGCCTTCCTGCAATGGCTAATAGTTCTCAGGAACAATACCGGTGGGTATTAACACGCTACATAGTTGGGTACCACCGAACATGGCTATGGAATGTTGATTATAAAGACTATGAAAAGAAAAAAAAAACATTTTTTATTTCAGTTTTATGTTTTATCAAAACACACACGGGCATTGTGAGAAGACCCAAAAGAACGAAACCTTATGTAGTGTAAATAATAGTGTAATGTAGTGCAAATTAGTGCTAGATAATAAGGGCACAGAACAAAGTGTCCTCTTCCTTAATAGAAACAGTAAGAAAAGTGTCAGTGGACACGCTATAATTTATTTTATAAATCTAGAGCATATTTTTAATTACTTATTAACCTGCCAGATTTTAATGCTGTTAGGGCACATGAAAACGTACGCTAATGAAAAAAAAGTGAGTTGGACCGCAAGCAAAGGTCAAGTAAGGGTTATTTTGACACAAAATAAAAATAGAACAAAATAATCTGAAAAGTGCATTAAAATTAGCTGTCACCACTCGAGCAGCTGTGCACAGTGAGCCATTGTCCGGCATCGATTGCATCGATTCAATGGTCCTGTTGATCGAAGGACCACCCAGTGCTTAGTGAACCCGTTAATGCTATTTAATTGCTGGTTTGGTGATTTGCTTTTGATTGCTGAATATGTGTTCAAAAATAATATTTACCAAGAATAATACAACTAATACAAGAATAATTAAAAAATACAAATGAAATAGATTTATCTAAAGGCCGTTGCAAACGCTAAACAAGATCCAAATTAATATACGGACGGAAGCGTACTAAGACGCTGGATTATTTCAATAATGTTTGATGTATTTAGATATTTATAATTATAAACACAACTATAATTTATTTTATAAAAAACGAGGCTCTTTTTAAAACAGACATTTTACCAAGATCAAAACTAATAAAGCTTTATCAAAATATCAGCTTATTTCCCACGGCGAGTGTAACTAATGAATGAATTTCCACAGTTGATTTCACCCCGATGGCTATTTCAATAAGCAGCGCGAAGGAAACGGCGAGAATTCTCCAATATCACCCGTGAGATGCCACACGAAGAGTTAGAATATCAGACCACTATCAAAACACCTGCAAAATAAAATAACATAGGTATTTATTAACCAAAAAAGTTTAGTATTTTTTTTTCCTGCAACATAAGTTTTCTTTCAATATGTTTGTTGTTTTTTTTTTCTCAAGGTAGATGTACTATGCCTT
The DNA here is from genome assembly GCA_951392215.1 of Epirrita christyi. Classification (NCBI taxonomy): domain Eukaryota; kingdom Metazoa; phylum Arthropoda; class Insecta; order Lepidoptera; family Geometridae; genus Epirrita; species Epirrita christyi. The sequence goes on along the minus strand of OX595841.1, from coordinate 16,199,593 downwards.
CGATGCGTGCCAACAATAATGCGCACAACCAACGCATTATGATTCCATATAACTGTGATCTACCAAATGGACAGCTAGGTAATTCTTCAAATGTCTGAATTTGTACCTATTGAAACTGCAACAGAAATACCGACAGTCTGTTGTTTGGCATTATTAAAATATCTCTGTTGGTAATATCAATATTGGCTTTTTAAAATTAATAACTTAAAAAGCCAATACTGATATTACCAACAGAGATATTTTATATACCTAGAGGTATTCAAATGTTTCAGCCTGAAAAACATACAATTTGTTAGAATACTATAAGTACTCCCCTTTAGCTGAGTTCTTGGACTAATGTCATGTAATGTTATTATTAAGGTGCTGACAACAGCAAAAACCTGTCACTATCTAAATCATTAAAGTCCAGATAAGGTAGAAAGTGACACAACAGCGCTCACATAAGTGAGTGAAAATACTGCAAAACAATATTTGCACTAATATTTGCTGTGTAATCGAAAAGCATAAATCTGCTATGCTCAATAGAATAATTAATATTAATTTCGTCATATAATTTTTATTTTCACAGTAGAACTGCGTTGTAAAGGTTTTTCACAATTTTTTTTTCGAAAGAATTTAAAAGAATCTCTTTTTGGACTTTGATTTGCCTTTGGAAATATGATGAAAATAATAATAAATTGGTTTCGCTGTCATAATCCCTGTCAATTTTGCTAAAAAAACGTTTTGAGTGAAGCCTATTGAACCCATTTCTGTAAGCCGTTCCAAATAGTCACCCCTGACCATGGAGCTACCAGTAGGTCCATGCGCCTGGCTTATAATTTCTATGACATAAAATGACTTTTATACCTATTCATCATTTCACAGGTTGCCAAAATTCCTGCTAATCTAGAAATACCTAGAGTTTACGATGAAACCACATGTGAGCTGGCGGAGGCCTGCATTTGATGTTAATTTCACCGTGTTTTTATTGGATCATTATAACGCGCGCTCGGCTGGTCCTCTGACTTCACCTGCTTACTAATATATGTATTTTCTGTCATTTTGCAGCACTTTTATTCATCAGCATACGTTCACACATGGAATGTCATGGCAAATAAATAAATGCTAGACATTTCACACAACAACGTCTAGCCCCAAGCTTGTGTTATTGTTACTAAATAACTGATATACTTAATACAATACATTACATAGATAGATATATTTTTATTATACATAGAAAAATACCTAAAAACACACTGAACAATTTTATCTGCAGATCGTACAAATATATATTTGATGGCAAATGGTCTTGAACCGCTTCCATCCACCACCATGACCATGACAATCGATTACATTGTCAATCGATCTTTGCCATCGGGTGGGGGCCGTCTTTGTCTCTGAGTGGATTTGTTAAATAGGTACCTAATAAACTCAACCTCAAAATATAATTCGATAAATTAACTTAACATAACACCTAACAGTCACATACTGTTAGGTGTCGTAGTCTTGATCCCACACTAGGATTCCATGTGTCATGGGTATAAGGAACTACGAGTACCATGGTACCATAATACTCAGACCCGCAACAAATATTTGCAGAACATACAAACATTTGTCACGCTGCGGATATCAAACCCGCAACCTCTTGCATCTCAGCCGGCTTCACCCGCCGCGCCACAGTGGTCGTCAAATAAACAAGTGAGACTCATAAAATTATTTTTGATAACGTGTTTTTAGATTTAGTTAATTTTTAGTATTTAATTGATGTAGATTTTATTAATGTAATTAGTGTTATTGTGCCGTTTTAATTAAAGTAAATAAATAATTCTAAAGATATAAGATATATCTAAAGATAAAGATAAAGATATAATCTAACACCACCCCGTTTCTTGAAATCATCTTTCATAGTAGTTTCTTCATAGTACTTCTAGTTAACCGTTTCCTTTTAACCAGTTCCTGTATAACCTTTCTCTGTCTCTCTTTTTGCGTACAACTTCCTGCTTCACACGCAAATAAACAAACAGACATCAGTAAAAATGGTCTGATGTACGTGTGATCAAACTGTTGATGGTATAATAAGCAGCGTATCATAAACAACATTACCTGAGAGTTATATAGGCTGTGGTACTGAACCGTTTTGCTTTTAATTGCAGTGGCCATGGTGCATAATTAAGTTCGGATAAGTTTTCATCATACCTCAAGCTAGTCTAGTGCGTGTGCACTAGAGCTAATTGTGCACACGCACTAGACGGCTATACATCGCCCATCTAGCTGAAGATTTTCACCAGTAGCCTATTTCTGTTGCTGCGCATTAGTGCTTATATCTTTGTGCTACAATATTAACGGTGCCCGTGAAGCTACAATTAACCAAAGAATTTATTAGGTTTTTTTTATTCTTCTAGGCTAGCAAACAAGCGTACGGCCCTCCTGGTGGAAAGTAGTTACCGTAGCCTACGGACCCTGATGGAAAGTAGTTACCGTAGTCTATGGACGCCTGCAACACCAGAGGTATCACAGTCCGCCGCCGACTCTGAGACATAAAGATGAAAAGTCTTATGTGCCTGTAAATTCACCAGCACCCGTACCCTTTGAACCGAGACACAGTAATGCGAGCACTATACTCTTGGCGGTAGAAATAGGTACAGTGGTAGTACTTCCCCGGACGAACTCTTTCCCAAGAAGTTCTACTACTAACAAAATACATTATTCCACGTAACTTAGGTCACGATCATGTCAATACTGTTTGACATGATCGTGGACATGGACATCTTATCTTCTCTTACTGAGAGCTTTCGTAACAAATAGTTTCGCTCGCTAAGTTTCTTCTGTACGTTGTAATGTTCACATTTACCATCTGTCAACTTTTGCCTAATTGTTTCAATACCTCAGAATGTTCTTGGACACTATAACAGAATTTAAGACAGGTGTCCGCCTCTATTGCAATTGGTGGTCGCCCTACTTTGGCACGTTAACTGGCTGCGTGCCAGCCCGTGCTATTGCTTATAATTCGGAATCAATATGCCGGCACACGTGCTAAACGATGTAATATGTATAGGTGTAATGCAACAATGCCGGCTAGACGCAATAATGTCGGTTTGATCACATCACGCCGAATAAATAAACTTAGACAACTATTGCGTGATGAGATACTACTTAAGACCTTAACTTAACTTAAGAACTTAAGCCTCCAGAGGCTGAAGACCAATAGGGCCACTGACTTCAAGTTCTACGCTCTCCAAGTTCAGGCGAAATACATGCATCCAGATTTCTGGCCAGCTACCATTGTTTACTAACGCTAGACGGAAGCGGTATCCAATCAAAATCCCCCAAAAAATTTAGTGTTAGTTTTAAGTATAAAATATATATATATATAGGCATATCGTTTAGGTATAATTTTATTATGATTTCCCATGTAGCCTTAAATATAATACATTATTGTTATTTTACTAAAGTAACTTTCGTGAATTATAGCATTAATTTTGTAAAAAAGGAAATTCCCCGTTTTACATTATTATTATGATTATTAACACTCTAAATGCTAGTTAAACTTTGGATTCATACTGATAAGAAAGCGGGACAGCTTTTAAATGTTATGAAGAGAAGGCTAAGCGTAGGTATCAAGCGTGCGAATCGAAACATACATAACATAACATCTAACAGTCACATACATAGTCCAAATCCCACACTAGGATTCCCTGTGTCGTGGGTATCAGGAAATACGAGTACCATGATACCATATTATTATAAAAAAAACAGAACAGAAAGCGACCGTTGTACTCAGCGCTGGTTGATTAAAATTTTATACTTTCGACTTTTTTAACAGTTTAATTAATATGTTTTTGGCATTCAAAGTTGGAGGTAGAAAGAGTGTTGACTAGCTCCGATTATATTACAAGTGGTTTTGTTCTCATTCACCATGCAGTTGCTTAACATTTCTCAGAGTCCCAGACAACAAAACGTATTGTTAATCACGCGTTTCCTCGAGACAGGTGCCAACGGCCGGAAATAGAACAGTGTTGAGTTTAGCCATCTTGGATTTTTTTATGGAATGCACGCGTTGAACTGGCAGGTTAGTTTTCAGCACTTCTAAACTGTATTTTTAGAAAAGCTAAGGCATCTACAAAATAAATATCTTTGGTAGAATCACAAACTACGATGCTTTCTGCAATAAAAAAAATAACTTTCAAAAGATTCTTACAGCTTTATAACATAAAATTAAATTTATTTATTTAAAAACTTTTATATTAATTAGGTATGACACTGTTTTTCATTTAATTTTATTTTCCGGTGACATAAAAACTGGAGAAACAACCCAACAGTCAACACTTCATAATTAAATAAACTCAACATTTCTTCAAACATGTACCCCAGTGATAGCATCAAGGGTACACGACCGATTCCACACCAATAAAACATAAGATCGACGAAAGATATAATTAACGAACGAAAAATTATGATTTTGAATCACCTACGAAGATAACTTAATAATTTGCGAGATCGTAAATTATGGTGAACAACCGTCTGACTATTCTGGAATTACTCTGATTATTTTAACCCGTAAACCCAGAAGAAAAGTGTTGATAATAAACAATAAAAACACAATAAACCTTTGAAAAATCTTTGGAGCGAGATAAGCTTGTTTTCTCATCACGATACGATTTATTTACGACTGAAAAATTTAGAAATATTAAGTATATAATGTTAGACGTATTTAAATAAATAAATGCTGGACATTTCACACAACATTATCTAGCCCCAAGCTAAGCAGAGCTTGTCTTGTGGGTACTAGATAACTGATATACTTAATATAATACATTAAATATATAGATGTTTTTTATTATACATAGAAAATACCCAGAACACCCTGAACAAATATCTTCAGATCTTACAAATATTTGTTCCGAGGCGGGAATCGAACCCCAATTTTTTTATTTTATTATTCTCCTATGAGTTTCCTACTCACGACCGTCGAACATGATCGTGGGTGGTGCTCATGATGAAGGATCTCTAAACATTCAACGAAATGACAGCTTTCAACGAAACCTTATACATGATCAGTGCACTAACATACAAAAAAATATTCGATAAAAATATTTGATAAAAAAAAAATCGTAAGAAGATCGTGCAAACTAAATAATATAGGTGTGATAGCCATTTGAGCTTCTGCCAAAAGATTAGGGATCTATAGAAAGATGCGTAGGCGTTATGAATGAGCGAACTTTGAGGGCTTACACGGAACGCGATTCAACTAATAACCATTTAAAAGAGCTTTGTTAGTTTTTTGATCAAAATAATGAGTTTGAAGTGCAATAAAAACTGAAAATAGGCGAGTTCAAATCTGATGATAGATATGATATGAGGAAAGAAAAGTGTGGGGACTTTCACACATTTTTATTTATATCATTTATTTAATTGGATACTTTGGCAGCCTCCGTGGCGTGCTGGACGAGTAGCCGGCATTAGCGAGAGGTGCTGTTTTGATTCCCGCTGCGGGACAAATGTGCATGATCTGTAAATATTTGTTCCAAGTTTGTGTGTTGTACCTACGCACAGAGCAGGACTGTACCGTTGTACTGTTACTGTTGTACTGTTACTCGTAGTTCCTGATAAATAGACTAAATAAGTTGGTGGATGGAGGCGACTCAAGACCGTTTGTCATGGCATTTTACGGGGGACGTCTATGTCCAGAAGTAGACTTCTACAGGCTGATGATGATGATGATGAATAACATTCATTTGAAGTGACATTATTATCACTAATCGGTAATTATTAATAATTAACGCATTTATTACATTGACCGTAACATAATATACATTGTTTTCAAAAGTACCTACACATACCTGCAATTGAGATTTAGTCTTATGAGAAGGTACGAGAAATATAGTTAAAAATAAGATTTAGGTAAGAAAATGTAGATAGTGATGAAATTTTTCTTTTCTAAAATAACAAGTCTATTTTATTTAAAAACTTTGAACCACGTCTTCTAATTAATTACTATTCACCCAATTTTGCGGACTGTCAAACAAAGTAACGAGTCAAAAGAGTTCACACGTGGGAAGATTAAATAAAAAACATCGTCGAAATAATTCACGATATCTTTTATACTCCAGCTTTCATTCCGACAACCCACATCTTTGCGTCACAAACCCAGCTATAGAACGCAAACTTTTAAAATTGTCGCTGTATGTTCAACCCGATTTTATTTAATGATTTCGAGGTATGTTGAAACGTGTAGTCGTCACTGAAATACTTGTATTTTTTTTTATGAAACGGAAATGATCTGATAGTGAAATGCTAATTTATTTACTGGTGTGCCATTTTGTTTCTGTAAATGTCTTTTTAAATTAGTAGATTAATTAAACCGGATAATAAATAGTTGTTGTTTATAATCAGAGACGTTACTTAAACTGATTGGCCATTATGATCACCGTCATCAGCTTGTAAAAGTCTACTACTGGACCTAGGTCTTGACTCTGCCTCCAATATATCGGAAAACTTCAATATTTTTTGTAAACTAGAATAATTACCTAGTGGATCTTTTGTAAATATATCGGTGATTATCAAAGAACTATATGTTTTCCAAACCAAAAAAAACTTAACATAACACACTCAGCAGACACATACGAACTACAAGTACCATGGTACCGTAACACCCAGACCCGGAACAAATATTTGCATATCATACAAACATTTATCCCGCAGCGGGAATCGAACACGCAACCTCTCGCATCTCAGCAGGCTACTCGCCCGCCGCGCCACAGAGGTCGTCAAATACCTACACTTTGAGTAGATTGTTAGCAAGGTTCTTAATTTACTTATCTGCTTGGGTAAAAGGTTAAATCTATCCGTATGAAAACGATTAAGAATTAATATAGTTATTAATATTTTAATTGCTGCTGTGTACTTACAAACGTACTGAGGCCCAATTCTCTGATTTTTAAAACGTTCCAGTCACAATACGTAGGAACTAAACGCATCTTTCCCACTCCGAATGAACGAAAAATTAACAATCTGTGTACTCGCATTCATCCATTTTGTTGTCCAGAAGTGGAAGACGAACGTCAAACTAATTCCAAGACGCACGACTTCATTTAAAGAAATCTTGAATTAAAAGAGGAGGTGAATGTTCTTGTATTACTTAATCTTTGCATGCAAAGTACGAGACAGTGCGACTGACACATATTATTTATTCATTATATTATGATTGGAATGTTTTTAAAAGAAGAGAATTGGACCTCAAGTTCAAAGACACATACCTACCCCATCACTAGCAGCTACTCTACCGTAGGTGCTCTTCGTGGAATGATTTTTAATATCTTCTACTATTCTAATCGGCCGTCAATTTGGAATAGGATCGATGCTCTTCAAATCGGTGCTTTTCAATTCGGTGCTCTTCGTGGAACGCTTCCTATCTTCGACGCAAAATCACGCAATGAACTACACGAATAGGTATTGTATTACGGTACAGTTATCTCACATAAAATCTTCACAGACAAGTTTCTTAGAAGTAGAAATCTCATTCCACCTGCAGACATCCACTGACAGACGGACAGACAAGATCTCGTTTAGATGTCGCCGTGCGACCGACAACTCGGGATTGGCTATTATTGCAGGGGATTGGATACACTTTCAGTTTTCTTTTTTGAAACGAAGTCATTACAAACTGTTGTTGTTTATCTGGGGCGCGATTTTTGAAACTCATCGAGTGACTAAACGTCAGTAAAATTGCCATTTATTCCACGATTTCCAAATTTCTATACATCTAAAACTCATTGATGACTAAAATTCTTATATCTATGATATTAATACAAGTGGAGGAACCAGTAAATCTCCTGAAAAACGGTGATTTGCTGCCTTTTTGATGATATTTAGTCACTCAGTGATATTCAAAAATCGCACCATGAGTGTTACGTGTTCAAGAATAATGTAGGCAATAGTTTAACTCGTTATCCATCACACGGAAATAATTTTCAAACTAAAAAGAAAACCCAGCATACGATATCATAAAGAACCTCCGTGGCGCGGCGGGCGAGCTGAAATGCAAGAGGTCGGGTTCGATTTTTACTTGTATGATCTGCAAATATCTGTTCCTGATCTGAACGTTGTAGTACCATGGTACTCGTAGTTCCTGCTACCCACGAGGCCATGACACAGGGACTCCTAGTGTGGGATCAAGACCATACGTGACTACGTGTTATAGATTCCTCACCATACTTGATGAGATTGTTTCTTAGCAATAAGACCAGTCATTGTACTCCTAATTATTGTTATGGTTTTGTTTTCGTAATTTCCATATATTGAACTATAAAGCAATTTCTATTTCAATTTTTTATGGGCGGTATGGCGCTAACAGCGATTTCTGCATCATCACCAACCCTGAATTGCAACCAGGCCAGGCATCATTTGGCTGGTAAAAAGAAAAAGAGATTGAAGGAAAGTAGCTACCCATATACACATAATCATATTTTTTTAAACCTATTTTAGTTAAAATAGTTTTTAGTTTTTATTTTAGTTAAAATAGTTTTTGTCAATATATGATCCATGACAAAGAATTGGTATAAGAGGACCCCCTCATGCTTGCCCTCGCACATAATCATTACTTATTAGAACTAAGTTTTACTCAGTGATGTTTCGTCCTGAAATCAATAACTGCAAAGTGAGGAAGGTAGGTCCATATTAATAGACCAAACTCGACTCTGAGAACGATCTTGGAGAACACCAAAAATGAATTTTTTGTATGGGAACTTTGAAATTGGAACACAATCAGACCGCGTTCTCAGAGTCAAATTCGATTGGTTAAATATAGGCCGTAGAGTTATTAATTCAAATGGGACCTAGAATATACAAGTTCTTCACTATAAAAAATTAGCCTAAAACATCTGCAGCAATGTGGCGTATGATAAACGAGACTTGCTCTTGGACTTCTTGAGTCGGTTATTTCTCTCAAATCGGTAACATCCGTAAATAGAAATAACGGCCAGGTACAAGCTGCAAGCCACGAGCGCGACGGTTACCCACATACAGAGCTAAATTTAGGACCGCTCTAAATAAAAAGTAGCCAAGCGCTTGTCGTACCACGCACAGTGAAGGCTTCTGAAATCATGTGTAGTCAGTGTCAATCCAGTGGTGTATTTGTTTACCAAATTTAATTGTTATTGCTGCTAAGGCGTGATTGAATACCAAACATCTAAACTTTCGCATTTATTATTACTAAGATGGAATACTATGGGATGTGTGATGAGGTTTAAACTAAAAGAAATAAATAGTTAGATAGTTTTTCTTGTAATTTCATTACATATGTTTCTAATTGAAATACTTTTTAGGTACGTATACGCAATTAGTGATTTAGTCAGTAGAAAGTGGGAACACTTGACTTTAAAAATAATGACCAATTCAATCTTTCATATTTATGAAAAGGATCTCTGTATCGAAAAAATGTGTAAATATATTGAATATATTTCAATTATATATTTAAAAGACCTATCCAATGATATTACAAACGATAGGGTATGCAAAAAAAACCTTCTATATAAACAGGGGAGTTTTTTGGAGTATATATAATATATATATATATATTTCTTACCTTTGTCGCAGGTGACACTAATTTGTAATTACCGTTTAAAATTCCAGCATTATAGTTCTAACAGTCTACGAGTAAACCGGCTCTGACCACGGACGGACAGATGGGCAGACTGACAGACGAACATTGCGAAACTATAAGGGTTCCTTGTTGGACTTCGGAACCCTAAAAACAAACAGTTCAGCTCTTTGTTTGGCTTTTAACATTGTAATGTAGAGATTTAAAACTCGAGATAAGAGTAGAGTACGCCCGAATGGATCACGACTTACCCATGATCCATCAGACTTTATCATCAGCCTTGTGTTTATCACTGATAGAGTTTCATCATTCAGTGATGGACCCTTCGTCTTCCTCAATGGCTGAATCTTACTGTACAATTTCATAAGAAACATAGGACGTCAGATTATACGAGATATAAAACAGCATACCTGGGCACAATTTTTTGATATAAATTAAAATGTAATTGACTACCTCTGTGGCGCGGCGGGTGAGTAGCCGGCAGATGCAGGAGGTGCGGGTTTGATTCCCGCTGCGGAAATAATGTTTGCATGATCTGCAAATATTTGTTCCGGGTCTGGGTGTTGTTGTACCATGGTACTCGTAGCTCCTGATACCCATGTTACAGAGAATCCTATATAGTGTGGGATCGACAACCGCTAGTGAATAAAGGTTATTTAGTGGTGAACACGAACCTGAAGACGCAGTAGGATGGCCCCCAATTCAATAGAGGATGACATTGAATAGACAGGAAGTCAGTGGATACAGGCGGCTCAAGACCATTCACCATGGCATTCTATGGGAAGACATACATATCCAGCAGTGGATATCTACCAACTGGGGCTGAAGGTAATAATTTTTTGCCTTTTTTTTTATACTTGGCAAACTAACAAGCCGACCTGATGAAAAGTAATTACCGTAGCATACGGACGCCTAAAACTCCAGAGGCATCACACGCACGCTGCCAAACTTGATACATCTTTAGTCTCATGTGCCTGTAATTTCACCGGCACCCGTAACCTTCAAACCGAAACACAGCAGTGCGAGCACTACTGCTTGGTGGCAGAAACAGGCACAGTGCTTCCCTGGACGAACTCTTTCACAAGAAGTTCTACTACTAACAATAACTACTACTACTAATGGTCTTGACCATTCCAAGTCAATTATGCTGACCACGTTAAGGCTTTTTACTTGGTGGCTTATTTCAAGGACTCAGTTATGCCTCATTCGAAGAAAAACTACAATTAAATTGCAGTTTCTTCCCTTCTTCAAATGCCCTTGCACTTAATGAGTGAGAGAAAACGATCTCTAAACTACACAGTGACAATAAATAACAACCAGTACAGGTACTCTTAATATTTCTAACTCACAGCACTTGCAATAAATCTATTGCACAATGAAATGTGCACAAGCCACATTCTATTTGACATGGATTCTAAAATAAAATGAATCACCGCTAGTTACGGCACCTAAATTACTTTACACCTTTTGAACACCTGGTTTATCGCGTAAAGCCGTGTATAAACGTCTTTAAATGAGTCTGAACGTGTAAACAACATGAATGGCCGACTTTAATTGCGTTTGTGTAAATAAATTAATGAAAATTGTAAGATTATTAGGTTTACGTTGTAAAATTAGATGAGTATTTAGATTTTATCACATGCTTTGCTTGGTAAAATTTTAAATTCAGGACCTGGACATTTTTACATAGGAATTAAATTTATTGAAAAAAAAAACGGTTGTCTGTAAAGTCGGTTTACTAACGATAGTTCAACGTGTCAACGTCGTTATTGTGCTTCTTTGTCGCTCGTTCCGCGCTCGCGCGCATGCGGCGTTACCGCATGCGCATATATATATATCGCATGCGCATAGCGCATGCGTTTTTCGAGGTGACGCATGACGAGGTAGCGACGTATGACGAGGTAACGACGCATTAGTCATGTTTTTTCGAGCGTGCAGCCGGCTCCATCGATTTATAAGACGTTGACACGTCAATAAATTAAATTATCATTAATTAAAAGTAAACAACTACCCGCTACACTACCTACCATTTAGCTTCTTCTTAGTCTTTCTTAGCTTGACCAGTGCTGCGGTGATCTTTAAAAGAGCCTTTTGACCAATGTTTCAGGAACTGAGGCCCAATTCTCTAATTTAATAACATTCCAGTCACAATATAATCTCGTGTCAGTCGCACTGTCTCGTATAATAACTATTACATATTCTTCGCAAGAAACGCTAAGATTAAGTAGTAGTTACTATACGTGACAGTGCGACTGAGACGAGATTATACTGCGAATTGAATGTGTTTTAATTAGAGAATTGGGCCTCTTGTTTATTTAGAGGATTCAGTAATTTATAATTTAACAAATTGTACTTCATTTTACAAGTATATTTCATTACAGAAATACCAAAATACAACCAGCTATAAAAAAAAAACTCAACTTATCCAAATCACTGTCAGACGGAAGCATCCCCAAGACAAATTGAAGAATAAATGTTATTGGTATTATTATTAATTTATATTAATAGTACTGCACTACTATTATAATTATTATTAATAATTAACAATTCAACTTAATTACAAAGGCATTAAATAAAGAAAACGAGTTAAAAGATGTACGTTTAAGAAGCGTCAGTACCTACCAACCTAAGATACAATACGACAATAGTCGACAACAGTCGACAATAGTGTCGAAAATCTTTCCTATCTTAAAGCGTTTTAACTGAAAGTGGTTTAAGCCAGTCTACCTGGCCTTAGGCTAGCGTACCTTTTTAAAAGGTCTTTGTGGACAGACGTAACAAAGCAGTAACCGTGATTTTCAAAGTAACGCCAAAGAGAACTAACTTCTTTTGAAAGAGTTCGCCCGAAGAAATAATACTAGCATACCTATTTCTGCCATCAAGCAGTAATGCTTGCATTGCCGGGTTTCAATTTAAAAGGTATGCCCATATGAGTGCCCTTTCCTCTGTATATAGTCTCAAGATGGCGGGTTCGGTTCAATCCCATGTAGGATGTAGGGCATGTCTTAGCGGTAACCTCTGCCTGTTCTAATTTACAGCTAGTAAATAAGTATAGGCAGAGGCCTACACAAGATGAGCCACCAGCAGTTTCATCAATTAATAAAATATTATTTAAAAAAGCATACATTACATAATCTGCCATGTCTTAGGCGGCCACCTCTATCTCGGGCTCAAGTGATCAACAATATACAACAGCGTACAAATGCAATACATTTTCCGTAGCAATTTTGAACAAATATTTAATAAACTTTAAAATATACAATGTTTAGGACACCGAATAAGCGATTAATATACTTCATAAAGCACTCTTGTATGTAAACTGTATGTTCAGTGTGATAAAACAATCGCTCTTCAAAGAAAACGGGGATAGGTGTCTATCGTCACCTCACATGACTAGCAGAAGATGTTATTATCGCTTTCGCATTGGTGCGATTTGTGGACGCAACTGTTGGAGCAACATTTTGTATTATCATTTATTTTCCTGTAATTAAAAGAAAAGTGTTTCTTTAAAATGTGGACATTGCTATTTACAGCGAGTTTATACCTATTAATATTGCTCATCACCCAAATATGGCTTTTCCACTTAATGATCATTGTATGTCAATTGTCTAGGTCTGAATTTAACAATTCTAGAAAGAGTTATTGATAGTTTAGCCAAATACTATTACAGTGTCAAATCCAGGCCAGTTGGTGTCCACTGCATAGACTTCTCCATAGAATGCCACGATAAACGGGCTTGAGTCACCTCCATCCACCTAATTCATGCAACCTTTATAACGTCATCAGCGTCCCCCCCCCCCCCCCCATTGTGTCGAGTGGCTCGTCCTACGCTGTAGTCGTATGGTAGATATTCAATATCGATTGATAAAATTCAGAACAAACAATTTTGCAAGGAACACGACACAAGTGCAAAAGTGCGTAAGTGAAATTTCCGCACCTTTACATCAAGAGGCGCCGTCTACCGGCCAGACATAACACTCATCAACGCCTAAAATAAAGCACTTAAACCGACATTTATCACAAACACAGCTTTAGGGTACTGCTCATAGACTGACCTGAATTGCTGAAAAATTACATTTACTATGTACATTAGTAGCGGATGTGTAGTTGGCCTTAATTATTGGGAAATGTGCGTTAATGTGAACAGTTTTTTCATTATAAACAAACAAATAGGCTCGCACCTGTTTTAATAATGTACCAACTGAGCTATCTAACTAAACTCGTGTAGTTTTCCTTTTATTCTACTTCACACAGGAAAAATTGAGTAAAAGTGAATCAAAAGTGACTGGCATGATATTTTTCTTAAGATATTTTCCTACAGAAAACTTATGACAAAAATACAGGTGAATCGTTCGATCGGAATTCAAATTGTATTGTACTTTTTGCTCGTCACAGCTCATAACACTTCTTGAGATAGCAAAAACAGATTTCGCGAAAACTAGGAGACCCAACACACGTGTTTTAATTGATAGTATCTCATAAATTTCAATAGTTAAGCTACGGATATCCCTGAACCAAAAATACACTGTAAAAATCATTGAACAATATTTGTGGCTTTACTAATTATCTTTATGAGATATTAACAACTAAATCATGCGTCTATGGTCTCTTAGTTTACGCAAAATCAGTTTTCATTATCACAAGAAATGTTAATGAGCTGGTAATGAGCAAAAAACACGAATAAATTTGAATTTCACGCCAAACGCGAGACAATCTACTTTAAAATACACGGAACCCACTCCCAGCGAACAATGAATATAGGTAATCTAGTTATTATTCAATTGTGCGATCCAAAGCCAACATTTACAAAAAGTGTGAAAACAAACGTACGCTGGATTTGTTAGAGATTAGTTCAACTCTAGAAATAGACTCCTAAATCGCAACCTGGGGTTTTCAGATTTGTGAGATAACGGGATTGTGTCACTCCAAATATACTTAAATACAAAATGAGCTTTATATTGCTGAGATTAGGTTAAATGTGGATCAGATGCGATCAATTCGGAAAAACCAGGGTGACACTAAAGGGCCGACTCAATATTTCAGTATCGAATTATTCGCACACCATGAGCGCATTATTATTTATTATTATGAGCAGCAGCATCCACCTGAGTACTCAACACCAAAACTGTGATCACAAGCGAGATGACTATGGCAAACCCATCCATTGGTGTGACGACCTCTGTGGCGCGGCGGGCGAGTAGCCCAAATAAAGGCTAAAATGCAAGAAGTTGCGGTTTTGTTTCCCACTGCGGGACAAATATTTGTATGATCTGTAAATATTTGTTCCGGGTCTGTGTGTTATGGTACCATGGTACTCGTAGTTCCTGACACCTACGACACAGGGAATCCTAGTGTGGGATCAAGACTACGTATGTGATGTTATGTTATTGTTATTGTATTTTATGCGGGTGACCTTGTCCAGAAGTGGAGTTAGCCTAAAGGTGGATTGTGATTATTCAGTTGCGTGACTCTATTAAAACGTCTCTATCTTACGGCCGTTGGAGTGTCACATCTGTACGTTATTATTCTTTATTCTATGCCTGAGATTTTGATGATTTGCAAGATACGCGCTTTTTGCACGCGGTATGCGATAATGTTTCAAGATAACATTTATTAATCCGTTGATTTAAGTTTGTTTATTCGTTCGTCGTAAAATCGAATGTGTTTCGTAATTTGTTAGATCTAATCCTAAACTACATTATTTAGCCAATTGAGTAGCTAATAAAGCTTAGTAAAATTGGTGACAGCTTATTTTTATCTGCTTTTTACAGTTATTATTGAGGTTTTAGAGATGACACATACATAAAAAAAACGAATTATGGTGCAAGCTACGTTGTTGGATTTTGTCTTAAATTTCTATCACAATTTCGAAAGAGTTGTTTTTAGCTTTTGGTTACATCTTGCTTGAAGCATGCACTTTTGAGACTCACATCAGGGTTGACACATCATTTTTATTTCGTTTGAAAGTAGCTAAATAATCTTCCACATTCGTCATTAAAATTGTGTATTTTGTACTAGAAGTCACCCGCGGTATTATTGTTTGTTCTGTTTTTTGACTGTGTTATTTTTTTGTAATTAAGTGTGAAAATTAGTGGGTCAATTGTTGATGGTATTTGATTGTGTGTAAATGGTAGCTGTATGCCGTTCTAATTAAAGTAAAAATAAATAAATAAATAATTAATTATATAGGGAGAAGAACCCCTAGAGGACTGAAATTCGGTAAAAAGTATGCTATGACTTTATAGAGATTTTAATCCATTGTATCATCACCATCACCATCATCATTTACGTCCACTACTGGACGAGGCCACCCCCATTGAATGCAATGGGGAGATTTGCTATAATCACCACGGTTGGCAGGCACCACAGATTGTTGATTGCAGTTGGTGAAAAGTACTCTGATGGATGCTGCTGCCCATTCTCTGGTGTAATCCCTTAGTAAATCTTTTACTACATCCACTGTACGAGAAGGAGTGGTCTATTCTTAGGCTGGAAACACCACGGCGTAATAGTAGTAACAAAATTAATTGCCCCTAAACTTCGAGAAATAAATATAGGGAAAAAAAGGCTAAATCTTACTCCAAAGGGGATAAATGGGGGTAAACAGTTCAGCCAGTCCTGGCCCCATTTTCTAAACTACTGAAAATTCAAAGAGTAATAATTAGAATCTTATTCGTCATCATTATTGGTGGGTGTTGTAATTAATTATGTTATTTAGGCGTAAAAGCGCGACCAACATCGATCAACATTATGTAGTTCACTATTATTAGTAGGGATATATAATGTACCTAGTATGAATGACGCAGGTATGTTAGTTCATATCCATTGCTTACAACACATTTAGCAACTATGTTCGCGGCGGACGCGAGAGGTAAACAGCTGTCATAGTGCGTTTCGACCGCGTTTTTCTACCGGATGTGCGGATACGTTGCGAAGTCGCTGGGAAACCACAGCTACAATGATCATAAGAACAAGAAGAGGTTAATGGTAAGGCACTTACGTCCTTTTGTACGCTATCAAAATTTGCTTAAATTTTGGCTATTATTTTATCAGACTCCATGAAAATTTTGTATACATGATCAGTTTTTTTCAATTTACAATTTTTTTTTATTTCCACAATAAATAGTATTGACCGTTACACTGACAGTTTTTACAGTAAATTGATAAAAAATGCTCTAATATAGGCAAAATGTCTTAATTTCAAACAAACAAGCATATGGCCCACCTGATGGAAACTAGTTACAGTATATTATGGACGCCTGCAAGACTAGAGGCATAACACGCGCGCTGCCAACCCTGAGACATAAAGATGAAAAGTCTCATGTGCCTGTAATTTCACCAGCACCCGTACCCTTCAAACTGAAATACAGCAATGCGAGCACTACTTCTTGGCGGCAGAAATAGGCATCATGGCATTATAAATTGACTTTAGCTGATAAGCAAATGGGGGTGGTTGACCAGAATGCTACATCAATATAAGCTACCGTTAAATGTAGGACGAAGAAAGTCTCTTCGATTACATATTCCGATTTTCTGCTTTTCGAACCCAAATTTTCTATCTACAGCCTCAATATTGCCCATGCACAAATGCCATGTTAGATATAAATAGGCAACTCACAACCATCTCAGCAACAAATTTATTTTAAATGTAAATGCTTCCACTGTAGACACATCCCACAAATCGGACGTCAATGTTTATAACTCGAAGTTTTAATTCACCTTACAAATGCACCTTTATAAACGTTCGTGTAACGCCCACGTCTCATACATACCTACATCATACAAACATTTTCATACAGTTTACATTTCCGGTTTGGAATGAACTAGAATTGATAATGCTTGTTACGAAAGATTTATGGACGGTGTAAAAATTATTTACAGGTATGGCGCGCACATCCTGTGCTATTTTAGATTTGACGTTTGGTTCGTTAAACATCGGTGAGGTTTTGAATACATGTTTTTAAAATCGCTTCTACTCTCGAACAGCAATTAAAGGAGCTGGTCCAATGTGAATTGGTGCCTTGTTATACAATTGCTGGCGTCTTTTTTTTACTTAACCTTATTTCGTCCCACTTCTAGGCGAAAGTCTACCCCAAATCCTTCCACTTGTCTCTATCATTGGTGGTCTCCCACCACTGCTTCTTAAATGTATCAATATTTTCCCACCAACGCGTTCTTTGTAAATTCCGAGGTCCATCAGGTGGGAAAATCTTGATAGGTACTATTAATGGTTCCAGGGAGTGCCCACCTATAGGGAGGCATTCGACTGACGTGTCCCACCTAATCCTATTTTGGCCTTTAATATAACTTTAAAACTTTTTTACATTTTCGAGAAAGGTCAGATCAAAAGTACCCTAAACCGAAGCACATGTATGATGAATATAATAAGAGTGAATGAAGCAAAAGAGGTATATCAGGATCATAGCAAGTGGAAATCCGTGGTGTCTGTATACTCCTCCGGGAAACAGGTGTTTTTTTATGTATGTATGTACGTATGGTTCAGTGTGGTGAAAGGAAGTGAAGGTGCACTGCGCAGAATCCTTCATTCATGCATAGCTTTTGAAATAAAAGTACGTATCAGTTCTACTGGATACCAGGAAGCGATTACATTTCTTCCATACTAATACAAAAGAAATCGTAATTTTTCTTTAACCAATTGAATCCAGGTTATTCCCAGAAAAATGTCGATACTGACATTCATATATTTTATGCTTTGGCAATACCTTGGCTGGTTAAATAAAATACCGTGCGGCAACACGCCAAACCGGGGCGGTTTACGACCACCCATACAGCCTGATGTTTGAAACATTGGGATGAGATACAGATTGTTGGTATAACCTGGCGATATAAATGTTACCTAGAGGTTCATACGTAAGGTTTTTGCTGGTGGTGTTGTGTCTAGCCTGAGAATAGATTCCTCCATTTCTTTCTTAAGATTTCGTATATGTATAAGCCGACTAAGGGATATGTATAAGCCGACTAAGGGATTACACTAGGGGCTGGACAGCAGCATGCACCTGAGTACTTAACATAAATATTGCGATCACCAATCCACCTGCAATTCTTGGTTATTATGTGAATTCCCCCATACATATAACCCATCCATGCCTCGTCCTGCAGTGGTCGTCTAAAGGCGGGCGATGATGATGATGATGGTAACATGATTCTGCCCGATCGTCAACCAGTGAGATTGGTCTTCGACATAGTAAAAAGACTTGAAGACTAGAGTAGAAGACTTTTCGCGTCGAGAATTTTCCATAGATTTTATTTCCTCCAGGTTTACGCACCTTTAGAATTGGTAAGTAATTCGTTGCTTTGTTGCAGATCGTACGGCTGACTTACTATCATGGGTTGAATTATCGTAAGATAGGGAAGGATAGTGCAAACGAGGAAAAGACTATTAAAAAAATGGCTTTAACTCGAAGAGAGTCGTTACAAAATGAAATTTTTCAGTCATTTAATAGTTTAAAACTATGAGCTACACTGATTTCCGTATTCATTTTCAATAACCTAGGACTCATACAAGTGTACAATGTATCTCAACCCACTTAACACGGCATACACATTAGCCCAATGAAAGGTACACTCAGACGTGGTCACAGATCGCTACAGGGGTTCGATCCCGTAGCGCTCTCTAGGTGACCACGTCCCGCTGTGACATTGAGACCATACGGTGGTATTTTCCTTAATAGAGTTTTTTAAAATCAATCAAACAGAAGCTTTGAACAATTCAGGCCTCTCCCACCATCAAAAGATAATGTAGCTATGCGAAGCTCTTTGATAGATGGCCTGGCCACCTGACCATAGTGGGTACAATCTAATCCAATTAGATAGAAAGATAGATAGATCGATATACAGGGTGTTTTCTTGAAATGGGACAGTATGGGGATATCCGAATCCATAAGAGATACGGGAAAGCTGTCTTTGGAACCATTTGCTCATTTTGTATGAAAACGATTTTGGCATAGTTATTTTTTTGGTCAAGCGTGAGTTCTCCATAAAAATGAGATGTTTTGTTCAACATTTTTTTTAATGCGTATCGACTCAGTTTCATGTAAGGATTGTTTCATTATAGGGGAAGAAAAAAAACTGAGCAGCAGAAGTTAGTCAAATTTAATAAAATGTTTTCTCATACAATTTGTACACTATGTACAAAATGTAATACAAGTAATCTGGTACCTACGTTAATAAAACTATCGCAATAAATTTTCAAAATGGCCTCCCTCTTGCTGTTTCCAGGTATGGGCTGGGCACGTTTCAGAACACCTCTAGTAGCATTAGACAAAGATGTGTGGTGAATGTTGTTCTACTGCTCTGATGGTCTCGTGGAATGAGAAAAATCAGAGCTGTAGAAGTTAGTCAAACTTTAATAAGAACATCTTTGTCTAAGGCCACTAGAGGTATTCTGAAACGTACCCGTACCTGGAAAAAGGAAGAGGCCGGCCATTTTGTTTTTTTTTTGCTATAGTTTTATTAACGTATGTAGCAGATTACTTACAAAT
The DNA here is from genome assembly GCA_951392215.1 of Epirrita christyi. Classification (NCBI taxonomy): domain Eukaryota; kingdom Metazoa; phylum Arthropoda; class Insecta; order Lepidoptera; family Geometridae; genus Epirrita; species Epirrita christyi. Next base: position 16,179,514 of record OX595841.1, on the reverse strand, counting down.
TGTATGAAAAAACATTTTATTAAATTTGACTAACTTCTGCTGCTCAGATTTTTTTCTTCCAATACAATGAAACAATCCTAACATGAAACTGAGTCGATAAGCATTAAAAAAATTTTTGATAAGAACTTCTCATTTTTATGGAGAACTCACGCTTGACCAAAAAAATAACTATGCCAAAATCGTTTTCATACAAAATGAGCAAATGGTCGCCTTTTAGTTTCAAGATTTTCCGGATTTTAATTCGATAACAAACACTATTCTGGTACCTCGAGGCCTCCGGAGGTCTCATCCAGCATAGGACGTCTAAATGCCACTCATGATGATGATATTATTGTCTACTACAGCAAAAGTATAGCAACCATTTAGTTAGTGCAGAGAAATAGCTAGGATTCACTTTTAAGCACATAATTTAAGAAACGAGGTCGTCCTGTTCTGGTTTAAAGAAGAATTAAACCGAGATTACAGTGAGTTATAGGACGGAACCGCAAATTGGACGAACCATGTGCAATGTAAGGTAATACATACATCGTATCTAGTTACTGAGGTGCCCGTGGTGACCGTGTTGCGTCTGGCTTAATAATATACCCCTCCATGTCCACCCGTGGATGTCGTAAAAGCTGACTAAGGGATTACACCAAGGGACGGGCAGCAGCATCCACCTGAGTACCCAACATGAATACTGCGATCACCTATCCGTCTGCCTAGCGTGGTAATTATAGAAATGTCCCCCTTGTATTTATACACCTCGTCGGGCAGTGGACGTCTGAAGACTGCTGATGATGATGATGATGACCTAGTTACTTAACCTACTCTACGGAGGACATTATAAATAGTTTTCTGGTAATCAATTATGGACGATAACAAACGTGAATAGTAAGGCCCATAAATGGTCTTGCAAAAATACAATTTCGGAACTGTATTTTATTGACTATGTAAAGGATAAAATTATTGAAATTCAGAGTTGTTTTGAGATTTTTTTCCTCCATGACATAAGAAAATAATTATAAAAAAAACTGTACATGCGCTTATAAATAACGAATCTAATTTTGACTGGGTTAGATTTTACACTAACCTACGCCAATTAAAAAGCTTTCCGCATTAAAAAATATGAACTTCGAATCGCACTCAAAATGAACGGTTTAAATATTCTTGTAAAATATTTTAAATGTTTAAAAACTAAACCCAGCAATTTATCGCCGTCATTCATTTATTTAGTGTTTCCTACGTTTCCAATGACGCGACACCTTTACCGATGCTCTCACTCAAAACATACATCATCGATGTAATTTTTAAAAATATATTCCACTGGATATTTTGCCGTTTGATATTAATAACTATGTCAGTAAACTCCTCCAGATCTTTAAAACATTTCAAACTCTTTCGCAAAGAAGATACAGTTCAAAAACGTGAGTTGTTTGTTTACAAAGACAGTTAAGAGTTATAAATTAGCAAGTCACCTGAGTGTTTTTATGTTTATGATTTCACTCGCTAAAACATGAAGAGGTCTTAAAATCAACGTACTAGGTATAAACCATTATATCTGAAAGCTTTTTTATGGATGCTCTATTCTACGATCAGTAGATGTACCCAGGAGACATAATTACGAAGTTGACCGTCTGTTTGATCTTTGATGTATTGTGACAATTCTGATGGGAGTTGAAGATTGACAAAGATCAAAGTTTTATTATAATTTAAAATTATTGAGTTTCTGAGAGGATTTAGTATTGATGAGTAGCTAATACGTTCTACATTATTTTAATTTCGTCATATTTTGTTTTATTTTTATATAATTTTAAATAATACTAAAAGTTAGTTCACACTACGACTTGCTGTGCTTTCTGTTCTTTTTAGGATTTAATACAATTATTTTAGTTCGTTTTTGTCGTCTATTCCCAGCAGTAGCTTCGTTCGTACTGGTAGCAATAGATAAAAAATATCAGTTTGTATTTTTGGTACTTATTTTCAGGTAATGAAATTCAAAATCACTTCCAAAAGTTAACTTTAACCTCTTTTTTTAATTTAATTACGATTCCGGAAGGTAACCTTCTCTTACTGTTCTAAATTCATTAGGAAGTCCCCGTTTCGCAATTATAACCCAATCACTCCGAATCAATCACGGCTTGTGATAAATCACGTTCATCCCGCGAAATCCCGGGATCCCCAAAAATCCCGCTCCAAATCCCGGACAAGGAACGTTTATTAAGATCCCCAGTTAGTAAAATATTCATTAATTGATTCCGCGCCCCTCAAGATACCTACCCTCATTACTTGGGGTTGATTAAGCGAACCTGGATGTACGTGGGAATGTCTTTAGGGTAGTTTTAGGCATACGATCTTAGATCGGATTGGGATGAGATTATTCATGAGTTGTTAAACTTTTGAAATTTGTCAAATGCAACGTGATGCTTCTTGAAATGATCATTCACTAATCATGATATAAAAAATCCTGGCTGTACAGAATGCTAACAGCAGCTAATTGAATAAAAAGTATGCATTATGCCAATTCTTATTCTATGTACTTGGTTATAACTAACCCATAATAGCATGCCCTCTTTGATTGGAATTTGATTTGTACTTATCTTCCATGGGATTTTTTTGAAATCTCATTTATGAAGAAAGTCTTAAGTCTATCAATGTATTTATCAAGCCGGGTCTGCTACGCCAAATTTTCTAACAAAACATGTTATTGTTTGTAAAACACCAAAACATGGCACAGCAGACCCGGCTTTATTGACCTTACGTAGACCCTCTACGCCTCGTAGCAATACAAGTCGTAGACTATAAAAGGTTTATTAGACTGATGCGTGTGCTCGGCAGGCGATGACTGCGTACCGCTAATGGGTTGATGTCATTCCTCTGACAGACTCCAAAGCTATGGAGAGATCTATCCATATTAATTTTCTTTATCACCTATTTTATTAACTGTGACGGATTTTGGTGAAAATTATAATCAGCTAGAATAATTCCACTATTGGACATTAAACCTATCCATGCTCTTAGACGTGCTGACAGCCATATATATTTTGTATTGTTTGATGGCTGTGCCGATTGTCATATGCAATGTTTAAGGTGAAACGTTTCGCAAGTGGCGCGAAATTCAAATTGTATTGTGTTTTTTGCTAATTACTGCTCATCGACACTTCTTGAGATAGTGAACACTGATTTTACGGGTATTAGGAGTCCTAACACACATGTTTTAATTGATAGTATCTCTTAAATATCATTAGGTTAGCTACGAATTTTAATGAATGATTTGTATAGTGTTATTTTGGTTCATTGACATTCGTAGCTAAACTATCGATATTTATGAGATACTTTCAATGAAAACATGTCTGAATGATCTCCTGATACCCGCAAAACCATGTTATATATGTGTTATCTATCTCAAGAATGTGCAAAAAACAATAAAATTTAAATTTCGCGACACTTGTGAAACGTTCCACCTTAACGGTTGGCACAGATTTGGCTGTTATCAAGTCTGGAAGGTTTATAATGTGCGCTATTGAGCTATTCTAACTTCTTATATAAATCTACTCCAACCATGCATAAAAATCCTTCATCTAAAAAATCATAGGGCTAAATTATGTAGGAAAGTCTACTCATGCACTGTTCAGACAACTTACCTTATGGAGCTACGGAATATTAATTAGAGGTAAACATGTTTCCTTTGTGAGATTTTCGCTTCATTCGTGAGGGATGATATTATGCAAGATGGCAGCCAGTATGAAAATAACATTGACTGGTTTTCTTTTTAACCGACTTCAAAAAAAGAAGAAGGTTCTCAATTCAGTTGTTTTTTTTACGTGGGTTACCTCATAACTTCTTCAGTTTTATAGAGATTTGGTTTTTTTTTTTATTTTGTTGGTACAATTCAATATTGGACCCATTTTTTTAAAAACTAGTTCTGATGATGGAGTCCATGAGGAATTGAGGGAACTTCTCAAATATTATAGGCATACATATAGCAATTTTGGTATTTTCAGCAACAAGTTATTGTTTTGTATACCTTTAGCAAATAGACGTTGTAATGTATGGAACTCTATGAGACACGGCACACCGCTTGCGTGCACGTCACGTGTACATACAAAGTGACGCGCGTGTCTACGTTACGTGCTGCATCCGGTATGAATTGGCCTTTAATGTGTATTTATTTAGGTACTTAGAACATCGTGCAAGCTTACAATTTTTATGTGTTTCTATATTGTGATGTGTTGTGTAACACTGTTCTGTCAATTTATCATAATCTCGTGCGACGAGGTATGACTCGCTTCTAATTACCGCGACTCATTAATTGATTATCCGGATGTCTGTCGCGTCGGTTGTCCCGTTGCGTCTCTCTAATTGTGTTATTATGCATAAATTACATTAACCTATGAGTAGATTTTAGAGTCCATTTCATCCAAATATTGCCTGATAGAAATCGCTACATCGCGTGATATGACTTTTTTTACAAAGGTAGTTGTTTTAGTTTTTTTTTTGTGTATTTAGGTCGAATTAGGTCCAGTCAAGTCAATCTAAGTTCTGTTTAACTTAGTGAATACTAGGTGATTTATCTATAGTAAGTTACTTGTAACAGAGTTAGTCTTTAATGGTATGAACTAAAAGATCAGCTACTACAACTAGAATAGAGTCAGCCCGCGACCACGATTGCTGTAACGCATTCAAAACGTCGGTAATATTAATAAATATGTGTTCTGATCGCTAAAGTTTAAAAAATACTACAGCTACTACAAGACTTAACGTTTTTAGAAATAACTCAAAAAGTACCTATATCTTATGTAAAAAAAATAAAAAACATTCACCCTCTAAACCAAATTTATTTTGATTTATAATTGTTTTATTAATTCCATTAACTTGATAGTTTTTGCACATATTATCAATTATTGAACATAACTGAATGATGATTTAGGAAAAAATATAATAACAGAGAATTATATTAGTATTCTTTGTTGTAGCAACGTATTCGGGTAGCCTCAGGGCTTGGGACTCGCGCCAAACGTAGAGTTCATTCATTGAAAGTTCATGTCGGTGGCGCCTCTAGCGGCGAGTAGCAGAAGCTGAATTGGGTTCTTCTTTTACTCGGGAGGTAGGTGTTTTGGGTTCAAGCTATCAGATTTTATGACAATATTTTTAATAAAAAATTCATTTACAATTTTCAATGACAAATATTTCGTTCTTTGCCCGTAGTCCGGTTGGGTTGTCCGGTCAACCGGGCCATGGTAGTTATAATGAAGAATGAATGAACTCCTTGACTCAATTTTTTTTGATCTGTGGCAGTTTACTAGCGTAAGTGTTTCGTAAGCGTTAGGTGCCCCGAAATTAGTTGTTTAAACAAGCATTTCAAATATGGGACTGATCAAGCCAAAATTTTTTAGGGCTCAGATTTGCAACAGTAGGTAGGTACGGTACGCGCTTTCTGTTCCTTTTTGACAGTTGCATAATAATAAACACATAGGTTTTATGGAAATAAATCGATAAACAAATATATTTTTTTTAAGAAAAGGGACTTTTTAATGTCTTTTTTGAAATAGCAATCATTCTATTGGCTTTCAGTTCTTGGTTAAATTAATCCTTTCAAAAACGAACTACTAGACTATCTCTACCAAGTCAGACCCAGTTTTTAACAGTTACGATTTGGTTTAACAATTCGACTTAAGAACTTTTTAATACAAATTTTTCTCCGCCAATCAAACATGTGCCCGTAACTCTTCACCCACAGATGTTAAAAATCGATACAACTACCCTCTCAGCACCCCTCGCTTATTACACCCCCGAGCTAAGTCCAACTATTGTTCGCGAGTTTTAATTTAAGGTCCACCTTCACGGGCTCTACCATGTTCTGTTTGGAGTGAGCTCTGCAAATAGAATGGGTATTGAATGAGAGCTATTGCATTGGTGCAGTTTTGAAAAAGTGTCTACTTACAAGTTGCAAGATATTTAACTAGAAATTTTTGAAATCTTCTTAAAATAATTTTATTCATTTAAATCACAAGGATCATTTTGAATCGTCTTATAAAGTAAAATTTCTTGTTCTAAGTTTACGTTTAATGAAACGAAAATTGAATTTAGATTATGTAGACAGATAATTGATATGACTGTACCAAAGACATAGAAACAACATTAAAAAAAATCTAACCCTGATAAACTGCACCAATGTGAAAAGCCCACTATAAGCATAGCTGCGGGCATAACGGCCGAACATTACGATTTTTTATATTTATTTTATTTTATTTGCTTCGGGATTATAAAGCAATAAAGGTGGATAGGTTAATAAAATGGACGCCCGCAATAACGGTTTGAATTTGCGAGGTAGGGGTTAATAAATTTGATTGTTTGTCTTTTTTCAATGCAAATGGATAAAATAATGCGAGTTTTTAATTTAGATATCGTACAGTGTACTTAGCTTTGTTAAATGTTATTTTATTGGTGTTTGTATACACATCTAATGGCGTGTTTTTTAGTCACAGGACATACGTTCGAACTGATGTTTCCGACTCCAAATTTTTTAGGACATACCTATCCACGTAATATGTCAGAAAAGCTCTAAAGTGTTCCATTTTCTAACATCAAATTAAATAAATCAAGTTGACGATGTCCTTGGCGCAGTGGCCACGTAGCTGGCTGAGACGCAAGAGGTGTGGGTTCGATTCCCGCTGTGGGACAAATGATTGCATGATCTGCAAATACTTGTTCCGGGTCTGGTTGTTGTTGTACCATGGTACTCGTAATTCCTGATACACACTACACAGGTAATCCTAGTGTGGTGGGATCAGCCCCCCTATTCCCTAACTGAGTCACTCGGTGACAAACGTTTGACAATTAAAATTACCATCAATTTTTTAATGATAATTTTGAGCAATTGATGGTAATTTTACTTGTCAAACGTTAGTCACCGAGTGACTTTCAGCTAAGGAATAGGGGGCTGGACTATGTATGTTATGTTATAAATTTTTTGGAAAACACTTTCTGGTTTCTTGCCCATTATTTACATGAGGATATATTGGCAGAATGTGCTATTATATTTGTGAAGTGCTCTTTCAACCAAAAATCGATCATTCAAAAACGTAATACCTTCACTTGAAGTCCAAAATTCCATCAGCATTATGCCCACCCATACCAAAAGCAACGCATTCGATCGATCAACATAATCCCTATTATATCTAATCGCATCCCCCTGCGTCATTCCCCTGCATAACTGCACAGAACTAATCCTGTATTGTACCTGCGCTAACGGGATTTCACAGAGGAGTTACGGCAGGAAATATCCGTCACGGTCGATTGATTTTTTGGATTATTCTGTGGTTAGTTGTGAAGTATTTTTTTGTGTGAGTACTTATTAGTGTGTTTTTAGTTGCATTTTTTTATGCAGTATAAAAAAATGCAAAAGATGTCCAGGATAACTATGTGATGTGAAAATCCTTGGTCTCTAACATAATATTACATATCACATACATAGTTCTCATCTCACACTAGGATTCCCTGTGTCGTGGGTATCAGAAACTACGAGTACCATGGTACCATAAAACCAAGACCCGGGACAAATATTTACAGAAAAATTTGTCCCGCAGCGGGAATCGAACCCGCAACCTCTTGCATCTCAGCCGTCTACTCGCCTGCCACGCCACAGCGATCTATGGAGGAAGCCTTTGTCTAGCAGTGGACTTCTACAGGTTTATGATGATGATGATGTCATTATACCAGAATCAGCCCCCCTATTCCCTAACTGAAAGTCACTCAGTGACTAACGTTTGACAAGTAGAAAGTCCATCAAAAAAAAATATTATTAAGAATTGTCAATTGATGGTGATTTTACTTGTCAAACGTTGGTCACTGAGTGACTTTCAAGATAGAGAATAGGGGGGCAGATGTCCTCTGCCAAAATATGAAGTGGTATAACTTCTGTTCAGTTTGGGTTTTAGGCTAGATTGACGCGCAACGTCAGTTTGTACCAACTTTGAATAAAGTTACCTTCCGATGTTCCTTTGATGAAATGCTAACTGAATTACGGTCCAATCTAAGTCTCCTGGTAGCCGATACCATTAATTACCAAACATGGTGAGCACCTTATCTCAGCCCAACAAAGTCCAACTGCATTTAAATTTAAATCTACCAGCCACCTTCGCAGTAAGTTTTCAAGTAATTTACGAGTGAATATTTAAGTATCACCTACCAGGGGTTCAGAACACGCCAGGGGTGGAGTTTTGTGTGTTTTACTAATTGCCAAAAGATGTTAATCAGGTACCGGAGATATCTACCCGTCCTGTTCTGTCACCATAAATTAGGTATGCGCTGTCTTCGTCTCAAGATATAACTCAAAAGTCGAAGCAAAAACCATGACAAGGAATTAATTAGAACTCAAGGTAAATAATGAAGATTGTCGCCATACTAATGAGTTTTCTGGCGAGTCTCAGTTTGGTAAAATAATTATGGAACAGGTGATTAAGAAGTTAGGGGTGGTATGTAAATGGGGGGGGGGGATTAATTGTCCAGAAAAATGTGACGTTTGGGATAGCCTTTTGGGGGACCCCCATAATGTTGTATTCGATTGCACTTTCTGTAGTTTTTGATGTACCTATAATGTCTCGAGAATCACAAACTCTAGGGAGAAGATAAAGTTAATGAATGTTGCTATAAATAATTCAACTCTAAAAGTGTTTCGTTTAGTTCACATAATATTCAACGCACATAGCCACGCTCACAGAATCAGCTTCTTTGAAACGCGTTATTATGCGGCAAGCACGCCCTTGTTTAAAAAAATACATTAAAAACTGAAAATGTTTGAATAAGAGTGTGATTGCGGCTTGTTGATGTAGCTCATGAAAAGCTTGCAGCTAGTTTATTTTCGAAGGTAAACTGTAAGAAGAAACTGCGTGATTTTTGAATTTGGAACTAATAAATAGTGTGATTAAAAGATTAGCGTACACATCGATTCAGGGGGCCAATTCTACTATTTTTAATGGAAAAACCATTCTTAGACCATGCAATTACTATTCAATTACGATTGTGATTAGAAATGGTAGTCTGTTAAATTTGTGATTGTACTGAATTGAAACGATTGTTTCTGAATGGTCGTAATTATAATCCAATTGAAAAACCATTGAAGTTTGTAAAATACCAAAAGTGTCAAAAGTGACATTTAAGAGATAATTCATTAACAATTCAAACACAATTTGTTTAGTAGAATTGGGGCCCTGTTAGTTTTAATATCTACCTCCGGTAGTCAATAACTCTGAACATGGCTTTACAATTTCTGCATGAAAGAAGCCTGTGTGAGCAACATTTAATCCTTTCACCACAGTGGTTCTTTCACTATTTGACACAAGGCCATATTCAGGACTACCATACCTCATCTGAGTCACTGACCTAGGTTAAACAAGAAAGAACCAGTTACATGACCAACGAAGTACAACCCTAGATGTTGGTTGGGTGAGTTGGTAAAGTCTGCCAACTTTAAACAGCATTGTCTTGACACTGGCTCTGGCACCGAATTATGTAGATATTTTCTTGTGAACTCATCACAACTCCATTAGAATGAAACCATCTGTTTATGCATGGCTGGTATAGGCACTGAGTCAAAAAGGAACGAAAGGAAAGTCAGACCTGCGGCGTTCATTTCGCCGCGTTTTATTTTATGCTTCGTGTGGGGACACCTGCTTTTCATTGTGACTTTTCACTGGTATTGGTTTCAGTTGAGTGATTGAATGTGTTTTATTAGCTGGTTTGTTTAATTTGAGGGTTACTTCAATAACATGTTCGCTTCAGGTGCCTTTGTGGATGATACGAGGTAGGACTACATCATTGAATCATGCTTTTGTTTTATGCTCAATTTCACCAACTGCACTGATTTTGTATTACTGATAATTATAACATAAGACCCAAAAGTCACATACATAGTTCAGAGGCCCAATTCTCTAAATTATTTTAAAACTACACTGAAAGTTAACCGAGTCGAGACTGAATTATGAATTGACAGAAAGTTGGTATTCTGCTCCTTTATAAATAACAATTTAGTCTACTTTAAATTCACGGTGATTACCATTAGAGTAGGATAATTATATATATAATTGCAAAGAGTAAAGAGAGACTCCATCTACAATGCTAAAATTATCGAAAAAACTTTGAATCGTTCAAGTTTCGGTCACATTTCGATATAATCACATTACAGTGTGTTATTTATGTTTATGTTTAGAGACTACCATTTCTGACATCGACACAAGATCGAAACATGATCCGAACTCTATTTTAACTATTTTTTAGTTAGAGAATTGGGCCTCTGATCCCACACTAGGATTTCCTGTGTCGTGGGTGTCAGGAACTTGAGTACCATAGTACCACAACACCCAAAGTCGGAACAAATACTTGCAGATCATACAAACATATTGTCCCGAGCAGGAATCGAACCCGCAACCTCTTGCGTCTCAGCCAGGTACTCGCCCTTTGCGCCATCATCGGGCCTGATATCCTAATACATGACACTACGTGCCACGTAAGCATAAGGTGTTCCATAGGTGGTGCAAATGAGCATCACTTCCACGAACCCTTCCATCAGTCAGTAAAATACCTGTTGGTGCTTCCACCAACATATCGGTACGTGAAAATTTCCCTTTCTTACAAAATGAATACCTAAATATAGCTAAAGCACTAGTTATAACTGGTTGCTAAAAAGTAGGTATTTAGCTGATTATTGTGAAATTTTGTGTTGGTAAAATGAGTGCGTAATGAAACGAATCAAATAATAGGCTTTTAATGTGGCGTTACAATAATATAAATAGTTTTTGAAATAAGCACGATTGGAGAAACGCGTGATTTTTAAATGTCGCGTATCTTTATTGTCGTCGTGTGAGGCGGCCTTTATTTTTATTACGCTTTTGTCAAAGCAAATTACCTGAAGGTATTTTTATGAGACACTGATTAACATTTATTGAGACATAAAAAAGAAATATTTATGCGTGACAAACTAATGGGTTTACTGGAGAAATGTAAACGAAACCATTAATTATTTAATCACGGAAATTATTTTTCAAAATGCCTTTGTATCTTGATCCCAATGCATATTATATTTTTGAGACGATCAGTTAATGTACATAAATGTATCATGAAACGTATTCTATATCATTATTTCAGTGGTTACATAGCATAATACAAAAATATTAACTACATAAACATATCAAAATTATTACCATTTAAATTTTCCAAAATAAAGCCCCCCATACACACGGGTAGTACAAACAGTGGAGACGCGCGTTATGACGCGTGTCGCGGCCCGAGTAGTTTGTCTCCGCGCTGACCATTTCCGGACAGGGATGTCCCTGCTAGTAGAACAGAAGAGCAGTGGAGTAGCAATGAGATTAAAATGTAGAACACACCGTGTATTAAAAGTCCGTGTATTTAGTCATTAAAAGTAGGTATAACTCGCACCAATAAAAAACGATCCGTAAACTGCATTCGTTTACTGCCTTTATACCCTTTTAACATCAATTTAGTTCGAGTTTCCATTTAAGAAACGAGAGTTAGATATAAGCTACAGAAAAAAACTTAATTTGGTAAAGCGGAGACAGAAATCTTTAAGAACACATGAAATAGATAGATTTTATCATGTCCTATACTTTTATGTTTGTCAAAAAACTAAAAGTTTGTACAGAGGCGTATCCTCGTAAGTCCCTGTGCGTAGTTAGTTTGTGCCCCTGCGGGAATATTTCAAGAATATTATTATGTAAGAACATGCGCGAGGCTTTATGATCACCTCGCCTTTCACGGTGACCGGTCTGCCGCGCACATATCCAGGGGTGCCACAACTGTTATGTTATTTCATCATAAAATTCTCGTTGACATTGAATTTAGAGTGATCTAGTTTGAAGTAGAAACCGTTATCCAATAAAACTGCAATGCTTTCAGATAACGTTCACCTAGTGCGCAGTTTACGTGGTATGGAATTGCACCTATCATTCTGAGACATGAATATGAAAAGTCTCATGACCCTTACTCTTTAAACTGTAACACAGCAATGCGATAATTACTGCTTGCATGGTGGCAGAAATATGGTCGTTGAACTTTCCTGATCCCCTATTCCCTAACTGAAAGTCACTCGGTGAATAACGTTTGACAAGTAAATGTAATGTAAGTAAAATGACTATCAATTGCTTAATTATCATTAAAAATTGTCAATTGATGGTAATTTTTCTTGTCTAAACGTTAGTCACCGAGTGACTTTCAGTTAGGAAATAGGGGGGCTGGACGTAGTTGTTTCCTAGAACCTAGCTGCTACTACCTACTTAAAGATTTTGTAACTATCATCATCATCATCAGTCTGTTGAAGTCCACCGCTGGACATAGACCCTTAGCATAGCATGACAAACGGTCTTGAACCGCTTCCATCCAACGACTTCCAGCGACGATTATAATGTCTTTAATCCATCGAGTGGAGATTTTAACTATATGAAAGGAAAAAAGTCTTGAGTCCACTGGCAGCCCTACAAATCCGGAAGTTTGTCCGCGGATTCTTATATTTATATTCACCTTGTCGTTCGGCGCAGATTTATTCACTTCTTTAGAACGCGCGCGCTGACCGTGTCCCGTCGCCCCTCGTGTGGTCTTCCTATGCTACGCACTATGGGTACAAAACGTTCCTATTTATTATCTATCATGTATACAGTCCAAACCATTTGCTAAAACACATTCCTCAAATACCCCCATCGCTCCATCGGCTTGGAGCCGTGCTCCATCAAATATTTATTTAAAGGTTTCAGCATTTCAGTTTTCTAGCCACGTTGGTCTACTGGGCCCTGAACTAGAGTGTTATGGATGATGATAATCAACATTCCGTGAAGTTTACTCAATAATTAAGAATAATAAAGTATCGTAGGAATTGGATTAAGCGGTTTAAGTAGGAACTTGGGCTACTGGGTTTCTGCGAATATGTGTGATGACTCTGACATTACGAGAAAACGGAGAGCGTTGGCAGTTAGATGCAATATGTAGGTTCGCACGCTATTCTGCCCAGGTCAAAGTAACCTTGTTCAGGTTATATGATATGGCTGTGTCAGCCATCAAACGTAGTGTTTGACAGTCGATAAGCCCATACAAAACTATGGTTTGGCTAAGTCGTAAGGAAACTGATAATTTAATAAATCATGGTGCGAATTAAATCTTTTCCGATAATCTCCGCGTCTAATCAACCCAGTGCGTGCTCTCCAAACCCCTGTCCACTATGATATGTGTTGCGTAAAATTCTGTTTTTCAGAAGTCGCCCGGCAAGGTATGCTGACAAATGCCCGGCTCTATTATAAACCGGGCCTAAAGGGATAGTGGATAGGCACCTTTATCGCTGAGATGGGTTTCTATGTGTTTGTTTACAAGTTGTTTTTTGATGTGATTTTGTTTATAGAAACAAAATTTTTGGTGTTGTTATCTGAGTATTTTTTTACTAGTTACCATAGGTTCCCGAGGTTGGTATGCTCATACTCATACTCATTTATTAAAACCATAGGAACAATTATTAAGAACACTTGGTCACGTCATATATAATAATTAGAAATTAGGTAGGTTATCTGAGTAACTATACTCAAAACTGGACTTATGGTGACATTGTTCCATTTTCAGTTCATATAAATAACTATAGTTCCTGAAAAAAACCTTCCATTAAAATAAAACGTTTCAGTAAACACAGCAAGGTACAGATAATATCCTTAATTGAAAACTCATTTTCTAAAAAGATCCGGTTTCCCACCTTCATTCGATTACGTACAAGAGGCGATTACGATTATTCGAATTAAATTACAGAGCTATTCAGTTTAAAACGATTGTAATCTCGTTTCTTCCCCTTCGCCGAATAATATCGGAATTCACACGAATTCGAAAAAAACCTTTTTGTATAATTGTGGAATTTTCCGCGCGATCAAATGTGAAAAAGTTGGACAATCGAATCGAGGTTATCGGTCGAATTTCTGTAATTAAATACAAAATGTCAGTGAATTCGGGTTTCGGGGTTTCGAGATGACCGATTCTGTAATAAAAGGTGCCCGATATTTTGTGGCTTCGATCAATGTTAATGGAAAAATTTGTATTTCATTGTATACACACGTCAGTTGCCTCTTGTAACTTTACAACTCGACGGCTCTTTCAACATCTCCAATCATTATAGAGTTGTAGATGCCCTATTGACTTATCAAATACATTAAAAATACGCTATCTGTTATAAATTTTTGATGAAAATCCCTTTCAAGCTTTAATGGAAATAAAACATGGTAACTAAAATCTAGAAATAATAATTCTAATTTATTGGGGTATTTTTGTCATTGCTAATGGCAATGGACAAAAATACCCCAATACTCAATTTTCACCATAACGACTCTCACCGTTTGGTATTGCATTTGCTCAAAGCATTGAATAAAGAGGTATTATAATGGCAGATCGATCGGCCGCCGAGAACACCTCGCCACTTGAGTGCCTCTTGTAGCGAAAACTGGGGGAAATGTAGCTTGGTAAGGATGGCTTATTAAGTTGGATGTGGCATTTTAAATATATTTAGTAAAAATAGTTAGACTTTTTCATAGTAAAAAAAAGATGAGGGTTACACATATTTTTTTATTATTATTTAGTGGAATCGATTACTGGTGTGATGTGTTACCTTACAATACATACCTAACATAACATAACACATAACATAACACCCGACAGTCACATACGTAATCCTGATCCCAGAATAGGATTGTAATAAGGAAGTAAAGTAGTTTATCATAATATACGTGAGGAGTGTGTAATTATATAAAACGCGTAACAACACGTAGTATTAGGATATATAAGATGATGTGAACGGTGGAATAAAGACCTTGTGTTGGACACTACCATGTAGTATCATTGAAGCTGCCCTCCCGAACAACGTTATTTCATGGCGACCGTGACAAAGTGATAAATAAAGCAGTGCTGCTTCAGCTACGCGCAGTCCAGGTTCCAGCTGTTGCCAACGAGTCTCAAGGTACGGAATTTTGGAGTATTATTCCTATTATCATGGGAACACAGAATTCGAAGGATAATATTATCGTGGAGCAGTCACCATCGATTGCTACTGCGGCTACGGCTCAATCAGCGGGACTGGAGATGGCTGAGATCCTGTTGATAGCGGGGGTGGTTATGGTCTGTTTGATGGTGGCACATAAAGCGTGGGAAAAGATTGAAGATTACCTAATGAAGGTGGTGGAGAAAAGGATGAACAGGCGGAGCATTCAAGGGGCCTAGGTTGTCTAAATTCTCAGGCGATTCTCAAGCATGGAGGCAGCAGCAGTGCGGTTTATAAATTATATTGTTTAAATTCTGGTGCGTTTATGGAGTCATTATATGAATTCTGTTTGGAACTAAAATTGATTAGAGACTCTATTGTAAAACTCAGTAAGGAAAAGCGTATCACTACGCAGGGTCAGAATAAATTGGAATTAGCAAAAGGAATTAGGGTTCATTTTAAAGAATTGTTTGAACAAATAAATTGTGCTAGTTTAAGGAAAGAGGTGGAGGCTGTGGATTCAAATCAGGCATTTCGGATTAGGGCTGATTTTGAAAATATTTTTGTTGAAATTGAGGGTTTAGTGGCATCCGTATCTTTGCAAAATATTAAAGAGGCAGTAGGTCAAGAAATAGTGTCTAAGATGGGGGACTTTGATCTAAAAACGGCGCTTTCTTTGTTTCCATCAGTTGAAGGTAGTGAGGAGCAAATAAAGAGGTTAATAGATAGTTTAGAGTTCTATAGTGAGAATATTAAGACATCAGAGCATTCAAAGTTAATGAAGTTTGTTATGAAGACAAGATTGTCGAGCAGTATCAGAGTAAAGTTGAATGAAAGTTACGATACAATTGTGGCTTTAATTGAGGATATACGGAAGTATTTACTTCCGAGGCACTCTGATGTAGCTATAATGTCGCGGTTAGTGAAGTGTAAGCAAGGAAATCGGACGCTCGAGGAATTTGGCAAGGAGGTAGAAAAGTTATCAGTGGATCTCACTATTGCACAGGCAGGGGGGAAAAAATTGTTATATCAGGAGCTTAGGACGATAAACGAGAGGATGGCTATAAAAAAATTTGCAGATGGTCTAAACAGCCAAAAACTAAGTACAATAATCGCATCAAGGGGGGTTAGTACGATAAGACAGGCTGTGGTAATAGCAAAGGAGGAGGAAGAAGAAGAGTCATCCGAGATTAGCATCAGCTATGCCAAGAATTTGAACAAAAAATTCGTTCAGCGTCCGAGCCAGCAGGGATATAGGAATTTTTATAACTCGAATCGTAATAATAATTGGCAGAATCGGCAGGGCCGACCAGTTAATTGGCAAAATCAGCAAGGTCAGGCTAGGCCATGGTTCAATAACAATCAGAGAGTAGGTCAGGTGCAAAACAAGTCAGCAAATGTGCGTTATCTCGAGTCAGCGGAACAACCAGGCTCGAGTACGTCTAGGAATGCAGTAGTAATATCAGAAATGGCCAGTAATAGTGGTGAGGAGTTTTTCGTGACCTATCAGAATAACTATGACGAATTTGAGATATTAACCTGTAATGGTGAAAGTAGGGTGGAGTTTGATTGTGCGGGCCGGGGTATTAGTTTGTTAGTCGATTCGGGGGCTGGTGTGTCGATTTTGAAATATAGCTATGTGGTACAATTTAGGGAGTTGAGAGTAACAAGTTGTGATCCAATTACAATAAAAGGGGTATGTGGTAATTTAAAGTCAAAGGGCTATGTAGGTTTACAATTGAAATATCGAGGGGTAATTTTTAAGCATAGGTTTTATGTTTTTGAGGGGTTGCAGTGTTCTACGGATGGTATAATCGGGGAAGATTTTATTAGTAGGTATGCAGGGATTATAGATTACGAGGCTAGGACATTTAGTGTGAAGTTAGACAAAAGTAGTCAGAGGTTGAATATGAGTTTTATGGCAAAGAACGTTAGTGCTGTTATGGCGCCGGCGCGCTCTGAGATATTAAGATTTATTAATACTAATGTGATGGAGGAATGTGTAGTTTTGCCAGAGGAAATAGCCCAAGGGGTTTTTATTGCGGGTAGTGTGGTGAGACCAAATGATAAGGAGATTCCTATTAGGTTATTAAATACCCGGGAAAAGGATGTACAGATATTTAATTTTGCGCCAAAATTGCATCGATTATCAGAGTATTTTGTGTGTAATTTTGAGCATAGTGAGAGATCAGTAGAGAGGGTTAAACAGGTATTCGAATTACTAAAGTTGGATTCTTATTTGAAACATGAGGAAAAAAGTCAGGTAGAGAGGTTATGTGCTAAATACGCGGATATTTTTCACGTGCCGGGAGATAAACTGTCTGTTACAAATTTGTTTGAGCATACAATTAAAGTGAAGTCAGATGCAACGCCTGTCTATGTGAAACCTTATAGGATTCCGCAGACTCAAAAGGTAGAGTTAGCGAAACATATCGATAAGTTATTGGAGGAAGACATTATTGAGGAAGGGACTTCGGAATGGTCATCACCGATGTTGTTGATCCCTAAGAAGGTAGATAGTAGTGGGGAAAAGAAGTGGAGAGTGGTAATTGATTACAGGTTACT
Source organism: Epirrita christyi (assembly GCA_951392215.1). Taxonomy (NCBI): domain Eukaryota; kingdom Metazoa; phylum Arthropoda; class Insecta; order Lepidoptera; family Geometridae; genus Epirrita; species Epirrita christyi. The sequence goes on along the minus strand of OX595841.1, from coordinate 16,161,954 downwards.
TAACAAGAAGATCGAAGATGAGAAATTCCCGTTACCTAATATAACCGAGATCTTGGATTCATTATCCGGGTCGGTTTATTTTTCTCATTTAGATCTTAGTTCGGGTTATTTCCAGTTGGGGCTATCAAAGGACTGTAGGAAATTTACATCTTTTACTGTAGATAAACAGTATCACTTAAAGCGCTTGCCTATGGGACTTAAAACGAGTCCGAGTGTTTTTTCTAAGTTAATGACGGTGGCTATGTCTGGATTAAATCATAATAAGTGTTTCCTGTATTTGGATGACTTGATAGTGATTGGGAAAAGTCTGTCTCATCATAATCGGAATTTAGTTGAGGTGTTCGAAAGACTGAGGAAGGTAAATCTTAAATTAAATCCATCAAAATGTGAGTTTCTTAAGAAAGAAATACTATATTTAGGATATGTGATTTCATCAGAAGGGATGTTACCAGATGCTAAAAAGATTCAGGCGTTGGTAGAATTTCCAGTTCCAAAAGCAGCGGATGAGGTGCGGAGATTTGTGGCGTTTGCCAATTATTATAGGAAGTTTGTTAGAAATTTTGCGGAAATATCATGTCCTTTAAATAGGTTGTGTAGGAAAAATATAGAATTCACTTGGACCGACGGATGTCAACAAGCATTTGATAAATTAAAGAAACTTCTTACGAGTCCACCTGTATTGCAGTATCCAAATTTTGAGAGTAATAATACCTTTAGGCTCCAGACAGATGCTTCGGGGTTGGCTATAGGAGCAGTGTTGTCAAATGGCGATGATAGACCTGTTGCTTATGCAAGTAGGCAGTTAAATAATTCCGAGGTAAATTATCCAACCATCCATAAAGAATTGTTAGCAATCGTTTGGGCGGTTCAACATTTTCGACCTTATTTGTATGGTAGGAGGTTTAGGATATTAACAGATCATAAGCCTTTGGTGCATATGTTTGGGATGACGGAGCCTAGTAGTAGGTTAACTAAATATCGATTGTATTTAGAGGAATATGATTTTGAGATAGAGTATGTAAAAGGTTCAGAAAACGTCACGGCAGACGCATTATCAAGGATAGTAATCATCACTCTAAGTGATTTGAAAAACTTGAGTAAAGAAAAAAGCTGTAACGTGGTAACGCGTGCGCAGCATAAATTATTAAAGCAAGGTAGCACAACAAAGGGTTCAATGGAGGTTGAAACGCAAGTGGGGGCAAGGTCACCTAGAGTTGTAGATATCATCAAAAAACCGGTAGATTGTTGTGAGTTAATTATGTGCAGTGAGAAAGATTTCTCAGGATTGAAGAAACAGGGAGTGACATACACCTATAGGTATTTACTTGTAGAGGGCTCTACGATTTATTTGAACCAAAATTCTTTGTTAGCAAAGGCACGCATAGACGAATTGTTAAAGGAACTAGGTATTCTTGGTAGGAAATCAAATATAGAGGAGCTGGTGGTAATAAAAAATGAGCAGAATAAGCGGTTAGTGGGGAAATTAGCTCGCATTATTTCGGAAGCAAAGCATACAGTATTTGGGAAATTACGGTTGTGCATAGTTAATGGAGTTAAAAGGATTACGGATAGGGAAATGGTGAGAGTAATTCTGAATGATTTCCATTTATTACCTACGAGTGGTCATGCCGGTATTAACAGGATGACAAACAATATTAGGAGGTGCTATTTTTGGACGGGAATGCATAAGGATATTGAAAATTTTGTTACTAAATGTAAGGATTGTCAGAAACAGAAATATAGTAATAGGAGGGTAAAGGAAAAAATGGTGATTACAACCACAGCCTCGTCCTCATTAGAAAAGATATATTTAGATGTGGTAGGTCCGTTAGAAGTAGACAATAATGGCTATAAGTATATTCTGACTTTACAGTGTGAGTTAAGTAAATTTGTAGAAGCTTATCCTCTAGTAGATAAATCAGCAGATACTGTAGCCAGAACCTTTGTGGAAAATTTCGTTCTTAGATATGGTATTCCAAAGGAGATAGCAACCGATTGTGGAACAGAATTTATAAATACAACTTTAGAAAATGTTTGTAAAATATTAAAAGTAAATAAAATAAATAGTGTGGCATATCATCACGAAAGTATAGGTTCTTTAGAAAATTGGCATAAGCATCTGGGAAGCTACTTACGAATTCAGACTAAAAACCAAGGATCGAATTGGAGCACTTGGATTCCTTATTGGTGTTTTGCGTACAACACCTCAGTTCATACGGCTACCAAATATTCTCCATTCGAATTGGTTTTTGGGAAGAAGTGTCGCATTCCGAGCAATCTAAGTGACGTGGTAGAACCTTTGTATGTGTACGATAATTACCCTTTAGAATTAAAATATAGACTTCAGAAAAGCAGCGTAGAAGCTAGAGAAAACCTAATTGTATCTAAGTTAGATAGAAAAAATAAAAATGATCTAAGATCTAATTGTATAACTTATAAGAGTAGGGATTTAGTGTTAGTAAAAAATGAATGTAGGGATAAATTGTCAGTAGTCTATAAGGGTCCCTTCACTGTAACGAGGGATTTAGGAGTTAATGTTGAAATTGTTAATAAAAGTAAGAAAGTTATTATAGTACATAAAAATAGGACTAAGTTATTTAGGGCGTAATTTTTCAAGGGAGGGGTACACGCACCCGTCCTTTTCAAGGGAGGTGTAATAAGGAAGTAAAGTAGTTTATCATAATATACGTGAGGAGTGTGTAATTATATAAAACGCGTAACAACACGTAGTATTAGGATATATAAGATGATGTGAACGGTGGAATAAAGACCTTGTGTTGGACACTACCATGTAGTATCATTGAAGCTGCCCTCCCGAACAACGTTATTTCAGGATTCCTTTTGTCGTGGGTATCAGAAACTACAAGTATCATGGTATACCCAGACCCAGAACCAATATTTTTAGATCATGCAAAAAGTTCCGCAGCTGGAATCGAACCCGCAACCTCTTGCTTCTATATGATCATCTGATTCATCTTATATATGATTACTTATAAGTATGTGAACTGAACAGGAGTAATTTTGGTTTATAAGACGATTCAAAATGATCCTTGTGATTTCAATGAATAAAATTCTTTTGATTTGATTTGATTTGATTTGAAAACTCTCGTTGATTTAGCAAAGAAGTACTTAAAGTTCTATAGTTTGTTTGACAAATATGACTGATTTAGTATAAAATAGAAGAAGTGTGGACTTGTGTTGGGTGTCCTAATAAATAAATAAATAAATAAAATAAATAAATAAATAGAATAAAATTTACTGTATTTCGTTAAGAAAGTTTATAGCAATTTTAAACATTTAAAGAAATGCTTTATATTACATACTAGCTGCGCCCCGCGATTCCAACCGGGTAAGTCACGATCCGGTGGGTATATCCGGATAAAAGGTAGCCTTTCAGGGTATAAGCTATTTCCATTCCAAATTCCAACCATATCACTTTTGCTGTTTCACCGCGCGTGAAGGAGCAACAAACATACCGACAAACTTTCGCATTTATAATATTAGTGAGATTCTAGTAACAATGAGTGAAAAAAAAAACAACCGCATCCAAAAAAACACCTATTCACAGTTCACATTACATTATTTTTACCTTTTTATCTCCGACAATAGTCCTCGATATGATTGCCCCGGGCTCTACTGCAGGGCACAGTGCATAGTTCACGTGGGCAGATGTGCCTCGCGCGTGTACTTGTATACTCTTGTTTACACACCGTTTCATTCAGAGATTTTGGATGTTTATAAATGCTTTGTAATCTTTTTGAAGGTATCTGTACAAAGATTAGAATGAACTTTATATACCTATCTAATGGTTTATATCACAGTTCGTAGGTATGGTATAAACGGCATTTCGGCCGGTCCTGCCTTACTTTGTGCTATACGCAATTTCCGTCTTTTTTTGTCATTGTCATGCTATTTTTAGACTTTTATCATAGCAAATTAATTAATTTTCTAAATTAAATAATAGGAAATACTAGCCGCCGTAACACAGGTGCAACCAAGCACGGCTTCTAACAGAACTTAGCTTATACTTAGTACCTTCTAACATCATAATTTTATTTTTATTATCTGTGTTATTGTATACTTGTTTTTTGAATAAGTAAATAAAATAAAATAAAACCTTTGTAGGTAATAGTATTATAAGCTTTACAGAATAAGAATTTTAAGTGCTTTTATAGTAACTAATATAACTATTAACAGATATGCTTTTTTCAACTTTTATCGAACGTTCAAAAGATTTATTGGCCATTTTAATGTAAGAAAGTATCCCTGAGAAAATATGCTTTTAAACCTTTTATTTCCAAATCCTATTAAGTATGTCTATACAATGACGTCTAGACGCATCTAAATTAGGTTTTTACGTGGTGATTACACCTCCAGCATCATTTAAATGGAAATGAAATGACGAGAGCCCCCGAGAGAGAGACAATTACAAACGTAACCAAGATTGTTTTGCTTTTGAACAGGGCATTATTAGGTATTATTGCATCAATATAATGAAATATGAGCTTGTGTGTGCAGTTATTTTTGTCTAGATTAATCTTCTTTCAGAAGGCATGCGTCGAGTCAATTATATATTCTGAATATTGTATTTCTAAAATCTAATTGTGGTCCGTATGTTTATTTGCTTGCTTTTTATGATGTTTAACAACATAGTTCTCACAAAAAAACATGTTTACAAAATAACAAACATACATAAGAACTTTAAAGGGCCTTTACTTAAATAAAAGCTCATAAAAATAGACCATCGCATATCCATTTGCAAACAAACTTAACTTTGCAACTTCACAGTAAAAACATCGCTTTCCGAAACCGTTACAGCCCGATAGCATCTAATGCCACACGACGTATGGGGGATGATATAGTTTATTATTTATTATGGGGGCAGTTTTATCGATGGGAATTATAACTGTCAATGGTGCAGATATAGATTTATAGAGGTCACGGATTGTTTATGGTGATGACCTGAGATTTCGGGAGATAATGCAACTTCAAAAAGTCAAAAGTATTTTATTCATTGAAACCACAAGTAAATAATAAAGAGAAAAAACATAAGAGTCATTTTGTATCTTTTTACATACTAAAATGACTTCCGTTCCAACGCGACTAATCCTAGAAGAATCAAGGCAACAAACATGGCTTGGCTTAATTTGGTGATCCTTCTTAGTAATAGGTGGAAAGCTTCTGTGTGTGGTGTCTCGAGAATAAGGAGAAGGAACAAGAAGAAGCTGATACCTTTGATTATGTGTATAAATAATCAAAGGCACAGAAAAAAAGAGTCTACAGAGTCCTTGATTAACACTTTATGGTTCACCACGAATGCATAATAGGATATTAAAATGAGCAGTACAACGAGCGGCCTTATCGCTGTAAGCGATTTCTTTCAGGCAACCTTTGGATTGTCAGTGATGAGCCTTAATACCTTTGGTGATGTATTACGTATCGCTGGATTATTCTAATAAGGTCGTGGTCAAAAAAATGCATTATTAACGGCCTCACATCACGGAGATATTTTGGATATTTTATATATTAGTTCTTTATTGACTTGATCTATTAGTTTTATATAGACTTGTAAAACTATTAGTTTCCACTTAACTCTAACAAACGAACGAAAAAACCTCCTCTACGGCACCTTGTCTCCAGAACTAAATTTTTTCAGCAATTTTTTCTTTCTGTCAACGAACGGTTTCAATAAAAGATAATTTTTATTGAGACCGTTAGTAAAAGATTATTACTACGCAGAGACCAAGTATTAACGACCTCTGTGGCATGGTGGGCGAGTAGCCGGTTGAGACGCAAGAGATACGGGTTCGATTCCCGCTGCGAGACAAATGTTTGCATGATCTGCAAATATTTGTTCCTGGTCTGAGTGTTGTAATACCATGGTACTCGTAGTTCCTGATACCCACGACACAGGCAATCCTAGACTTTGTATGCGACTGTTGGATGTTTTGTTATGTTAAGTTATTTACCAGGGACACGAAAGAAGATGAATTTTACACTGACAAGAATTTAGCATGCTAACATCATGTCCGATCTAGGTATTAAGTGCCAATTCCTGTCATTAAGTTAATACAGTTAGTTGTAAGGTAACAGATCGTGTACCAGCTGGCACCTAATTACCGTTCGCATTAATCAAATCACAAGTGTTATGTCTGTCGGTGACATGTAAATGGTGAATATGGTATGTAACTGACTGGTTACCGTTAAGGCACCTAAAACTTTGTTAGTAGTAGAACTTCTTGAGTTAGTCAGGGAAGTACTACCACCGTACCTATTTCTACCGCTTGCATTGGTGTGTTTCGGTTTGAAGGGTACGGGTGCCGGTAAAATTACAGGCACATGAGACTTTTTATCTTTATGTCTCAGGGTCGGCAGCCCGCATGATGCCTCTGGTGTTGCACGCGTCCATAGGCTACGGTAACTACTTTCCATCAGGTATACAAGCATACCTGATGGAAAGTAGCGGGTGCGGGTGCGGGTGCGTATGCTGGTATGCTTGCCAAGTAGTATAAAAAACAAATGAGATACGTGCGAGTAATGTGTAGGTACCAGGCGATAATGTTCAACCGTTTATTGTGGGCTGACGTACTATATACGCTGCACTCACACACACACATACACCACAATCCTCAACCCTTATTTTAATACTCTTTTAAAGTAATATAAACCTATACCTGTAAGAACATACATAAGTACCTAAATAAATAGTTTTTGTATACAACAGCAACATATAAAAAAACAATGAATAAAAGGTATATGCATATTATATTTAAGAAAATCCTATCAAAATCTTTACACTCGCAACCTAGCCTGGCTTTCTCTGAACTGACCCAATACAATCCTCGTCGCTACCTAGTAGGTAGTTGTAGGTATTAGATACGTACGAGTGATAATGTTCAATCGTTTGTTGTGGACTGACGTACTAATACGCTGCACTCATAATAATACACCACAGGGTTCATGGTTGCCACTTGTTAAACATTTATTCCCCAGAAGTTAACTTGTCTGTGAGATGTAGGCTTACCCACATAGTTCTACGACATTAGACTGAACTTCAGGCAAAACTTTGAGTTCTAACATCTAAGAATAGTCGGTAAAAGAAACGAAATAAGTTCTCAAACAGCAAAATGATCCTGAACTTCAAACAAGAAAACAATCCTTGATCTTTTACCGAAGTTTACTAATTCAAACACATAGCATACAAGTACATCAGAACCATTCCGCCAATTAGTTTTGATCGTCAAACGTCTCTTTAGAACACTGAGCAATTAGTAAGTGGTTTCCTAGAAGGCATACTCCGCCATTGTCCCGAGCTGATGTTCCACCGGCACTTATTAATTGTCCTGAGATGCTATACATCAAACTAATTGGAAGGAATTCAACAGCCGTTGCTTTCTGGTCCTTTTTTGTGTGTTTTATTTGCGGTGTGAGTTATTGGAGACAATGCATCGAGTTTCAATACAAGTATGCAGCTATGACTCAATATTGCTAAAAAGATCACCGTCATCATCATCATCACCTGCCATGTAGACGTTCACTGCTGGACGAGGCTTCCCACATTGTATGCAATGGGGGATTTGCCATAATCACCACGCTTGGGAGTAAGGTTGATGATCGCAGTATTGGTGTTAAGTACTCAGGTGGATGCTACTGTCCATCCCCTAGTGTAATCCCTTAGTATGGCTTTTACTAGATCCATGGAAAGAGATGAAAGGGTCTTTTCTTAGACCGGATACACTACGGCCCGAAACATGCACTGAACATGCTCCGACTATCGACACATCATAGATCCCATCATGATAATAAATAATTAAAGTTAACAGTAACAAACGACACAAATGCATTTAATTTATTTTTTCATTTTTATTAATGTAAGTATACATCAGATTAACCCAGAATAATTTTGGTATACGTGGTGGTTAGAATGGAAAGAATATAGAAAGAAAGAAAGAAAGAAAAGAAAGAAAGAAAAAGCATTTATTTGTGCCAAAAAAAACAAGAATGACACGGGAAAAAGACACATATACACACAGAGATTAACAAAGAAAAATAGATATAAAAAAAAAAAATAAAAAAAAAAAATAGATATAAATAGATATATAGATATGATAGAAATAGATTAATATAGGGAAATACCTTGGTCTTCTTGGTGCTTGCGAGGATGATAGCGGCACGCAACCTTCTATTTTCCACTCTGATGATTTGCTGAGTTTGGTGGAAGGCGCTGATTTGCATGTTAACGTTCGCGAATGGTAGGTATACGCGTTGAAATGAGATGATTTTAATGGGTTATGATGATTTTCCGATATATTTTGGGAGCAAGTTACGAGCTCGACTCGTACCATCGATGGCAAAACGTCAGGAGGAGTATTATTTTTCCTACCCACAGATTTCACACCACATTATCTAGCCCCAAGCTAAGCAGAGCTTATGTTATGGGTACTAGATAACTGATATAATTAATACAATACATTACATGCATAGATATTTATTTTATTATACATAGAAAATAGACAGAACACCCTGAACGATCTGCAGATCGTACAAATATTTGTTCCGAGGCGGGAATCGAACCCGCAAACTCCTGCGTCGCAGGCGAACCTTCGTCCGCTGCGTCACAGAGGTTGTCAAAGATAGGCGACAGGATGATGGTATGGCATAGTTGAGGGTAGATGGAAGTAGTTTTTAAACGTTAGATAAAGTTGCGTCCAGAAATCTACAAAACAGGTGGGTATTCAACATAGGTATTCAATCTAGGAAAAACTTGTGTCTTTCGCCGGATAGTGAGTAGTTAAATTACAGTATATTAAAATAGTATCTAGAGAAAACCTCTCATTCCTAAAGAAGCCACCGAAAACAAAGAGTACAATTTGCAAGCAATTACTGATACATCAATGGCGGAATGAAATGACGTCACATTTTCACGGTCACGGAGGCCACATCAAAGAGTTCCGGGGGATGCGACCCTCGTGGACTGTCCACCCCTCCACATTGTGGCTGCGGAAAATACGAGGTACAAAGGTGCGACAGTTGGATTTGGTTATGCACAGGTACAAAACTTTACTCAACATGTTAATTTCTTTTTCAATCTTCTATTTTATCGTATTAAAGGCTGTAAGAAGGTTTTGGTTCTAAATCTAATCAAATCAAATCAAAAGACTTTTATTTATTGAAATCACCAGGATCATTTTGAATCATTTTATAAACTAAAATTATTCCTGCTCCACTACCTCACCTTATTACCTTGTTCTGTTACTTTACCACCTTTTCTACCTTATATTTGCCATTTCTTGGTCACCATACTTCAAGTAAGAGATCAACTTAAGGTATGGTAACCTTTAAAAGGGCTTTGTGACGGTGACAGAACAGTATGGTGAATATGACTCAGTTGTGCCTCACTGACGCTTCTAACATGGTCTTCAATGTACCTACTGGTCCTATGATAAGCAACCTAACTAATAAGCCTTTTCATTTTTTATCTAATACAATACAAATTAGTGGATGCCACAAGCTCTTTAGTTTTCTTTTCGAGGAGATGCCGAGTTCCATGTTATCTTCGATTATTATTTTTTATTTGTATTTTTAAAGTTGCACTCTTATTATGCGTGTTTACGATATTAGGGCCGGTGCACACGTACCTCTCGCGAGTCGCGATCTGACACCTGAGTACACTGCACCCCTGCCTCCGTGTTGGGGGATTATTTGCTAAGTAGGGTGGAATGAACTTATCTTTTGAATTCCAAGAGTATTCAATTTATTGAGTGAATTTGTAAAGGTGCCCTGAAATAGGTATCCATAGTAATTGTAATGCCAGAGTATTTCTCAAGCAACGATTTGAGAATGTAACTGTTCAGAAAAACCGTCTAAGAACCATAGTTTTTTTCCGTAGTTTGGTTCTAAATTACAATCATTTTTTGGAATCAAATTTTTATATTTTTTCATTCTTTCTTTTTGTGCCTATAATTTCACCGGCACCCGTACCTTTGAAACTGAAACACAGAAATGCAAGCACTTCTGCTTGGCGGTAGAAATAGGTGTTAGTACTTCCCCGGACGAACTCTTTCACAAGAACTTTTACAACTAATAAAAATGCTATGCGACTTTGATTGGACCTGCGTAAATATGTAGTTAGGTACTGATCCGTTCATTCTCATCGAGATCTCCGAATTAATCTCATGAGTGGGAGCATTATTATGCTGATTATGATGATGATGCTTGTTATAGTAAAAAAAGCCGACTCCACACCGTCAAACTCCATTTTAAACAGATTCGATCACGGCAACATTAGAGGGTAGTACAAAAAAATGTCACAGGAACAATTACACGGCATCTGTCGCTGGACAGCCCCCGTCCGCGTAGGATTGAATATATGCTGATTGGATTTACACTGCGAGGTGGGGAATAAATTAAAGCTACACATGTGCAGCGGGCCTTATGTGGTCACACATTTGTTTTGTAATTCTGTGTAAGTATTTTTATAGTACTGTTTGGTAGATTCTAATACATAATATGATACCGCCTTCTGTTCAAATGTTACTAAATTTAAGTGCTTTTAAAAGAATATTAAACGAATTATTGGCCAAAAAGGCATATTTTGTTAGTAGTAAAACTTTTTGTGAAAGAGTTCGTCCGGGGAAGTACTACCACAGTACCTATTTCTACTGCCAAGCAGCGGTGCTCGCATTGCTGTGTTTTGGTTTGAAGAGTACGGGTGCCGGTGAAATTACAGGCACATGAGACTTCATTTTTATGTCTCAGGGTCGGCATTGCGCGTTTGATGCCTCTGGTGTTGCAGGCGTCCATAGGCTTCGGTAGCTGCTTACCATCAGGTGGGCCGTAAGCGTGTTTGCTTATGAAGTAGCATATTTTTTTTTTTTTTTTTTATATACCTTTATGTCTGCCATCGCTTTACTAGAACATGTTTTGACTAGATCATACTATTTGTCACCTTAAACTATATACCCATATTTGTGAAGGAATAATTTGATTATGATTATGATAACGCAGTGTCAAAGCTAAGCAACGAAATCGCTTGTGGGTCACCTGATTTCTTTTGACATGATATTATTTATTGGTTCATTCAGTTTGGTTGGCTGGTTCTGTGAGAAAAGTGTAGAGCCAACTCTACAATCTCTATATCGAAACAATAGACCACAGGCGGCTCGTAAATACCTGCGTTTTATCACAACAACGCATAGGTAGAGTAACTTCACATGAGTTTAGTTTAGGAGCTAGTACAACAACTGTTCTCCATCCTGCACTGTAAGTAAGTTAAACCATTGTTAAGTTTTCGCTGATTTTTTGTTACGTTTGTAGTGAAATAAATTGTTATTATTAATATTTTTATCAATTAATTGGCAGATTTATTTTACTTAGGTATTCAGTATGAATCAGTTTTAAATTTTTCTACTGTCTATTGGTTCACGTGGACAGTTTAGTAGGTAGTTCCATGGCTTCAAAAGTTTGGAAATTCTCATCTTGTTTTCAACTAAAATTCAAGAAAAATAAAAACAAAAATATACAAATTTAACTAGTTTTACAATTAATTAAGATTTCCTTTGTAGTGGAAAGCGAGTTCAGTAGCTACTTAGTCTACCATTCGTAGCGTTAGAACAGGAGTGATTTTACTTTATAATACGATTCAAAATTATCCATGTGATTATAATGACTAAACTACTTTTAATTTGGCTTGATTACTAAAAGCAACCTGGCTCAATAGCATGCCAAAACAACCATTCAAGTATCCCAGCAGTCAAGAATTCAAAGCACGTTATTTAGCTACTGGCACCTGAAATTCACAATGTCAACGCATTGTATTGCTAGTTGCTAGCCAGTAGCCACATCCGCATCTTGGCGAGCCGCCAGCCCGACGGTGTTATAACGCAAATGTTACTGCTATTGATTATCAATAGTTTTATGATTGAAATTGTACCTAGATCGAGTAACTAATATACAAGTTACTAAATGATAGCTTACACCTAAGAAAGAAAAAAAGAAAGAATATATATTTATTTGTATACAGGAGTTACATAAAAAAACTTAGACTAAAAAAAACAGACCCGAAGGTACGAAGTGTAATAACTCTAGTAACAAAATGGCTCTGCCTCAGCATGAGTTGGTTGACAAGCAAGGTAGCAACCAACACTGGTCTTCCGATAGAGCCACTTGTTCACGCTACGGACCAACCACTCAGCACGATCAATAAACATAATATAAAAAACACACTAACATAAAGAAAACTATATATATAAGACTAATAATAAAAGAAGAAAGTTATGATAAAATAGGTAACATGATAAAAATTAATGTTTTAATTTATTTCTCTCAGAACACTTGTATTGTATTGTGTCACGCCTTAGAATTTCCTAATCCTAAGAGCTACTCGCAAAGCATAAAATGTTCACCTATCGTTCGTTTCAGTATTTTTTTTTTGTGTCGCTGATTCTTTCTGGGTCAACTTCGATCAGAGTTTCTTGGTCGGCAGCACGCGTGTAATGCCACTGGTGATGCAGGCGTCCATAGGCTACGGTAACTACTTTCCATCAGGTAGGCCGTATGCAAGTTTGCTTGCCAAGTAAAATAAAAAAACTTGTTAATATTGAAATAACAAGGGTGGTGAAAGATTCAGTGCGCTTTACACGGAGACTCCTTTATGCATGAAGTCAGTTTCAGTGAGTTAGCTGCCTAATTTCTGTACTCAGCAGTCTATAAGTTATTTAAAGTCTATTAATATCTTTCGGGAATCAAACCAGCACTAGTAGCACTTCCTTTATTGACCTACATGTTGCTAATCAGCGCCAATAACGGTAGCAAATGGTATTTGAATGTCCATAGAATAGAAAAAAAAATACGTCTACAAAAGAGATGGGGCATATATGGGCAGGGCATTAACTTACAGATTGCATTTTATATCCCTTAATACCAGGTACTAAGTAGGATAAGCAATAAAACCATAGATAATTTACCATAAAATTAATCGCTGGATATAAATAACAAACCTAATTCAATTATGTTTTATGTGTTCACTGGTCACAAGTCTGGACAGGTTGTAAAATGAGTAACTAATGATAAGACTTTGTAAGTCAATATCTGGATCTAGATTGTAGCCTAGATCTGGTTTTACGATAGAAGTAAAGCTGTCAGGATCGTAGATTGTGAATAATCATTTATTTATTTTATTACACTACTTGGATAATTATTATGCTTCTAAAGAAATTACTTTATTCCAAATGAAAAACTATACTTTACGTCAAAGAATCCATAACTTTAAAAGCTACTTTACAAGCGAGCTTAAATCAAAATAAAATAAATAACAGAATTGAAAAAAATAATAATAAATATATTAAAATAAAAATAAAATTCATAATGAATTTAAAGTAAAATTTAATGATAATCAAAATGAAACAGCGTCCAATAAGCCAAACTCCCAACAGGATCTGCAAATACCATCTGTACCGGACTCGGAAAGAAACGAAGCGGGACTGGTACGCTTCCCGGTAAAAGTACCGGAATAAATTCACTAAAGGTATTTAGGAGCAATGCGCTGATCAGTATCTAACATATAGCTGCTAATACCACCTGTGTTTAATATAAATTTATAAATTTAAACATCCAACAGTCACATACAAAGTCTTGATCCCACACTAAGATTCCCTTACAGCAAGTATCAGGAACTACGAGTACTTCAAGGTATCAAATTCTAGGCTGGAGATAACTCTTACCGTGCTAAGTAATTATGAATTCCTATTATCAACTCTATAGAGTTCCAATAAGTACAGTCAAGCCCAAATCGGCCACGTGGCTCCAGCAGCGCCAGGTGCGGCAACCGCACGCCTCTAAATTTAACGTCTTTATTTCTGTTTCCGACTGTATCGACTACGCCAATGTTTTTACACACTTCTGCAGACCCAACTCTAATTGAAGGTACATTTAAAATAACAAAAGTATTTTGGATTTTATGGAAGGGGCAGTTGTTCTGGGAAGTTGGTCGCACCTGGTGTTAGAAGGATGTTTTAAAAGTTAATTCAGGAATGGTCAACGGTTTTTGAACAATCTTAATAATTTAAATTGATTTCAAAAATTATAGCAAGAACGATGCTTTTTAGAAATCGCAGTACACTTCTGCTATCTTCTTCAACATTCTTTACACGTCCAATGTTGGACCAAGCCTCCCCATATAGAATGCAATGGGGGTATTTTCCATAATCACCACGCTCGGCAGGCGGATTGGTGATCGCAGTTTGGTGTTAAGTACTCAGGTGGATGTTTCTGCCTATCCCCTGGTGTGGTCTCTTAGTAAGGCTTCTACTGCATCTAAGGGAGAAGGAGGGGTCTATTCTTAGGCCGAACACACCACGGCGACACTTTTGCTATATCGTCTATTATATTTTTTATATAAATTTCGGTATAACCAAATTTTCCTCTGCCTTAAAACTAAGTTGAAACATAATTGCCCTCCTCTACCTCGTGATGTAATTACTGTTCTCTTATCTATGGAATACTTTCCTTTACCGCACCTAACTTCGCGATTATCAGGTGAAACTTTGGCCCGGCAAATTGAAAATTTTACGAGTTTTCTACTGCGGCGCGAGATACAGCGGAAAGCGGGAAAAAATTTGAAAAACATAGTAACTGCTAGAAGATATTAGAAACATAACAATGATTGTGATTGTGGGTCTGGGTGTTATGGCACCATGGAACTCGTAGTTCCTGATATCCATTACAAAGGGAATCCTGGTGTGTGATCTAGACTACGTATGTGACTATTGGGTGTTATGTTATGTTGATTGTAAAAAAGTATGTCTGGAAGAAATAACTTTACAGCGATAAGGACATTGTAGTACATTTAATTATTATGTTTCATCATGACCATGCAGAAGTCCACTGCTGGACATAGACCTCGCCCTTAGAATGCCACGACCAACGTCCTTCTTTCGCGGGTAGGTGACCTATATATGCCGTTTCTTCGCAAAAGCGCTTTGTTTTATATAGGTAGGTATCGATAACCTTAGTATACTCTTGAAAATCTCAACGTAAAATATGTGCGCTAGCCAAAGTGCTCATATAGAGTACCTACTAACTAGTAAGTATTATTTTTGTTTACAGTTCGTTAACTTTCATTTTTAAGGTTTATTTGATCAGTATGTGAGCCTGCCTCCTCACTTTCTACTTTATCTTATCGCTCTCAATAAAGCCGTACCTTTTTACGTTTGGAATTAATTGTGTTATCAAGTATTAATGTGGTATCTTGGCCACAGTTTAATTACCCCTCGTATTTGGGAATTTCGTTACTTCTCCGCTTACCGGATTTTTGGGCTTTTCTCCTTGATTCCATTTGGTTTCATTACGACTTTTTAATGAACTTTGTGAAATACATTAATATGAGTCAGGTATCTTCTGAACAGATCGCAAATTATGAACCTAACAATAAGGATTGGTCAAGAAATGGTAGTGGTCAAATGAATGGAGATTTAAAATTCAAAGTTTTTTCTCTTGTTTCAACAAGACTTTTTGTCTTGTTTGTCCCTGAACGACCTAGTGCATTGTTAACTGAATTCAGAGGAAGCCCGCAGGCGTCGTGCAAAATAAAAAAGTAATTCAACAACACGCCAAAACGTGAACCAAAATGTGTCCAAATCCACTTCAATAATATAAACTGTTGAATTCAAACATGGCGGGCTCACGTTCGTAAGGTAAACATTATTATTTTAAAATAATGTCTCGCAGCTGCTATTATAATAACACTTAGTTTAATTATAAACATGCGAATTATTTTTATGTGTTTGCGAAGTAAACGAGGCGGAATCAAATAGGTGGCTGTGCTCGTTTCAAATGGTTTTGATAGGTGTCTTTGCTCCAAGAACGTTTCACGTTTCGTTTCGCGTTCACGCTCTTGTTTCTGAATCCACTTCCCTAATGTATAGTTTAGTAACTATATACCAATCGGAAAAAAGTCGGCGGTGGAGGCGGCTCAAGCCCGTGCCACTCTATGGGGAGGCACATGTTCGGCAGTGCCGTCAATCAGCTAAAATTATGAAGATTGTCTTTTCTACCGTATTTGGCTTTGCCATTTAACAATAGTCTTTATTGATTCACTTATATCGAATGAGATGGGTCGTGATCGGGGATAATTATTTAATCAACTGATTGTTGTACCCAGTTGTCAAGATATTTATTATAATGATCAGGCTGTTTTGTTAGCTCCAGGCAGGTAAAGTTTAATGAACCTTTTGAAGCTTAGAACAACAGTCAAAGACAAGTCAAAAATATTTTATTCGTTGAAGTTCACAAGGATTATTTGCAAAAAACTTGTTATTTTTTTGGTAATCCTTCTTATTGCTCAAAAGCATCTGATTGGTGCGTAACGAACAAGTAAAAATATTAAAACTAAAAACTAAAACTCGACCAAACGAAAGCGCCAAATTATATAATTTTCTGGATTGGAAAATTGCAATTAATTTCCGCCATATTGCATTTATTTGAACGTCATACAGCGGAACATCAAGACGCTTCAAATCTCCTCATTTGATCCGTCATACATACATAGACTTACTTACATACATACATACATAAAATGTACTTTGCTGTAGACAAGGATTTACTTAGGTAGTTAAAAGCAAAATGTAAAGAGAATCGGCAAAATATGTTCATAAGACAGCTCACGCTAGACTAGTCTTATGTTCCTCATTTAGCAACACCCATTTACCTGTATTTATAATCATACAGTAGAGGCGTTATCAATGCAAATAAAAGTTAACATTTCAAATCTAATCAAATCTAAAGATTTTTATTCATTGAAATCATAAGAATCATTTTGAATCGTCTTATAAATTAAAATTACTTTCTCTAGCAATTTCAACCATCGGAGTCCGACTCACCTTTAACAAAACATTTTCCAACCAATGTCTTCCTGCCCACCTCCAATCAGACATCTGTCATTCACACCTTGCCATCAAGTATCGTAGGTAGACACGCCCGGCACGCCGGCACGCCGGCACGCAACAAACACGCCGTGGGCACGCGCGTGCAACGCACGTCGACGACAGTCCGAGGTGCTAGCGATTTACGACGCCAAATTGTTCTAAAAGGTGAAATGGTTTTAAAAGAGCATCATAATCAACCCACATTTAGTCCACTGCTGGACATAGGCCTCTCCCAATAAGCGCCACTGAACCCGCTGTTTGGCTTTGCTCCACTTTCTACTCACAACCTTTTGTAAGTCATTGCTCCACCATTTAAAATGCGAACGAATGTTTTATATGTTGAGCAACAAGTTTTCCAACCTGTCGAGAAAATTATATACAAATATTGCCCGAGATAAGTCGCGCAACTTACGGCTAAGCGATTGGTTATGTTAGAATTGTGAACAATTCAAATACATAGATTGGCAAATAAAGTTTGCGTTTTTACTCGCCTGAAGATAAGCCATTTCATTGTCTTGTCTCAAATGTGGTGACGACCTCTGTGACGCGGCGTGTAGCCGGCTGAGATGCGAGAGGTTGCAGGTTTGATTTCCGCTGCGGGACAAATGTTTGTATGATCTGCAAATATTTGTTCAGGGTCTGGGTGTTATGGTACTCCTAAATCCTGATACCCACGACACAGGAAGTCCTAGTGTGGTGTAAATGCTTAACATTTAATTTCGTGCATTGCTGTAGGCGACCAATGTTGCGGAATAAAAGTCACAGTGGATATGATGGCATTAATCGGATTGAATGAATTACTGTTGCTTTTGGGTTTGTGAAGATGAATGGTGATAGAATAGGAGACGTTAGTGTTCCATTTGTGTGAATGGATTTATTTATTATCATTTAGAAACTGGGTCTAGTTCTCAATTATAATGAAGTTTGAGCCACAATTCGTGCAGGGTCCCGTATCTACCAGTTTATTTAAGTAGTTCCTTATGTAGAAATATCTATATAAACCACGCATGGTCTACAAATTCATACCAAAACCAGCAAGAATTAATAAACCTCAAACTAACATACGTATAATGGTGGCATTTCACTTGGTATATATTATTCGCATTGTTTGCGTTATTTTTCCAAGGTGAAATCAACTATGAGGCTATCGGTACATAATGTTGTTTTCCTTGGCAAAATAATGCAAACATTTTCGAATATACACCAGTGAAGTGCCACCATAACATACTTAAGCGATAAGACCGCCCATTGTATAACATAGTTAGTTTTTGTTTGTGTTTGTTTAATTTTTTGTATATTATGTTATGAAATAAAGTGTATTCTATCTTTTCTATCCATAACTACTCAGGGTTCATCATCATCATCATCATTAACCAGTCCACTGCTTGACATTGGCTTGGCTCATATAGAATGCCATGAAAAATGTTGTCAGTCCTTTGAGTGGAGGGCGGTCTACACTACGTCGTTCAGACGTTTAGAGGGCGTATTACAATTTTTGCATTGCAAAAACCGGAATGCGAAACGTGAGCATTCAACGTGACTTACGTAGTACCTATTTACTAATCTGTACTGTTTGTCGCGACTGCGCGGCACAGAATGATTAATAGTAACTACGTAAGTCACGTTGAATGCTCACGTTGCGCATTCCGGTTTTTGCAATGCAAAACTCGTAATAGGCCCTCAGTTCGTGGTCGTCACTAGTGATACCTATTCTCTCTATCATTTCTCTCCAGCGTCTATCGGTTCTGTTAGCTATCATCATCATCAGCCTGTAGAAGTCTACTGCTGGACATAGGCCTCTCCCTTAGAATGCCACGATGCACGGTCTAGAGCCGCCTCCGTCCACAGATTTCCTGCGACGTCTGTGGTACACACATGTGATGTGAGTGCGTATGGCCTGCCTATTGCCATCCCCATGGTTAACAACGAGTAATACCTAGTAGGAGTAGTCTTGTTGAACCGATCTTGTTTTAGAATTACAACAACATAGGTACATTACAACAACTTACATAACTTACATTGTTTATTAATCATTGAATTCTGTTGTTATTAATAGAATTTCGTTGTTTTCTTTATTTCACACGGAACTCAAAAACTCAAACAAATTAACATTAATTTCTCCTCCCACACACAACAGTAACAAATCACTTGCCAAAACCTAGCCACCATATTTAACCTATTTTTCACCTAAAAACAGGTGTAAATCTTTTCACATTAAAATGTACGCTTTCAAAATAATAAAATGTAATCAGCGAGCGGGAGAAGAAAATAAATAGATTCCGAACTAAAATAAACATGGATGTACTGAAAGTATGTAATAGTCTGTGGTCCGTCCGGCTGTATATTACCTGTTGGTTTTACTGAAATGTTTGATGCGTTTGAGTTTGATCGACATTTGCGACAGAACAGTCTTGATACTTTAAGAATTTCAATTTAATTTGAAAGATATAACTTTGAAAGATGTACTTCACTCAATTTTTGTGATAGTTTTATTTAGTAACCTAAGTATTATAGTGTGTTTGTACAGAAAATAAATAATATTTTTCTTTTCTTTTTTTTTTACTTCCCCGGACGAACTCTTTTGCTTTCTGATGCCCAATTCTCTAATTTTTAAATTCCAGTCACAATATAATCTCGTGTCAGTTGCACTGTCTCGTATAGAAACTATTACTTAATCTTCGCGTATACATGCAAAGATTAAGTAATAGTTACTATATAGGTGACAGCTGACAGTGCGACTGAGACGAGATTATACTGCGAATTGAATGTTTTTAAATTAGAGAATTGGGCCTCAGAGCTTTCAGAAGGAAGCACAATGACGACGAATCTAAGATTACAATGTTCTTTGTCGTTTCATTTAAGCGAAAAAAACTGATGCAGAGAGTACAAGTTACTGCACCGTAGCATATCCTTAAATTTGGTCTACAATTCCATAGCATATTCAGAGCTTGTTACAGTTTCGTGGCATTATATTTGCCCTGGCTGCCACAGATAATGGATGTACATAATAAAGTAAAAGTATCAAGACGCCTAGTCGCACACTTTACACGTAAACGGCTAGCCATGTGTTTCGTTTCGGTGCGCGAGCGCCGCAATTTGGTCGCGATAACCATTACCTCTACCTGTTACTAATATATTTTTATACGATATTTCGCTTCTATGTTTACATTCAATTTTATTATTTTTTATCCAGGTCGATATAACACGGGATGTTTGCTGATAGTTTATATTTCAACGGTGATTGGTGTTTATTTTCTAATGCTTTCAGGATTGGCAACACCTTGGGATGGTGAAATGATGAGCTCATTTAATTCTATGATGTAATCATGAAGATCTATTTTTATTCAAAATTCAGTATTCGATATGCATTACGTTTTGTTTATGAAAATACAAACTAAGGGCTTTGAATATCACGGACGAATAAATTCCAGACGAATGAGATAAATTAAAATGAAACGCAACTTTTTTTTAGTACCAGTATAATTCACGTCAGGACAAGAATCAGCAAATTGTCGAAACTCAAATGTTAATAATTAATGAAACGTCGATAAAGCCTCCAGTTGCATTACATGAAAATGTGGGGCGGTATACTTAATTCACCTGGTGTAGAGTTAGACACATGAATGAAAATTATACACTCACTTTTGTCTTGTCTTTAATCCGGGTTACCTGCTTCCTATAGAGAACAATGACAAAACAAACTCTATTCAAAAGTGAACCAGTTAAAATCTACATTTAAACCTCTAATTATGAACTGTTGATGAACATCTTTAGTGTAGGACAAGCTTTAGAAGATTTATCGATAAACTCTTAAACATTTTAGGAAATAATCAAAATCAGATACGGTACAGTACGGCTAGCACAGGCTAATTAACGTTACCAAGAAGCTAGCGAGATGACCGCAAGTGTTAAATATTGACCAATGACATCGGAATAGCTTAAAATCTTTGTAGTTTGATTGGATAATATTTTACATTTACTATCGTCTCACTAATGGAACTAACTTTGCTAGCCGTACAGTTGTAAAGGCAAAAAAACTATTATTCTTATATATTATTATTTGTAGAGAAATATACCACGATGATAATATTACACTATTAGTAAAGTATTAGTAGTATATTATACTCTCAGAAAAGATAGGATTTGGCGTAACACTAGATAATCTTTTTGATGGTGATGTTGCTAAACTAGATAAAAGAAAACACTCAATTTGTGTAGGCAAAACTTAGCTAACTTTTTACTTCCATTCAGGTGTTTGCAACTAAAAATCAAACATATTCTGGATCGTATACTACTATCTATACACGTAAGTACTGCGAATATAAAAGAAACCGCAGGACTATGCAAACTCATAAAGTTAGCCTGCATCTCATACATTTACTCAACTAGAAACTTGAAAACATCGATACTAAGTTTTCACAGTTCAGCACATCACTACAAACACATTAGGGCTGTCACAAAATGAAATTATACAAAGATCCTCCAACGCACTTGCAAATAATATTCTATTTAACTTCCACCACGTTTTCCCTACAATTCCTGAAGTGGACTATATACCTTCCCACTTCAAGAATAGGGTTGAAATTATCAGAGGTGGGTGACATGGTTTTGGGATGTAGAAACAACCTGTTTCACGAGTGAGCTGATCCCTTTTATCTTAAGGTGACATACCGTGGTTTATTATTTCGCTCGAGATGGGAGCTAATTCCTTGAGGCTGTGTTTCTGGAAATTCATAGACTTTGTGGTAAGGTGTGTAATGAAATGATATAAGATTTATCAATTTAGTTAGACAAAGTAATGAGCTATTTAGCTGATCTTCAGAACTCTTTCAGCTGCCCTCTTTTATTTTTAGAGTCATCATCATCGACACAATGTATGACATCTACATAAAAAATATATTTAATTTTTTTATTATTAAAAACTACGATATGTATACTAGCTCTACTGCTTAGCAAAATGAACTATGGTAGAATGCACTACTTATTTGAAATTTCCTTAACTCATTACTGACATATTTAATTTCCTTGAAGTTTGAATTATTGTATCCGTACGGTTATATGGAATAGCTTCACAAACTCTTTAACATGGTAACACTGCCACGTCAGGTCATGACATGTAACATTTGATAATATTTAATTGCATGACTTTATTCATTGCATTATGCCCGGACTCTCTTTCATCTCAACTGGAGCTCTTATATACGAGCAAAAAAAAGTTACTCCTCCTGTCGTTCATAAACATGCAGGTACCAGATTTATTACTCCGATAGATCTTTCTATTACAGAGCACAATAAACAGTGTCTTAATAATGCAACCATCAACGAGTGCTAAATCAACGTTGTTAATGTTGTTGCGCGTTTGACTCGAGAAGACATTAGTTTTAACTGATACCTATATAGAGGGATATGCCACTGGGCTTATACCATTCATGTCAAGCGCGAAGGAGACTCAAAACTCTTGCTCAATGCCCAGACAGGCAGATTACAAGAAATAAAGGAGACTTAAAAAAAATAAAAAAAAGATATAGAGCTTCAGATTGAAGGTTGTGAGCTTAAATCCGGGCAACAAGCATTAAGCCATAATGTTTTCAACTAGAAAGTGCTTAAAGCGAGAAAACCGATATTGGTATTGTGGAATGTAAGAAAGGCTAAAACAAAAAACAGAAAATAATAAAACTGTGACTTATTCGTCATCTCGCGGATCTGAAACTCGCTTGAATCCGCGAGTTAGCACCTTCCAATTTTACCTATTTTTATTGTCGTCAACTCGCGTGATCGTAAATATCCGACGTATTAATGTACAGTCATCTACAAAAAAGTTACCTACTTTGAATTTACCTATAGAATACAATATTATTTGAGTTTAAAATAAGAGAAAATATGTTTTTGAGATACATATAATATATACTACATGACATATATATAAAACTGCTAATTTTCATAATAATTATCAACAATACCACAATGACTCAAGGATTTGGTAGCCTAAAATGAAATGAAATTGAAATCAAATATGGCATTAATAATTTTGAAATGGACCTACTTAGTAGGTTTAAAGACTATTTAGGTACTCTCGTTAATGAGGATTGAGTCAAAACTGTTGACGAAAGCTAAATGTTACAGGCGGATAAACAATTAGATATAACTAAATTATTAACAACGTCTTAATAATGTATCAACGCGTATTTAATCAACTTTGTTACAATGTTGCTGTGTCTTACCTCACCTTTTTGTCGCGACATTAACGGTTAAACCGAGATTTTGATAGACTAGATTTATGCAAAGTTTAAAATAGTATTCTGGTAATAAGTTAGTTCTATGAATCGTTATAGTTAATATCTTAGGTTTTCGCGATTGCTTAACAATTTAAATGCATTTAAGTAACGTGGTTTTTGTATTCCTGTGATTTCAAGTAAGTAAGTAACTTAAGTATGTGCTTGCGTGGTTGGAGATAAACTAAAAGTGATAAAAAAGTACTATTTTTTCTTTGAAAACGTTCCTATTCACACAATAATCACTTACTGTGTCTTGAAATAGATATATAGATAAAACATTCTTTATTGCACATAAAATAAGCACAAAAATGAACTAATGAAATCAGGCAATGTGGTGCTTAGTTTAGGATTTAATTATTTTTTCATAACTGGACTCCAAACTAATTTAGTTTGAATCCTAAAGAAAGCTAGAGTGTGTTTATTCTACATCAAATTATAATTTTTGTCTCCACTCTACACTCGTGAAGTTCTAATGAAAGAAACCTTTTTTAAGAAGATTATTTAAAACAATGACTTTTGAGACAGAAATGTGATACACATATATATGACGCCCTCTATGGTGCGGCGGGTGAGTAGCCGGCTAAGATGCGAGAGGTGTGGGTTCGATTCCCGCTGCGAGACAAATGTTTGTATTATCTGCAAATATTTGTTCTGGGTATGTGACTGTTGGGTGGTATGTTATGAATGTTTTAAAAGCATTAGGATTCATTTCGTTTTCAATGAAGCCTTAACAAATTCAATAACTTTGTATTGAGTTGCTGTAGGGATCATGATTAACCTTGATAAAGTCTACAAAAAAAGGGATTTGCTCTAAATAATTTGACTTTAGCCAATTAGGCCGTTTTTATTAATAGCCACGTAGGTACCTAACAAGCTAATAGTGTTGCGCTTTAACCTGTTGAATTAATTGTCGATTAGTCTTCACTATGTGGCTTAAGCCGTCCCAGCACTAATAGTTACTAATGCGTTGTCGCAAGTACAAGGATTAGGGTTGTCACAGCTAATGTAGATTCTGTAGGCGTGATTTAGTTTTTACTCAATTACCATTGGTGATTGGTATGGGATGCCAATTATTGTCTTTTTGAAACAACGAAAATGTCTTACGGCTACATCCACAATCCCCAATTAAAGTAAGCATTACATGTAAGCATTGTCTCATGCCCTAGTCAATTTGTTAGTAGTAGAACTTCTTGTGAAAGAGTTCGTCCGGGGAAGTACTACCACCTTACCTATTTCTGCCGCCAAGCAGTAGTGTTTGCATTGCTGTGTTTCGGTTTGAAGGGTACGGGTGCCGGTGAAATTACAGGCACATGAGACTTTTCATCTTTATGTCTCAGGGTCGGCAGCGCGCGTGTGATGCCCTTGTTGTTGCAGGCGTCAATAGGCTACGGTAACTGCTTTCCATCAGGTGGGCTGTATGCTTGTTTGCTTGCCAAGTAGCATACAAAAAAATATATTCCCTACAAAATACTAGTACAATACAAGTACTAATGAAGTGACTTTAAAAGTAAATTAATTTAGTTGCATTGAAATTCAAGAGACCAAAACAATGCTTAGTCACAAGTTCAAAGTCGCACAACGTGCTATGGAGAGAGCTAGGTTCACAACGTGTTAAACCCTTAAATTGGTAAAACCGTAAAGAAACAAAATCACCGACATCAAGTTGAAGTGGCAATGATTAGACCATTTATTGAAGTGGCAATGGTAACACCATTTAGCCCGTATAAACGATAACAGCCTAATATTGAAAATTAATATTTTCTACGAACCAAAAGACGTAAGGAGGGCCCCCACTTGATGGAGCGATAATATTTTACGTACTTACAGGTCGCTGTAAGTCGGTGTATAGAGATATATCACAATCCAAAGACAACACTCTATATTGTCCGTAACATACAAAGCAGGTGTTCAAAGGGCAAAACCGCGGCCCGCCTCAACCATGTCCTCTCCTTTTTACTCGTGATTGGAACCAGGTATGTCATTAATTCTAATTTATACTGTGAGTTATCAAAGTACCTAATTTTAAATGTGCCTTGCAGCGAGTGAACAAATTGTTTACCATTTTTTCTCTATTTTTTGACTAATAGACTTATTAGTATCCCTTATCGTAGTTTTGCTAGGTTTGCTTTGTTGGGTTCGGATCAAAAAGTGGCGTAGTCTAGTCATAATCTTTATCTGAGAGCTGATTCTAACTATGTATTTTGCACACAATTGACACGGACGTCTGAGGCCCAATTCTCTAAATTATTTTAAAACTACACTGAAAGTTAACCGAATCGAGACTGAATTATGAATTGACAGAAAGAATAACAATTTAGTCTACTTTCAATTCACGGTGACTACCATTAGAGTAGGATAGTTATATAATTGGAAAGAGTAAAGAGAGACTCCATCAACAGTGCTAAAATTATCGAAAAAACTTTGAATCGTTCGTTTCAGTCACATTTCGATATAATCACATTACAGTGTTGTATTTTATGTTTAGAGAATACCATTTCTGACATTTAAGACATCGACACAAGATCGAAACATGATCCGAACTCTATTTTAACTATTTTTAAGTTAGAGAATTGGGCCTCTGGTCATAATCTGTATCTGCCCAATTTAATCAAAATCTAATCTCACGACGAGCTAAAACAAAATAATATCAAAATAATTATAAAATTGCATTTATTTATGTGGCGACTTCAGGGTATTTCTACTTCCCAGTAAGTTGTGAATGACGCTGTGGGCATTTACAATTTATTGTTATATTTATATGACAGTTTTTCATTTCTAAAATAATAATAAATACTACCTTTTTCTAAAAACTTCTGACCATGATTTCACACACATGGTAGTGGAATAAAAAGTAACTTATTGTTCTATTCCGGATCATAAGCTACATCCATGGCATCCAAAACAATTTTCAGTCATTAAAACAGTGTTATTGAGTCCCGAAAATTCAAACTTTCGAATTAATGATAAAGTACGATAATCCCATTTATTTGATCAATACTTTTAACTGTTTCAAAGCTTGAAAATAGAATTTGAATTAAATTAAATAAGAAAGACCTACCCAGTCCAAATGTTTAGAGCGCGAGTTCTACTTTCATGTCAGCATCATCATCATCATCAGCCTGTAAAAGTCTACTGCTGGATATAGACCTCCCTCTTAGAATGCCACGACGAACGGTCCTGAGCCGGCTCCATCCACCGACTTCCTGCGACGTTTTTAATGTATTTAGTCCATCGAATGGACGGCCTTCCTCTACCGCGTCGTCTGGTTTGTGGTCGCCACTCAAAGTGTGGCAATGGGCAGGTCATATAGCTCGAAGAACTGATAACAGTTGGGAAATAAAGGTTCTCGAGAGGCGACTACATTAATGTATATTTTTAAATTAAAAATGTATCAATTGCTCAGGAGATTCAAAATCATTTTCATTACATGCCATATGCCATATCCGACTAAATTTCCCCAAACATATAGGTTCTATCGGTAACTGTAGTTATGAATAGCTAGCAGAGACGTGTGTAGTTTAACGCACGCCGCGCCGCATTACCGGCAAGTGTGCGTAAGCACCACTATTTATGCTATAAAGGTATTGTGCTCTGTTTAGTCTAGGCTAGGACTTGCTAGCTGCACAGGTACTGTCTCATGACTCCTATTCATCGAAGATATAAGTCAAACATCGCATAAATTTAAAAAAAAATTGCAGGCCTTGTATCGAAAACAATGGATCAGTTGTTTTTAGAATTCCACTGCTGGACAATGGACATAGACCTCCCCATAGAATGCTGATGGGGAGGTCTATGATGATGATGATGATACTTACGGTGCCGTCTCCATCCTCTGAGTTCTGTAAACTTAAAAATGTCGATCTGTCGAGTGGAGGGCCGTCATACAATGTGTCTTCTGGTTTGTGGTTGCCACTCGAGAACCTAGTTGTTAGTAGTCATTCAGTTGGCTATATGGCCGGTCCATTGCCACTTTTAGTTGCTTATTCTAAGAGCTATTACACAACTAACCAACACCAAAGTTTTGAAAATGTAATATCAATACGAGTGTTTGAGTGGTTGATGAAATAAAACAGAGGTTCTTTGGTTTTCAGCAAAAATCAGAAATGGACCACCATTTAGTGATAAGAAGAGTTTTATCACTATGATCCAGTGAATAGCCCAGTTTACTGTCACATCAGTACACTCCATCAATAAACGGCAGGTATTTACGACAGCACGTGCGTGCGCCATCATTGTTTCAAGTGCGGCTGTTTAGTGCAGCAATGGATATTAGCCGTTTCAACAGATAAATGGCATTACGGTGGGTATTAGTTATTCGTACAAACAAACATTGTAACGGTTTTAATAGCTTCTGACTGTTAAGTGCATCACACACATAGCAGATGCGGTAGGTAATATTTTATATGCGAATAAAAACTTATCGCATCTGAAGGTATCACACACGTAGCAGATACGATAATATACGAAAATGATACATTCACGCGGAAACCTTCAAACTATATTGTATTTAAATTTTTATACACAGATAATAATCTGTCCATCTTTTGATATATGTCGGTGCCTACAGATGTTTGACGGTAAAATATAAGTAATCTGCTACGTGGGTGTTGCTCCTTGAGTTTAGTATAGACAGCGATATGGACAGATACGCGCTCAGATACAGATATCTTACCGCATCTGCTACGTGTGTGACACACTTTAGTATCTACTAACATTGCATTGTTATTTATATACATAGCAAACTAGCAAGTAGGTATAAGTCAAATTTGGGGATTATTTTTTCATATGGTAGGCAGAAATTTACACTGCAAATAACATCACTGTCTCTATCAAACTGACAACGAGTGTGAAGTAGTGTAAGAAGAGTAAAGGAGATAAATATTAGGTTTACTTCAAAATTATTACAGTTTCAAAGCTATACGTCGTCAATTGTAAAAAGTATTGTAAACTATTCTGACGCGTGATAATGAGGTTCATGTCCTTTAAGCCGGCTGTGAAACTGATAATCGCTTTCATATATGATTTTACGGTACATTGCGCTTTATGTTTCAAATATTTCTGGTCTTGGAAAAAAAGCAAAAACACGCGGCGCAATGTACTGCAAAATTGTAATGAAAACCGATTACCAGTTTGATACCTGCTGGTCTGCTGCGCCATGATTTGGTGTGTTACAAACAATAACATGTTTAATAGAATTGAAGTTATCGTGGCTTGGTATCATTTTAGAAAAATTACGACTATACACCACGTACTTTATTATTCTCCGTACTTTTTTATTCTTTTTACTATTCTAAAATAACATGTTTTGCTAACATGTTTTGTTCGAAAATTTGGCGCAGTAGATCCGGCTTAAAGTAGTTTAACTCAATGTTCGAGACCCCTCGATTCGGCTGCCGTATACCGCTCAATTAGTATGTAATACTTACCAAGTTACTGTTAATGGTTTCTCTTTCACACTCTACACAGGTCGATATTTGGCATAGGACTGCATTACGTTGTAGCATACACAATATCGCATCCCTGTTGCGTTTGGCATACGGTTCGCACCCAGACACCAAAATTTGATATTTGGAATATCGCATACAGCTAGATAAATATGGAATAGGATTTAGTCAATCGAAACTTAACGCCTCAATATCGCTAGTATAGATAGTATAGTTATGCACAGTTCTATTAATGGTACTAATGATGCCACTAGTGACACGCGTCGATGGATTCGTTCACCACACCACGTCTATTTGCTAGTACCACAGGTTTTATATGAGTTTTTTAAAGGTTTATTTACTTTTGACTACCTTCCTAAGGTTTTTAAGTTTTCATTTACTATGTATCAGTCCCTGCTCCCAGGCACTACACAGACGCTTCCCGCCTAGTGGTATGACGGATCATCAAAGTGAGCCAAACCGTGTTTGTTGCCTGATTCTTCTAGGCTTGGTTGCGTTGGAACAGGAGTAATTTTAGTTTATAAGACGATTCAAAATGATCCTTGTGATTTCAATGAATTAGACTTTTGTTTTGTTTAAAGTGCCAACATACACAAATGTCCACGTAGCCACGTTATTATTCTAATTAAATCTTTCAATCAAAATTTCTCAAAATTTTCAATTTGGATCCTAGTTGAGGAAAAACTAACTAAAAACAGATTAACATAAGCCATCTCCACATGTCGTGACACTAATCGGGCGAACTCGCGACGCGATTATATTTAGCACTCCACACCTAGGAAGTTCATTAAGGCGACACTATGTCGCTAATGTGCGCCCGCTCGAATTGACCATTTTGTAGCACTTGGATCGTGAGTGTGTCACTTGCTTTACGGTAATGGTTGCACCTTGAAGTGTCTTTGAAAACGTTTTCATCGTAATGTAGGTATTCCTCATCAGCATCAGCCTGTAGAAGTCCACTGCTAGACATAAGTTTCCCCCATAAAAGGCCATGACGATCATGAGCCGCCTCAATCCACCGACTTCCTGTGCGCTTCAATATTGTCGGTATTTTGAGATTGGGCCGTCCTGTACGTCATACGGTTCGTGGTTGCCACTCGAGAACCTTTATTCCTAACGATTGTCAGTTCTGCGAGCAACATGGCTTGCTTATTGCCACTTCAACTTGCTAATTCTGAGAAAATAAACATTTCTTTATCATAAATCTCTGAAAATCGATTATTTCCCGATTGTTCCTGCAAAATCCCTTCCAGTGCAATGATGAATAGGCACGGGCCAAGCCGCAGTCATTTACTAGTTTAATTTATGGGTTTTCTATACATTCGCCGAGCTTGAAAATAGAGGTTGAAATTTAGTGCCTTAAAATTCATATTTTATGTTCTTGCCTCTCAGTCTAGTTAATGTTAATGTTAATGTTAAAGAACTCCCTTTTCCGCATTCGAACTCTATGTATGGTCCATTATGCGTGAGGGTTAACTGGCTAGATAGTTAGCCAGCCTAACTCCGTCCAGAAGCACAGAAGCTTCCTGGGGTCTTCGCAGGCTTCGCGGAGTGACCTCGGGTTGTTGAGGATTTGTTCACGTTGAGCTGCTACTCCCACGCATTCCAGGACTACGTGGGCAGCCGATTCTTCTTCGCTCAGACACCCTCTGCAGAGTGGACTGTCTGTGGCTCCGATGTTATAGAGGTGTTTGTTCAGGAGACAGTGGCCAGTGAGTGTCCCCACGATGGTACGAAGGTCTGGTCTTGAAAGGTTGAGTAGACGACGCGTGAGTCGTGGTGAGACAGCCGGAAGGGCTGCTCTTGACTGTCTGCAGTCCGTGGTCCGTGCCCAACGTTCGTTGTGTTGGTTTAGGGTGCGAAGCCGCATCCAAGTGCGTAGCTGAGAAAAGGGTAGAGGAAGGAATGGAGATGGGCCCTCTGTGGTTGTTCCCGACCCTCTTCTAGCGAGCTCATCTGCGGCGTCATTACCCAGTGATCCGCTATGTCCCTTTATCCATTGTAGAGTCACCTTGTTTCCTATGGCGATTCTCTCCAAGGCCTGGTGACATTCGTAAACGAGCTTGGAGTTGCAGCTATGGCTCTCCAGAGCTCTGAGTGTTGCTGAGCTGTCGGAGAGGATCCTTACATTGTAGTCTGTGATCCCTCTCCTGTTCATTGCGGTGGCAGCTTCGGTGATGGCCACACATTCACATTGGAAAATGGAACTGTGTGTGCCTAGTGTCAATGATATGTTAATGTTGAGATCCAGCGAGTGTATTCCAGCGCCTGTTCCCTGTATAGTTTTTGAGCCATCAGTGTAGACACGGACCTCGCTGATTCCTGATTGATCTCTTTGGTCCTCGTATAGTTGTATGTGGTAGTGTTTTTGAAATATGTGTTGTTTAGGGATCTTATCACACGGGGCGGCTAGCAGCGGTTCGTAAGTTATCGCTCGGTTTAGAATGGATGCGTGCAGACTCCTAGTATTTCCCCACAATCCTAGGTGTTTGAGTCTGATAGCGGCCATGGTTGCTTCCTGCTGTATAAAGAAGTCGAGCGGGGGTAGGCCCAGAATGGTCTCAAGGGCGGCTGTCGGTGTTGTTCTCATGCAGCCCGTGATTGCAGAGCATGCGAGTCTCTGAAATCGCTGCAGCTTAGTAATTACGGTGCTTAGTTCAGTTCTGGTCCACCATACAATTGCTCCGTATGTAAGTGTCGGCCTGATTACGGCTGTGTATAGCCACAATGTTATTTTTGGAGAAAGCCCCCAAGTTTTCCCGAGCATCCTGCTACATTGAAAGAAAGTTGCACATGCTCGTTGCAGTTTATGGTCAAGGTGCTTATTCCATAGCAGCTTATTATCCAGTATGACCCCTAGATACTTGACTTCGTTGGTTAATCTTATTTCAGTGTTGAATAGCTTCGGGAGTCTCAGATTTCCTAAGTTTCTCTTGTGTGTGAACATAATGAGTTCAGTTTTTGTAGGGTTCACTGATAAACCATGGCTTGTACACCAGGTTTCGATTGTTCTAAAGGCAGAGCTAATGAGGTCGCATAGGATATTCTCGAAGCATCCGGTCGCGAGAATAGCAAGGTCATCTGCGTATCCCACCGTGAATAGCCCGCGGCCATTCAGTTTCCGGATGAGTTCGTCTACGACTATATTCCATAAAAGTGGCGAGAGAACACCACCCTGTGGGCAGCCTCTGGCCACTATGCCTCTGGTGGTTGTGTTGACTGTGAACTGTATAGCTCTGTATTTCAGCATATTGTCTATCCACTCTGCTAGCGTTGGAGCAACGCCATACTCCTCCAATGCTTGGTGTATGCTAGTGAATGAGGTTTTGTCAAACGCTCCTTCGATATCTATAAAGGCGCCCAGAGTTGGTTGTTTTGTGGTTAGTCCATCTCCAATACGTGATACTACGCTGTGAAGTGCGGATTCTGTGGATTTGCCTTTGCTATAGGCGTGTTGTTGTGGATGTAGGGGCTTGTGCAAGAGAGCGTTTCCTCTTATTTCCTGGTCGCATAGTTTTTCAAGAGTTTTAAGGAGGAACGATGTAAGACTTATAGGCCGGAAAGATTTTGCCAAAGTGTAGTCGCTCCTACCCGGTTTTGGTATAAATACTACCTTCACTTCCCTCCATTTCCGAGGTACGTAGCGATGGGCGACACAGGCTCTAAAGATATTAACAAGATAGTCGGCTAGCAGATCGCCGCTCCATCTTAACATACCCGGGAATATCCCGTCAAGCCCAGCTGATTTGAAGGGAAGGAAGCTGTTTATGGCCCATATCACCTTGTCACGATTGATTAGGTCTTGGGCTACGGTCCAATCTTGACTACTGGATGCTCGTTCGGCATACACTTCCCAGTCGTGGGTGTCAGCTATTTGACATCCAGGGAAGTGTGTCTCAAGCAGTAGTTCACTGTTTTCAACATCTGATTTGGTATACGTGTTGTCAGGTTTTTTAAGACATCCTAGTGTACGCTCAGGTTCGCGTGAAAGTATGCCTTTTATTCTGGCTGCCTGACTGGTGCTTTCGATGTTTGTACAGAAGCGTTTCCAACATTCCAGTTTCATGAGACGCAAGCGCTTCTTGTAGGTTGCTTTTGTAGTTTGGTAGTTTCCCCAATCCACGAGTTGCCGGGTGTTTATTGCTCGGTTGAACAGTTTCCTTGCTCTACGACGTAGCCTCTGCAGTTCAGGACTCCACCAGTGTCGTCTAGCCCCAACTTTGGGCGTCACGAGAGGGCAGGATTGTTCATAGCTGTTAGTCAGAATACAAGTAAGGTTATTTACGTATTTTTCGATGTCCTCGACTTCTACGTTGTTGGGGGGTGCGGTCACGGTTGCAAGAGCTGAACGGACTATTTTTACAAATTTAGACCTATCTGTCTTACGCGGAACACGTCTAGGTTGCGGTACTGGTAGGGTCATGCTGAGGTTGAAGCGTATCCACCTGTGGTCCGAGCACGACGCCTCATCGGACACGCGCCAGTCAGAGATAGATCGCGACACCTCGTCTGTCGACAGTGTAAGATCAATAATAGTTTGGGCTCGGGAGCAGACAAACGTCGGCTCCGAGCCCTTGTTAAGGAGAGTAAGATTAGTGGAAAAGATATAGTTTACCAGTTCTTCTCCTCGGGCATTGGACTTATCGCTGCTCCACAGTGTGTGGTGCGCGTTGGAGTCCATGCCGACGACAAGCTCCAGCTTCTCCCTCTCGCAGTACTCCACCAGTGACAGCAACTCCGGCGAAGGTATGTCCTCGTCGCCTGGCAGGTAGACGGACGCTAGGACTATGTCACGGGATAGTTGGTTAGTTACTGCGAGGATCCTAACAGCTGTCAGGTCTCTGGAACAGAATTCGGTAATCAATAGTGTTCGCAAATGTCTAGAAGTATAAATGCATGTTCTAGGGTTGCTTACGGTGGTGTTGAGGAGAAGTTTGCCTCCGAGACTGCTCAGACCACAGATCCTGCCCTTTCTGATCCACGGCTCCTGGATCAGAGCTATGGTCTCGGTGTTTTCCTCCAGCGCTCTGCGCAAGGAAGCCGTCGCAATGAGGCTGTGCTGGAGGTTGGTTTGGAGGATGGGAACAGGTAAAGGTTTAGTACTTTCTGATCGGAGAGGAGTTAAGGCAGCTGTCGCTAGCCTCACTCCCCTCTCCGTCCAGAAAGTACTCCTCGTTTAGGTTTGAGGTCGATGGAGGGGCGACCTCAACATCCATCGTGCGTAAACGTTGTTGACACTCAGGTTGTTCAGTTTGAGGCTTCTCAGGCGGTTGAGAAGCAGGGTCGGTTGGAGCGTTGTCCGTGGCGTTTCCGGATTCCCCCTCCAGGATCCGGAGATAAATGTTGCCGAACAGCCAGTAAAGACGTCGCTCTTTCTGTTTAATCCTATCAACGTCAGACTCCGGAACACGTAGGAGCAGGTGGACACCAGGTACCTCCCTGTCCGTTTGTCTTTCCGCCTTGACTAAGGACCAAGAGTTGACATTGACAGTCGGGTTGTGCAAGGCCAATAGTTTGCGCAGCTTGTCTATCTCCCTGTTCGGCTCTGGGATAAACAACCCACACAGAATTCTTCGCTGGATTTCAGCTTGTGGTCTGACCACAAGCTTCGTTCCGGCGATTGGCGATGCAGTGTTGTTGACCGTACGGCGGAGCCAACCCAGCGCATAGTCATCCTCGCACCACAGTTTGATGACGCCCTCGCTAAAGTGGACTTTGCCACGGAAATGCACCTTCGCTGTTTGGGTCGTAGTTGATGGCTCAAGGAGCTCATCCTCGAACTTCATCTCTAGCGTAGTGCGGATTCCGGTGGCTTGTTCCGCCGTCAGGTCATGGTATGGATCGGTCATGACCGCCACACACAGCTCGTTTGCCCTAAACGACGCTGCGTAGCTGGCGGACCCCTTACGCTGACTGGTTCCCGGCTTCACGCGTTTACTGTCGCCAGTAGGCGTGGTCGTGTCATCAGGCCGGGAACGTTTGGCGCTTGGTTTTGGCACATTAGGGTCTGCCGCGGTGGTGTGGTGTCGGGCTTTAGCCACCAGCTTGCCTGCGCGCTTGCCCCTCGGCTTCGATCGGCGTCGCGGTTGGTTGCCAACGCTAGTCGCTGGCGTTGCCTCAGGCGTTGCCTGCGCACGGACCTGTTCAGCCTGACTAGTAGTCTGGCCTACTTGGATCAGGGACGCAGCACCGGAATGGAGCTGCCGTCCCCCGTCAGCAACCGTCCGCCTTGCCTGCACCCGAGCCTGGGTGCCCGCTTTGGCCTGCTGGGGCTTCTTGCCCTTTTTATTTTGTTTTCTCCTGGGAGAAACCAAGGTCCAAGTCGGCTCTACGGGTTGCTCAGAAATGGCATCCTTCAGAGCCGACAGTTCGATGACGGTATCCTTTGACGAAGCCCCGAGAGGCGCGCCAGTCGATACGGTCGATGGGGTGTGTGGTAACGGGTAAAGTGTTTGCGCATCTAAAGACGCAGCAGCCCGAGAAGTAGAGGGAACTTGCGCATCTACAGACGCAGCAGCCCTTGAAGTTGAAGGCATTTGCGCATCCGGGGACGCAGCATGATGCCTTGTTTTGACTGCTTTTGCAGCCTCGGTAGGTTTGCTATTATTTCTTTTGCAATCCATGTCGAAAAAAGGTAGTAAGGTCATCCATGAAGTTCTCCACCCGCCACGGAGTCCTCAGTCGGGGACGTCACGCGCTCTGCGCGCGATCGCCAGAGTTACTTCATGGATTTAGGACCCACACCCTGAAAGATGGACGAGACTAAACGCTGCGAAGGATACCGGAGCTGCCTACGGCCAAAGAGGAAGCCGCACGCTCACCGCCGGGTCCCGCGCC
The DNA here is from genome assembly GCA_951392215.1 of Epirrita christyi. NCBI lineage: Eukaryota > Metazoa > Arthropoda > Insecta > Lepidoptera > Geometridae > Epirrita > Epirrita christyi. The sequence continues at coordinate 16,126,476 of OX595841.1, read as the reverse complement.
TCGCCGTCTGCCCTCCTGCAGTTAGGGGCCCTAGCCGACGACCCTCAGACGGGGAGACACAGCCGATTGATCTGGAGTGGCTAACCCAAGACCGCCCGTGTGAAGAGAAATCCAGACCAAAGAGATGTGTTGAAGGTAGCGGGCACAACCACCGGCTCGCTACGTTCTCAATCACCAGGACTCCTTCATCCTCCGGTACGGGTCCCCGCGCACGGCACAAACACGCGGGAGATCATTACTATCCACCATCTGACTGTCGATGATGAACCCGCCGGGACCTGACCTCCGCATCCCGGCAGTGTGTCGTCTGGTGGTTTTAGTTACGTCTATTTCTTATGGAACTAGACCAATAACAGGGGGCAACCACGAGAAGGCTTGCCCACCAGGCTTGCCTTGGGGATCACGGCAACTGTTGTACTCTCCCCCAAGACCATTCGCACCTTACTTGACTTGAGGAGGCAAGTAAGGCAGGCTTTTATCTATACTATGCAAGCAGCTAAACTAGAGACACCAGAAAAGCAAAAAGTGCAAGCTAGGCAGTGCAACTATTAAAGCATAGACACAAACCCCCCCCTCTCTCAGTCTAGTTTTTCTACATAGTATGTTTTAAACTTTTTAAAACATACTATGTAGTTTTTAGTTTTTAATACTAAACAGTAAGCAATTATTTCATACAAATATGAATCGTTTATCTCTTTAATTAGTAACTTAAATCCCAGCATTTCATACATTTCTTTTGATTTTCTTTTATGAAGTAAGTACTTACATTTTAGTTTTAAATTAAAGTTGACAGGAATATTTTAGGTGATTATTTCCTATTTCCTCAATTTCAGCCTTTTTTTTGTCTTCATTAACCCATTCTATTTTTTCTCATTTCACATGTTAGCCTATTTCATGAGCGTCCGATTGGTCATACATACATAAATTAGTTAAATACGTATAGAAGTGAAACTCTCATACAAACGTGCCACGTAGCACACGCGTTAAACAAACAGCGTTTTACCAGTGCTGGTCAATCTGGCGTAAGCGTAAAGCTGGCATGAGTTTCACTTCTATAAGCTCTTATTGATACCAAGTTTTCATTTATTTGTGGCGCTTTCATCTCTATAACATAATTGGTTGTGACAAGGTCGCTTGTATTGTAACGCGTCGTTACTTCGCTGGAGACAGATTTATTTGGCGGAGAATTTTGAGAGACGATACTATAGCGGTATGGAAGCGATATTAAAACGGTCTGAGTCTCTTGTGTTTTCTTCTTTGGAGAACTCTAAATAAGAAAACACAAGATCATCTTTCAGAGTAACTTTCTTTAACATGATTGCTGAAAATTCGGCTAATACCACTGTGTTTACCTGGGTCCACAACACCTGGGTTTTGATCCCCTTGGAATTAAATCAACTATAGGTGATATACTTAACAAAGTGGAAATAACTAGTGTCATATTTGTTCAGCTTGGAATAAAAACACCGACGTAAATAGTGGCGGCTTCAATTTTTATTTATTATTTTGTGTCTTGATATCGACGACTTCTGTGGTCTGGTGTGGTGGACCGGCTGAGACGCAAGAGTTCAATTCTCGCTGCGGGACAAATATTTGCATGATCTGCAAATATTACATTTTGAAGTCTTTTAGTACTATATATGTATATTCAGCCTGACTGTAAGTAGATTGTATCGAACTCTCGCTATAACTAATTAAACTTTTCTGATTAAATTCGGACACAGCTGAAGCTCAGTTTGAAAGCTAGTTTTATCACATTTCGCTTACGTACTCGAGTGGAACGTTCTTTTATGTCAATCAAGGTAATAAACTTTCTTTTAATTACACCAATATCGGTTTAGCCGCGTTCCGGCGTGGTTGATAGCAGTGGGATAGGAAAAAGTTGAGTACAGAGGAACTGTTCCATCATAAAATCGTTATTTTATCGTTACTCAAAAAATTCGTTGAAGTGATTTTGATGTGATTTTCTTTCAGAATGCAATTAAACGTTTCTAAAGAATTTCAGTACAATAAATTGTGTTTTTCAAACAATGTCGGGATCATAAATTACATGGAATGTTCTATTTGCAATTGAGGTGATAAAATATGGTTTGCATAAAATGTTAAGATTCTTGTCAAAAATACCTGAGAGAAAGATTTCGTAAAATTCACATTATTTCCTAAAAAAATATAAATAAATCGTATTATTTCTGTTTCCAATAAATACACGTCAAAATCACAATCGCAAGAAAAAAAAACTATTAAACACACTATCTACAAAGCTAGGGCAAACCCCACCAAGCTAATGGCCCACTGAGTGGTTTCACGTGTACTCCCACCTTAGCTTCGCGGGGCGCCATAATCCCTACTTTTAGTTTTTTACGCTAACGCGAAGGTACATTGTATTGCTCTTTCATAAGAGGATTTATCGTTGCTAAGTTAGAAGGTGAAATAGTGGAGCTACAACTGATGGTAGCATTGGTCCCGAAAAGTTTTTATAAGTACCTAGATAGCTTATAAAAAAAGATGAGAGATTAAAGCAGACTCAGGGATTACTCCAGGGAATGGGCAGAAATCCATAATCATGAACCAATGGTGTCCACCTAAGTACTCAATACTGAGATCACCAATCCGCCTGCCAAGCGTGGTGATTATGGCAATGTAGAATACAATTAGACTAGGGATAAGTTAGGGACGCATTTCATTCTGTGGCCTCGTCCAGCAGTAGACATTTTATTATCACTAGAAACGGGATATTTACTATGATTTTTGAAAAATCTACCCGCAAAGACTTCAGTTTACCCGTGATCATGGCGCATGAAACTGTGCCGAAATATCGGGAATCAATAATGCTCAAAAATCATGGTAAATATCCCGTTTCTAGTGATAATTATGTTAATAACCATGATAGTTTCAAAAGTTATAGTAGACATTTAACTGCTGATAATGATAAACATAAGAACAGCATTTTATACAGTTAATACTAAATAAATGGTAATAAAAGATACTTATCAATAAACTGCGTGCCAGAACACAAATCACGGACGTACACGTGACCAAATTAATGTGGGACTAGGCAGGTAACGTCTTCTGCTGCATGGTGGATGAGATGTGGCCAAATGATGCCGTGGAATGGAACCACGAGACAGAAAACGGGAACGCGGCAGACCGCGGCGAAGATGGAAATACCTGTAATAATATAACTAGTATACCACCCAACATTCACATTACAAAATCCTGATCCCATGCTAAGATTCCCTGTGTCGTGAGTATCAGGAACTAAGAGTACCATGGTACCACAGCACCCAGACCTGGAACAAATATTTGCAGATCATGCAAACATTTGCCCGCAGCGGGAATTGAACCCGCACCTCTTGCGTCACTATGACTGAGTGATGAGGGACTGACCAACAAAGGTGCTCAATAGAGATAAGTGGAAGGAAGTAAGGGATTCCTCAGCCCTGCAATGGGACGTTACAAACTCATTATAATAAATTACTGTTATTATCTGCAAGTTTTAGATTCTCGTATGATCATGAATAATTATAAATTTGAGAATTATTCAAGACCATTATTAGGGCTACCAGATATCACGATAAAAAAATTATACACTTAGTTCATAATTTTAAAATTCCATTTAAGCCGAATTTTAATGCTGATTTTATTTAACTATTTCAGTGTTAAGTTTTCGTTTTTAGTGACCAAAAAGCTACTTTCAAACAGCGTTGTTGCTGTCCGCACATTTCATTAACTCCAATTCGCGGAAGGATCTGTTTTTTGCGGATCGTTTGGATCAATTCAGCCGTTTATTTGTGCGTATCCGCTCGTCCGTGGCGGATCTCGTATGTTCCGCGGATTCACTGAAATTCGCGGCTTAAATGGTAAAATCAAATTTGAACATGTAGTGTAGAGGCTTACTTATAAAAAACGTGCAATTCCACGTAGGGCGCGTCCTAGATAGATGTGATCTACGAGATATTCAGGAGAATATAAACATCAGGAGAAGAAGCTGACAGATTCGCCACTTATTCAAGTAAAATAAAAAAATACTGTATTATCATCATCATCGGCAGCCTCTAGAAGTCCACTACTGGGCATAGGCCTTTTCCATAGAAGGCCACGATGACTGGTCAAGACAGTTACAGGAAGTCCACCGACTTCCTTCTACCCTTAAAATGTCGGTCCATAGGGCCTTCCTACACTGCGTAGTCCGGTTCGTTGTTACCACTCGAGAACATTTGTTCCTCAACTGTTTTCAGTTCTTCGTGCTATAAAAGATGCCCATTGCCAGTTCAACTTGCTTATTATAAGAGCTATTTCAGTGATCTAGATTCGGGATCCCCTCATTTCGTACTATAACAACTATGCACGTCTTTTAATAGCATAAAAACAGCAACACTATAAACTCACCGGAAATCAACAGCAATCGGTTAAATTGCACTGCATTGCCGAAATCGAATGCGAGTTGCTAAAATCATTTGGTTGCAAAATGAAGTACAAAATTAGATTACACAAAATCTATAAAATCTAAGCACAAAAATCCAAAGGTATATTTTGAAGTGAGATAAATTTTTAATGCATTGTTGATCATCTAACTAATTTTTTTTGATACTTCCAGGCATGCAAACAAGCATACGGCCCACCTCATGGAAAGTAGTTACCGTAACCTATAGACTCCTGCAACAATAGAGGCATCACACGCGCGCTGCCGTCCCTGAGACATAAAAATAAAAAGTCTCATGTGCCTGTAATTTCACCGGCACCTATATATACCCTTCATACCGAAACATAAAAATGCGAGCACTATTGCTTGGTGGCAGAAATAGGTATGGTGGTTGGTGGTAGTACTTCCCCGGACGAATTCTTTCACAAGAAGTTCTATTACTAACTAAATATAATATATAAATATCATACCTATTTAATTATTCCTTCGCATCAGGCAAAGCAACGGCCTTCTTTATCTTATTTTAATGTTCTTTATCAATTTGAAACTTGTTTAACATTATGGATTTTATGGATTATGGTTTCCCATATTCTCATACGGACCACCGAAATGAGAGGCATATGGGGGGATTAACGCCCGCAGTACACTTATCCGCATTTGCCAATCATGTCAATCCGCTGGTTCACACTCATCTCGTGGTAATTGCCAGTTTGTACTTTCATTTTGTAGTTATGTGGCGTAATGTGATTGGTTTCGTTATGTAGTAATTATGTATTATTTTGTATCAGGTATTGGAAGGATGAAACTGCTGGTCATGCATTATTTATTATGAATCGTATTTTAATATATAAAATAACATTTAAATTAAACATTATATATGTATACAACCCTTATACAACGGGAATGAAATGGTATGTTTAATTAAGGTAGGTTTTTTTTGTTTCGTACATTTACTTATTATACATTTTATGTTTTTTTGCTACTTGGCAAGCAGACAAGCTTACGGCCCACCAGATGGAAAGCAGTTACCGTAACCTATGAACGCCTGTAACACCAGAGGCATTACACGCGCGCTGCCGATCCTGAGACATAAAGATGAAAAGTCTCATGTGCCTGTAATTTCACCGGCACCCGTACCCTTCAAACCGAAACACAGCAATGCGAGCACTACTGCTTGGCGGCAGAAATAGATACGGTGGTAGTACTTCCCCGGACGAACTCTTTTACAAGAAATTCTACTACTAACAAAAACTAATGACCAATAATAACTATGTGATCCTTAGTTAAAACAATGTATGTACTTATTTTCCTGAATTGACAAGTCGTAGTACGTAGCACTTCATTTAGTACGTATTATTTCATTACAATACATTTAATGTGTTGCTTCTGGGCAAATATATGATTCTATTTTATTCTAGTAATTCAATTATTTCACAATTGAGGCCTAAATAACGATTTTAGGAGCAGATTTACGGTAGATCGTGGATCGTACCACCTACGTTTAGTATTTTTATCATCTTTATTTCAGTATGCCTCCATATTGGGTTCCTACATGTATTCAGGATACCAAACCAAACAAAAAAAAAATTTATTGAAATCACAAGGACCATTTTGAATAAATAAAAATTACTCCTGTTCCAACGCGACCAAGCCTAGAAGAATCAGGCAACAAACACGGCTTGGCTTAATTTGATGATCCGTCTTACCAGTAGCTGGGAAGCGTCTGTGTGTGCCTCGGAGCAGGAAGAAGCTGATACATAGTAAATGAGAACTTAAAAACTTTAGTCAAAGTTTAAACGACAGCACACGCTTGATAAATAAATACGACGGTTCAAAATTATCCTTGTGATTTTAATGAATAAAATTCTTTTGATTTTATTGAAAACCAATTGAATAAAACCATGTAAATACCTAGGTAGATATTGCAAATTCACAGTTTAGCGTCGAGGGGCAAAGAACCAACTTCTTTCCCCCTTTTTATCAGGTATACAAAGGTATACCAACACCGCTCAAAACTACTTTCGTGACATTATTATGAGTGAGGCCTATGCTCAGCAGTGGGCTTCTGCAGCATAAGTGATGACAATGATGATAATGGTACCTAATGAGTACGCAACAGCATCCTTAATCATCCTCAAGACTATGATGCAATGTTACCAACAATGAACGTTTCAATTCAGATAATGTAAAGCAGCTCATTAAAAAGTTAGTTAAGTCGCGTTTCTCAGATGTCGCTTTCAGAGGTGAGTGAAGCTATTCATACATACAGGGTGTGCTGAAATACTCTATTATTACATCTCTAGTGCCGTGGTGTGTCCGGTGTGTCGTGATTTTCCGGCCAATAGACCCTCCTTCTCCCGTGGATGTACAAAAAAAACTTACTAAGGGATTACACCAACGGATGGGCAGCGGCATCCACCTGAGTACTAAACATCAAACTGTGATCACCAATCCGCCTGCCAAGCGTGGTGATTATGGCAAATCCCTCCATTGTATTCTATGGGGGAGGCTTTATTTTTCTATGTATAATTACAAATATCTATCTATGTAATGTATTGTATTAAGTATATCAGTTATCTAGTACCCATAACACAAGCTCTGCTTAGCTTGGGGCTAGATAATGTTGTGTGAAATGTCCATTTACCTACTTATTTTATATTTTTTTTACCACAATAATTTCATTTGTTATAATTTATTCGTGATTAAAACTTCGTTTACGGTTAGTAGTCTTGAGCTCTTTTGAAGATCAAAATAAAGTCTTCATGTAGATAGAGGAGCACCCTGTACCCCAATAGGTAACAACCTAAAGTAAGCGTGTTTTGTCTCTAGTTAAATCTTTGTTCGCGATGATCCTCACAAGTGTGCCGCCCTACCCCCTCAGGGGGATGCTTCCTCCTTCCTGTCAGACATCAAATGAGTGACAGGAAGTGGTAACCCATTGTTGGGATAATGAATAGCAATTGACAAAGTTAGCATTAACTGTAAAATTATTTTGGTTAATACATTGACGTCATGTATATATTATATTTTATGCCTAATTATACAGGGTGTTTTTTTTTAATGGGACAGTATGGGATATCCGAATCCATAAGAGATACGGGAAAACTGTCTTTGGAACCATTTGCTTATTTTGTATGAAAATGATTTTGGCATAGTTATTTTTTTGGTCAAGCGTGAGTTCTCCATAAACATTAGTAGTTTTGATCAAAAATTTTTTGTATGCGCATCGACTCAGTTTCACGTAAGGATTGTTTCATTGTATCGGAAGAAAAAAATCTGAGCAGCAGAAGAAAGTCAAATTTTATAAAATGTTTTATCATACAAATTGTAAGTAATCTGGTATCTACGTTAATAAAACTATCGCAATAAATTTTCATAATGGCCTCCCTCTTGCTGTTTCCAGGTACGGACACGTTTCAGAACATCTCTAGTGGCATTAGACAAAGTTGTTCTACTGCTCTGATGGTCTCGTGAAATGAGAAAAATCAGAGCTGTAGAACTTAGTCAAACTTTAATAAGAAAATCTTTGTCTAAGGCCACAACAGGTATTCTGAAACGTACCCGTACCTGGAAACAGCAAGAGGGAGGCCGTTTTGAAAATTTATTGCGATAGTTTTATTGACGTAGGTATACCAGATTACTTACAATTTGTATGAGAAAACATTTTATTAAATTTGACTAACTTCTGCTGCTCAGATTTTTTTCTTCCGTTACAATGAATCAATCCTTACATGAAACTGAGTCGAAACGTATAAAAATTTTTTTTGATCAAAACTACTCATTTGTATGGAGAACTCACGCTTGACCAAAAAAATAACTATGCCAAAATAGTTTTCATACAAAATGAGCAAATGGTTCTAAAGACAGTTTTCCCGTATCTCTTATGGATTCGGATATCCCCATACTGTCCCATTTAAAAAAAACACTCTGTATAACCCCATTATTAGTCTCTCTTCACTAATATTTTCTATTTTCCACGGGCCTTTAATTTATACGGATATGTTCATTGAATGACAAGATTTTCACATAGGTTTTCCTGTAAACTTTATTATGCACACACAGTTTAAAGGAAAACTGGCACATCTTAAATTAGGTTCTAAATGATAATCCAGCTTGGAACAAGTATCTGAATGTGCTAGATAGAACACAATAACTTCCAACTGGTAGGGCTCATCTACAATTTTCATTTTCCACGACAACAAAAACCACATAAACTTCCCTGTCATTTTCAAAATGGACAATCCCCCAATAATTCATCTACTCAGCCTAAAAAACCCCATAAAACATCTCCCACCTATGTTCATTCGTCATCTCTTTATCAGCAAAAAAGGCAATCCACCTTCGAGAAATGAGGTACGCCTGCCCTAACGCCCTTTAAGACAACTATTTATCGAAAAGAAGAAAAAAAACTCATAAATCTGAGTGTATTTTTATCTGGCAATCATAAAGTATCCATATAGACGAGCAACAAAAAAGTTGCAGAATAAAAAAACAGAAAATCAAAAATGTCGCTTCTCTCAGTTAATCATCTTACTTGTACTGTTTGGTATACTATTTTACTTGAGCCTTGGAAATATTCGTAAATAAATCTATGTCTTGGATTATTTCATCCAACTACCATTACAACTCTCAAAACACAAAGTGTAACATATCAGGGCGGAGATTTTCAGAAAAATCACGTACACGTGATGATGTCAAATCTCGAATAACATAACATAACACCTAACAGACACATACGTAGTCATGATCACACTAAGATTCCCTGTGTCATAGGTATCCGAAACTACGAGTACCATAGTACCAGCCCATCCAGACCCGGTTCCTGTCTAGCCCGCTACACTTTCGGGAAACAAAAATCGTGGACTCTCGTAGCAACTCGAGCTACGAAATCTCACTCGTCTGTATAGCCCTCAAGGTAGGGCGAATAGTGCGGCTATCGAGCGCGTGTATCGATATTATAAATGTTTTATGGCGATTGCCTTTATAAATGGTTCACCGTGAACAGCTTTGTGTGAAATAGGGTCGTTGTTTCGGGATTAGTGCTTGATAAGTTATCGATAAATTAATCTATGGTAATGTCGATAGAATTCAGTTGTAATTTGTGGGTCCGTGTCATTGGTTATGCAATCTCAATTTTATTGCTTTTACGTCTATTACATAATTGTTTTAAAAATTTGTAGACCTAAATCAATTCTTTGCGTTTCTTTATTTTTAGATTTTCTCTGATACTGTTTTTTTTTTTAGATTACAGGGCGCCACCCACCAGACCAGATCATACTTTGACCGTGTCCGTCCCGAAACATACAAAAAAATATAGTTTGTATGAATTACTAGGAGTATGCACCCACTTCACCGTCACGTTTCAAGATCGGCCCAACAGCAGCGAAGCACGGTACTCGCCAGACCGGAGATCTCTGTCGGCCGCCGTGTATACACCGTTGCATACAAAGTGAAAAGTTGCGTTGACGGGAACTGCAGACAAAACCATCTTTCGCTTACTACGTAGGTCAGAACGGGTGCCGTACGGTGCACTGCCGCGTTTTGTGTGGGTTTTGCCAGCGTACAAACGCTTATGAACTCATGAACTAAGACAGAGAACGTGACGAAGAACGTGGCAGCTCCTGGTCCTGGTCCATGGTGTACTGGGGTTTCTGTAAGGGAGTAACATGGTCACTTTGTGACAAAACTCCTTTTAAATAATAAAGAAAATAAAAGAAAAAAAAACGTGGCAACCCCATTACGCTTTGGTTATTACGTCGTAATACAATACAAAAGACCACGTGACATTTATCGATAGTTTACGTCAATCTCATACATTTTGGACTTTTCTACTAGCGTCATCGCTATTAGAATGTTACTTTGTCTACGGCCTCAGGATAGTGGGTAAAGACCTTTACTATAATCAGTTCACTACTAGTTACATAAATTATGAACTTATGATGTAATAAATTACATGTTTGTAATAAATTAAATTTTATTTTTGTTTTTTTGGAAATAAAATACATATACAAGTTTTATTTTATACTAGTTGGCAAGCTAATATACATACCTTATGGAAAATAGTTACTGTAGCCTATGCTGCCGGCCCTGAGATATAAAAATGAAAAGTCTCATGTGCTGGCACCCGTACCCTTCAAACCGAAACACTGCAATGCGAGCACTACTGCTTGGCAACAGAAATAGGTACGGTGGTAGTACTTCCCCGGACGAACTCTTTCACAAGAAGTTCTACTCTTATCTCTAAAGATTGCCTAACTATGCATTAAAAAGCCTTTGCCTTGAGCTCGGGCCATCCAGAATCGTTTGAGACAAAGTATGTGTATGACAAAACCGTTGTGTTTAGTGTAATGCCTAAAAACATATTAAATCAGTGTGAAAGTATTTTTCACCAAAACTGAATAACAAAATCCAAAATAAGAAATACACCCACAGAAAGCCAATCTCTGACGCTATACCCTGCCTAAGACACTTGTAATAATCTCTGCATGTTCTCATTAACAAAACTTCCACCCAATTCATTCTTCCTCGACTTATTACCTCCATAGAACGGTGAAATTACCTCCACAACACCGGTGAAAATTACAAACCCCACGTGTGCAGATAAACAGTACAACCCTAACGCACAGGGTTGCTAAACAAAAGCCACTTGATGCCCGCAATTAAAATCTTAACGTGTTGGATTAATACAGTTACTCGTAGTGATGTACATTGTACAAGCTATCGATAAAAAGCTAAGATAAAAATAAGTAGGTGCATTGTTTATACCAATAAGTTTATAAAATATCTACTTAATCCCGATTCCTAAATTATTCGACCATTTTCTTTGAATATTCAGTGTGTAACTCTACAAGAATCTACTGCGTCATTATTTTAATTAAAAGTTTGGGTTTTCTTCTAAAACCTAACACAGCATTTTTTATGTTTATTGATATTATCACGGGTTTTTGTCACGTTTTTTACCTTTTTATACTTTTGATAATATCAATAAATATAATGTTCTAAACTCAAAACTTAAAAAAAGACTACAGCTTTTTCTGTCAAAACAGAACGGACTAAATCTGGAGGTCCATTTTATCGATATCGACACAAATCCCCCGCAAACATCGTTATAAGGTACCTAGCGTCTTAGAATTAAATTACACCTCAGCATTCGCTAACTCCAAACAATAATCTTAACCCCCCCTCTCTTCCTCCCCTTGTTTTGCCCCCCCATCCCTTGAATTAAGCCTTTTATGACGATGTGTTGTTGCTACGTCTTGGTGAGGCGAGATAACTTGATAATGACTTCGGTTTTATCGACAAGGTACCATTTAAACACTATTTTGGTAGGAGATGATTTTGAAGTAAATTTATAACTATCCTACCTATATATATTGTAGAGTAGCATGTTGTGTAAGAAAGGGATGAAAGAACATGGTCTTGTTATAATCAGCCCAATATTTATTATTATTTATTTATTTAATTAGAACGGCATCAAATACCAGTTGCACTAATTAGGTATAGGAACATAATTACACACCAACTCATAGTTCAATACATTTCGACACCTTAATAATTAAATCTAGGACAATCATAATCCAGTCACATAAAAATGTTGAACGTCGTTCGAACACCGTACGAAGTAGACGTGTGTTAATTTTTGCTAAAAATCTAATAATCAGTGCCCTTCAAAATTAAATTCTACATTGCATAAAATAAAGTTCAATCAGTGCATTATTTGTGTCTGCAATTAGACTATTTTGCTTTTGCATTGGATACCGCATGGACAAAGACCGCTGACGACAACATCCTTGTGGCCAGTTGCGGCGCCCCTCACCCCCGTGGAACCAGTACAGTTGCTATTTTTCATCCATTCGCACAACGCTTTGTCTCGTTACTCATATCGCTCTGTTGTGTACATTGCTGCGCTTGGGATCACTAAGAACAACGTCTGCCTACCGGAGCCCGCATTGGTCCATTAAGTACCTATCTACGATGAGCCGACTTGAGCGTTCACCTCCAAATACTCCAAGGGGCGGTGGATCGCAACCTGACTTATCCAAGCTAAGTAATATGGCAGCGGACCCTCTTCTTAATACTATACGGAAAAGAAAAAGAGAATGCGACTGCTCTCAAGACGTTAGTGAAATTCGAGCTGAAATAACAGGTATGACTTCTCTGCTAGAGAAATTTATTGAATCCAACGCGCTTACAATGAGTCAAATGCAGACAAACATATCTGATGTCAAAACACAGATTACTGAAATAAAGGTTTCTAATGAACAAACTTTACGCCTAATCCGCGAAAATTTAGCTGATGTCAAATCTCAGATTAATGATATAAAATCCACGGCCTGTGGCATGGAAATGGAACAGAGTAACATTAAAACCCATGTGTCTCAGTTAGAAAATAAAATAAGTGTGGGTGAAAACAAAATTAAATCACTTGAATCTGAGCTAAATAACTTAAAACTAGCATCACCAACTGGATCATCTTCCCAGGCTAAAAATCAACCACTCATGAACGAAAAGTTAATTCGTGAAGTTCAAGATCGCAAAGAGAGAGAGAATAATATACTAGTCGTTGGTGTACCGGAACAAACTTCCTCTATTGCTGAAGAGAGAATATCTAAGGATGAGGCAGAAGTAATGAATATAACTAACTCAGTGAGCAACCAAATCCCTAAACCAACAAAAATTATTCGGATTGGGAAGTACAACGCGGGGAAAAATCGCAGAATTAAAGTCTGCTACGATACACCTACACCGGTAAAACAACTTCTACGCAACAGAGATAAACTACCCGTCAACATTAAGATGTTCTCAGACCAAACTCCGGCACAGCAAAAATACCTGCAAGATCTTAAAGACGAACTGGTCCGTCGCCAAAACAGCGGTGAGAGTGAACTTACTATAAAATATCTCAACGGGACACCCAGCATCATAAACACCACTCCAAAAAACTCCGAACAGTAAACGTCCCTATGGACGCAGCTACTACTTATCAAGTAACTGACTGTTATCAAAATATCCAAATAAGTAAATCTCGGCTGTCATTTTTCTACCTAAATGCTCGAAGTATTCGAAAAAAAGGAAAACTGGACGAAATAAAATGTATTATACATTCAATACCAACAACTACACACGTTATTCTTGTAACAGAAACCTGGATAAAAAATGAAACACAAGCCTTAGAACTTCAACTACCCAACTACTCACATTACTACAACTACCGGACGGACAAAACAGGAGGTGGAGTCTCGACCTTTGTCCACAACAGTTTGAAACATAGCTTGTCACAATCAAATTATTTGGATGGAAACAACTACTTGTGGATACGTCTGGAAAAGTTCGCACTGGAAGTGGGATTAGTATATAACCCCGGAGACACTAACTACAAAAGATTTCTCGAGACCTATGATTCGCAACTGCAACTAAGAAATAGGGCATTAGTATTCGGTGATTTTAACATCGACTTACTTAAGAAGGAAAAAGAAACAAGACAATACAAAGCACTCTTAAATGAAGCTGGATTTGAATTACTCAACAAAATCAGTAAACAATATTGTACCCGTCATTCAACAACAAGAAAATCTATTATTGATCATGTTAGCTCTAATCTAAAGAACAATAATTTCCATATGGCAATAATTAATTCATCACTGTCCGATCACAAGCAAATATATGTGGAACTAAAAAAGTTCAAGCCAAAGCCCAAGATAAAAACTAAATATGAAGCAATTGACTACGCTAAGTTGCACGCGACTGTTAAAGAAGATAAAATTGATGAATTGAACGACTTCAAGCTACTGGAAAATAAAATCAAAAAGTATACAGAAGACAGTAAAACAACAAAGACAAAAATTCTCAATGAACCCCAAAAAGACTGGATTAACAAAGATATACTTACAGGAATCAATCAAAGAAATTACCTATGGACAGAACACAAAAAGAACCCTAAAGATGAATCCTTGGAAACTGAATTTAAAACAAAGAGGGACCTTATAGCAAAATTAATACAGGACACCAAGAGTACCTACTATTACAAAGAATTTACAAAATGTTCAAATAAACCAAAACACATGTGGAACCTGATAAATAAACTAGCAAATAATAAAGGTAAACAAAGCTGTGCACCTCCAAAACTTATGGTAGATTCTAAACTAATAACAAATACTAGCGATATCTGTGAAGTATTTAATCAATACTTTTCTACAATAGGACCTCAACTGGCAGAACAAATTCCCATGAAGTTTCACGACATTTTTACTGCAGCTTTACCATACACCAGCATTGATAATTCCTCTGAATTATGTACCCTTGACCCATGTAGCGCTGATGAAATTTCCAAAATTATTGATAATCTTGATTCTAATTCAAGTTCAGGCCTAGATGAAATAAATACTAAGGTAATAAAATGTTTAAAAAACTTAATGATAAATAGCTTAACTAATTGCTTTAATAAATTGTTACTAGAAGGTGATTTTCCAGATACTTTAAAGATTTCAAAAGTAACTCCGATTTTCAAATCAGGTTCACAATCAGATCCTGGAAATTACAGACCGATTTCAGTTTTACCCATACTATCAAAAGTCCTAGAAAAAATTCTGTATAAACGACTAGAAACCTACTTAAATTCAATAAATTTTATTTATGAAAAACAGTACGGGTTTAGACCCAAAAGTAACACCCTATCAGCAACCATTGACCTAGTAACAAAGATTAAATCAAACATAGATAATAGGAAAATTGTACTTGGCATATTTATTGATCTAAAAAAAGCCTTTGATACCGCTAGCCATAGATTGTTAATAAAAAAACTAGAAACAATAGGTATCAAGGGTACAGCTCTAAACATGTTCAAATCATATTTAACGAATAGAGTCCAGGTAGTTAAAATCGATAATGCTCAAAGTAAAACAGCACCTATAACATGTGGAGTCCCCCAAGGTTCCATATTGGGACCACTTCTCTTCTTAATTTACATTAATAATATCCACGAAATAGGTTTGCATGGCCACATAACATTATACGCAGACGACACGTGTTTGTTTTACTTTGGATCAGCAATAAATGACATAATTCCGCAAGCTCAGTCAGATCTGAACACTCTCTTCTCTTGGTTACAGCACAACCTGTTAACAATTAATGTATTGAAGACATGTTACACCATCTTTAGGGCAAAAAATAAAATAATTGTACCATACAACCCACTTAAAATTAATAATATACCTGTACAAGAAAAAAGTTACGAAAAATATCTTGGTTTAAGAATGGATAGCGGCTTGTCGTGGAAAGCGCAGATTGAACACATTAAAACTAAACTTTCGTCACTCACTGGTTCACTCCGTAATATCGTTCGTTGTGTCCCACACCGAGTTCGCTATACCATCTATAATTCCTTGATAAAACCACACCTGATATATTTAATTGAAGTCTGGGGCAGTGCAGTCAAAACGAAATTAGCGGAACTTCAAATTATTCAAAACAAAATTATTAAATTATTATTTCATTACCCTTACTTATCACCAACCAAACAAATATATAAAGATACTAAATTAATGAACATCAAACAGTTATATATTTACAGCACATGCATACTTGTTCGTAAAATTTTAAAAGGCTGTCTCCATACTAGCCTATCATTTAAAACAGTGCGTCAAGTATCCAAGCAAAACACTCGTCGAGCCAGTTTTCTGGTTCTACCCAAGACGCGAACGAACTACGGTAAAAAAATGTTTACTTGTGAAGGCGCACAGCTTTATAACCAAATACCGTCAGATATTAAAAATGTAAACTCATTCAATGCATTTAAAACAAAACTTACGCAATACGTTGTTGATAAATACGTTTAATCTTATACCTAATTATTTAAGAGATGCATTGAATGGGTCACAACTTAGTTTTATACAGCAATGTACCTACTTACTACCTACCTACTTATTAACTCGAACGACCTACTGTTATGTTATAAATACTTTAAGTTATATGTTTTTCTCATGTAAGTGACATACTTTTTTGTCTTTTTGAGAATAAATTTCATTAAACCGAAAAATCATTATGTCAAGAGACAAAACATTTATACACTTAGGTATACTCTGATTTTTAATCTTCGACAATTTTTGTAAACAAAAAAAATCACTGTGTATAAGTGTCATGTATGTCTATCATATGTGTTACACATATGATACACATATGCTGACACTTAAACACACAGTGGCATATCTTGACATTTCTTTGTTTACAAAAATTGTCGAAGAGTAAAAATCAGAGTATAGATAATAATAATATGAATGTCAATATTATAAAAATAAAAATAACATTAATGTCAGAAAAAGATAAAGTAAGATTTTCATTAGACAAGTGTACCAAACCTTATCCTAATCACCTGGCTTGACGTAGGGTGTCCAGTAAAGAACCAGTGATACGATGAACGAGTTTGACGCATTGTCCAATACAACTACAAATTTTGTGGAAATTTTGACGGAAAATAAGTACTAATTATATACCTAGATTTTCTACCACTAGGGTTAAAATTAGCTCATGGAGGATTCGTCTACCATCGGACAGGTGGTCTGATCTCTAGATCGTCGCGTATAGACGCGACCACGGCTATTAAAGAATAGATAGCTATTCTTTAATCGCCGTGGTCAATAAATTATGTTCCGCAATCCTTTCAGTAAGTGAATTCTACATATCTATGACTTTCGTGTGGCGTCGTATATCAGATACAATACGACATAATATTCCTACAAGTGAGTAAGCCCTAAGCTTCTGCTACTATAAACAGTAAATATTAACAATTTATTTAACCCTAAAATATCACTTAACAGAACTGACCCGTTTTATCCATAACCCTCAATTGGTGGTGATATTGCTAAATTGGGCAAACAATTCACAAGGGTCCCAAAGACCTTAATTATTAGCAAGGTGCTTAAGGGTTGAATATACGATGTGTTAATACGACCCGATGTACGTCGTTGGTGATTAACCTAACCTAAATTAAATTTACCTGAAGATGGGTCGTTTCGACCTCTGTATTTGCATTGTGAACTATAATGTGTCTATTTTAGTAGGTAATTAGTATGACAGACAATACAAATTAAAATAACAGAGACAAATTCTATCTGTGCTAAAATTATTGTTTTTGCGGCCGACGAGCATAGCAGATTAGACGAAGAGTGACAAAATAGACGATTTCCATGAAGCTTAGAACACTGCATCCCAGAAACAGGCCGGCCATACCCCCCACCGCCACTGAAAGCAGAAATGGAAAAAAATCAAATTCAATTAAAAAAATATATCAGAAAAACAAAACAAAAAAAACAGAATCTACTTTATTATAATAAGTGTATGAAATGACGAAATCCGTAGAAGACCAATCAAAGTCACCAACATAGCTATCAGAATTAGCAAATTCCTAGAAATGGGAGGTCAACAATGGATGTTATATTGGTTATTGTTTTATAGGGTGCATGTGTCTAAATTCTTCAATTTCAGACTTTTTCCTGTATTTGTGTCCCAAAAGCTACAAGCATACCAAATTTCAGCATTGTGGGATTGCTGGAAGTACTCTAGAATTTTTGATATTTACGTTTTTTATTTTCCCTAATATCCCTACAATTTTTATTCAAAGCAGCTTCTTAGCAAGTTGAAGTGGCAATAGGCAGGTCATATAGCTCGCAGAACTGACAACCGTGGGGAATAAAGGTTCTCTAGTGGCAACCACAAACCGGACGACGCGGTAGAGGAAGGCTCTTCACTCGATGGACTAAAGACATTATAAACGTCACAGGAAGAAGGCAGGAAGGCAACTTTTGGACGGACTAGAATATACAGAAAAAGAGAAAGGGGTTTATTGGTGTCGCTTCTACACAATAAACAATAACAATCATACTAAAACTTAAATATTAAATACATTATATTTATAATACATATAAATACTATAACTTTAGACAAAGATGTAGATTAATTACCTAACACATCAGTAAAACCAAAGATAATATCGCGCCTGTACCTCATCCTGGGATAAGTCACCATACCCCACTGAAGGTTCGTTCCTAGAAACCATTCTTGCAGCACCTGAAATGAATTTAAATTGTAGACTAACCAGTAACCATCAAATATAGCACTTTATACTGAGACCTTACCATGAGCTGTTATAGCGATTCAGTTCAAAAACTATTCAGTACAAAATATCGGTTCGTCGTTGACATCCGTCATCATTGAATAACTTGAATCGCAGAAGTCTATAGACCTTCTGCTACTATTGTGCTTAAATATAGCTGTGGACATCATGGAATCGATATTTTGTATTACATAGTTTTTGAACTGAATCGCTATAAGAGCTCATGGCAAGGCCTCTGGTGTCCTTATGCTTCTAACATTGGATTGAAGAACGTAGTTGACATCATCACAAAGTGGAAAACATTCACAGTTAATTTTCTTTCCGTCTTTATCTTGCAGCACGAACAGTTCATCTGAAAGAAGAAAAACCGGTTAATTGCGAGTCGGACTCGCTTGGACAGGGTTGCGTATAAGTAGGCTAACATAGTAACCACTAGACCAATTAACTTATTAGCCAATCAACACCTGAAATCAGAATTTATTGATTTACGCTATATTCAGGGTGTTTTTTTTAAATGGGACAGTATGGGGATATCCGAATCCGTAAGAGATACGGGAAAACTGTGTTTGGAACCATTTGCTCATTTTGTATGAAAACGATTTTGGCATAGTTATTTTTTTGGTCAAGCGTGAGTTCTCTATAAAAATGAGTTGTTTTGATCAAATTTTTTTGAATGCGTATCGACTCAGTTTCATGTAAGGATTGTTTCATTATATAGGAAGAAAAAAATCTGAGCAGCAGAAGTTAGTCAAATTTAATAAAATGTTTTCTCATACAATTTGTAAGTAATCTGGTACCTACGTTAATAAAACTATCGCAATAAATTTTCGAAATGGCCTCCCTCTTGCTGTTTCCAGGTACGGGCACGTTTCAGAATACCTCTAGTGATTATACAAAGATGTTCTTATTAAAGTTTGACTAACTTCTACAGCTCTGAGTTTTCTCATTCCACGAGACCATCAGAGCAGTAGAGCAACATTCACCACACATCTTTTTCTAATGCCACTATAGGTGTTCTGAAACGTGCCCGTACCCGGAAACAGCAAGAGGGAGGCCATTTTGAAAATTTATTGCGATAGTTTTATTAACGTAGGTACCAGATTACTTACAAATTGTATGAGAAAACATTTTATTAAATTTGACTAACTTCTGCTGCTCAGATTTTTTTCTTCCTATATAATGAAACAATCCTTACATGAAACTGAGTCGATACGCATTAAAAAAAATTTGATCAAAACAACTCATTTTTATGGAGAACTCACGCTTGACCAAAAAAATAACTATGCCAAAATCGTTTTCATACAAAATGAGCAAATGGTTCCAAAGACAGTTTTCCCGTATCTCTAATGGATTCGGATATCCCCATACTGTCCCATTTAAAAAAAACATCCTGTATACGTTTGTGTTTGGTCATGTAACTCTATAATATGTATCAAATTTCAGCTTCTTTCTCCTTCTTAAAATTTCGGGTCCAGTAGATTTGAAGAGAATAGGTTATGACAGACAGTCACCTGAGTGATCCTATAATTTAATGGTTCCGTTTTTACCCTTGAGGCATGGAAACGCAAAAATTGTCTACAGAGTAAATGACGATATAATAGCGTGCTCAACGTAAATAGAGCTTGCTATAACGAGAAGTCGATGCAGCGTGGAATCTAAATGCCGGGAACAATTCATGAAATCCATAATATCGCGATGACCTTCAATAAAAAAAAAACAAATAAAAAATTGTATAAAAATTCTCTAAGATAAATATTTATAGATTTATTTGATAAAAATTATATGGAAACCACCTCTGAAGTATGACAAACCAAACAAAAAAAAGAACCATCGAGATCAATTCCTAATTGGCGGAGTAATCGTGGAGCAAACATACATAAAAAAAATATACAGTCGAATTGAGAACCTCCTCCTTTTTTTAAGTCGGTTGAAAATAAAACGATGACGCTGCAAAACTGTCGAGCATCCTTAACCTATGAGCATTTTGTTTAGTTTTGAAGTAGGTACAAAGTAAATAATATTAGACAAATACCTATGTAAAAGTAAAATCAATTTAAGGAATACAGAAATTAGAGAGTGTGTATAATATTTGTATAATAAAAAATAGGTACCTTCATATTTGGCGAGACACTTCAAGCCACGGACGTCGCATATTTTTTCGTCACCTGAAAAAAATAAGTTCCAAAATCACGCCGATGGGAATCAATCTCTTGCTCTTAAAATCCAGTAGGGACCTTGGAAAATTTCATCAAGAATTACAAAACTTAAGTATGGGTACCTATCCTTGATCTGAAGGTAGCGGACTACACAGTGTAGAAAGGCCCCTCTCGGTGCACCAACCACATTTTAAAGACTGCCAGAAGTCGGTGGATGGAAGCGGCTCAAGACCATTCTTCATGGATTCCATAGTGAGGCCTATATCCAGCAGTGGACTTCTACATGCTTAATAATGATATAAGCGCCAAAGATAACCAAATATCAATCGAAATGTTTCATTGGCAGCTTTATTGGTTTATGTTTAAACATGATTTTATATTAACAGAATAAATAAATAATAACCTGACATCAATAATTAACAAAAAAAAAAAAAAAATTTATTAAATCTATAACAAGGATAATAATCGTTGGTAATATAATCTACATACATATAATTGCTCTATTAAATGCCTACATGGTTTCTAACCATTAAGACTACCTGCCGATAATCAAATAAGATTTTGACCAATCCTCAAAATGGGTCCAAAAACCTCGGTCTGCTTTGCTGTTGCAATGCCCTGAGCACAGGATTCATATGAGATACTGCATATTTATGTATCTAACCACTAATTGTAATCATGCGAATGCAACAAATGTATTGAGTATTTTACTGAGGGAGGAAAACTATCCATACGCAAGCAATAATTGTATTAAGTATTGAGTATTTTACTGAGGAAGGAAAACTTACCATACAAAAGCAATAAATGAATTATCTGAAGTGTAACTTGGAGAATTGAATTGTATTGTATTAGGTAAGTATTGAGTAATTTACTGAGGAAGGAAAACTTACCAATCCTCCTATAGAAGTGAGGAATACATTTGCAGTACTTCAAGCAGAGCCGGATACGGCACTCCATACGACACAAAGTGTATGTGTAGATAGAGTTATGAAGGAGGTTGTTTTCATGAGGGAATCTACAGCGACGCTGGCCAATACTCAATCTGGGGAAACAGCAATTATAAGAGGAGGGTTTGATCTTTCTTCCTTTCCACAATGACAATATCGGTTTTGTCGCTTTGAGCACTTTCAAGTTCAAAACCAGAGGAGATCACTAGTAGCTAGCAAACGGGCGCTTATTTTGCACGCGAACGAAGTGTGCTTCTAATTTGGCTATTATTTCTTCAAACTCCATGAAACTTTGTACACATGATCGATACACTAATATCTAGATAGTGGTGCATTAGTTTCCTAAAAAATATCAAATCATAAAAGGACTTTGTATCTGAGCGACCACTCGTCCCGTGATACATAACAATAGGTACACGACACAAAAAAATTGTTACACAAAATCAAATAAAATCAACTTGTAGCAAATGCCAAATCTGCCAATTTATACAAAATTTTAGCCTCTTCTGATGATGGGCAAGGCAAAATATTATTCAGGATACCAATGTGTTCAAATCTGTTCCTACCTAAACATTAATTATCCTAAAAGTGAAACAAGTTAATTTGTGCTCTATTTTTTCATTCAATTTAAATAATTATATGACATGATGTGTATTAATAAACATGCACTAAGACACTTCGATTAATATAATTTAGTAAGCAGGTTCAGGTAGGGTGAAGTAATCTAATAGGGAAAACCAGTACGACTAAAATTCCCACTAAGGCATATGAATAAGACTAGAAAAAAATTCGTAAAGCGTATCTCCTCCTCCAAAATCCTCCGATCCTCAAACTACTAGCAAAATATAACATAACCAAACCAAACACTATTGTCATGATACATAATAGTAGGAATTTAGTGTAAATAAGGGCATTTTCAGGGAGGTTTCTGATATAAATTCAAATTGAAACTGATCAAAGATGTTGCAAGCTTTAAGAAGTTTGTATGTAAATGGTGACTCACTTAGCAGCCTCTGGTGCAGTGTAAACAGTGATAGCAGTGACGTACAACTTCATGTAGAAATCTTTCACAGAATGCTGGTACTTCGTTGATATGTCAGGTACCTCCAATGGTCCATGAATGTATACCTGAAAAGATGAAATTCTGTAGCAGCTAATCATTTTAATTAAATTGCACTATATTTTAATTGGTGGCACCTAAGTGACATCATATCTTAATTGGAACCTATTCTGACATATTTTTTTTGACAAGAGACCGAGAGAAGCGAGCTCAGAGACGCAGTGTAAGGAGGGAGGCGGAGAGAGTGTAGTGCGGATCGCTCATACCCTGATGAAGACCCTCGATTAGGGTTCAAACCTGTTGGTGCTTCTAACACATCGGTACATGAAAATTTCCCGTTTTACAAAATTAACAATTGTTAATTGTTCTATGAATAAATAAAATGAAATGTTACCGCCCAGACCCCTTATCCTGGACTACTTTCTCCAAAAGATAAGAGCTACTTACATTGTATCCCGTGGAAAGATTCATGACTTGTGCAAAAACTTCACCATCCAGTGGATGAATGTACAATGTTCTGTTGTGCGTCTCTATCACGTCCCATCGATTGGCATCTCTGTATCTGCGAATCACAAAATTCCCAATCGATGCAACGGGCCAAGCACACGAATTGATAATTTTTAGAGAGAGAAATATAATACACTTATCAAAAAAATCGAAACACTCTCATGGATTCGGATATCCCCATACTGTCCCATTTAAAAAAAACACCCTGCTTATCAAGATTTTCATCAAGGGATTTTCTGTCTTGATTTTATAAATTTGGAGCACCTTTAGTTAAAGGGTCGACACAGACATGCTACTGGATTCCATCTACGACCTTCGTATCTAAGGGTAGTAATTTGTAAAACCTTACCTGGGAGAGTTATAAATAGCCACTCTAGAGTTTACAGCATAACAGAGCCCCATCTCCGTGACCGTCGGCACAATATTGAGCATGATGCCCGATACTCCTATCGTCAGCGAGGGTTTGAAGATCGCTGACAGGTTCAGGATCAACCCCATGTAGTTTTCAGGGGCTATGCCAGTGTAGTCGGGCATTTTGTCGAAGGTCTCGTAGGATGCGTTGGAAAGGGCTATGATGAACTTTTCGAGTTTATCTTTGTCAGGTTCTTGGGAGTTTCTTGAAAGAAGATTACAAATTATTCTTAACGTCACATGCACAGAAATATAACGTTTTCAAAAATAAAAGAAATGTAAAGATCAACTTGAGAGGGAATGTACTTCTACTGCTTTACCGACTTCAATTTATATCTGATACATGGCAGAAAGAGTAAAAATACCTTGTACAGTACATCACTTGCAAACAAAGCCAATCTTCTGTATCATCTGTTATGTACTAGACTAACTACCTTTATTTGAATGTATTTATGTAGAACTACTATTTGTATCACGTTAAGAGTATTATTCGTTGTATTTATTACGGATTTGAGCAACTCAAAGAAAAAATTAAATTCTCGGGTAAAATGGTAAAAAAGGTTTGATGTAAGTACACAGAACAAAATACATGTTTGCTATTTAGTATGTAAATACATACTGCACATACAACTCCAACTTTTTAGCATCCAGCTTGTTGTCTGGACACACAGTTACGCATGGAAAGGTGGTGTTCCACGCATACATGTCCCGGTCCATGGAGACCACGGTGGGGGAGGACTGGTACCGCATCCAGGTGGTCTGCGAAAGGTATACGGATCCAAAGACTGAAAGGCCGACCACGGTCAGCCAAAGGAGTCTGTTGAAGATAGGATAGTGTTACTTAAAGACTTCAAAATAGTGCTTAAAAAGTTCAAAAAGACTCAGGATATATAATCCATACAAGTGGAAGATAACCGTGTTTCTGAGTTAAGCATGGCCTTCGTTATGGATTCAATCTGCAAATTATGAAAAAAATATAAGAAAACTTTTAACTCAACAAAACTACTCACATTTCAAACGGATGCCGCCCATACGCCACCAGATGATTCAATCCGTGTATAGAAGAAGTCTCGAGAAACAACTTGAAATACTTCTTGCTTTGAATCTTCAGGGTCTGCCGAAGGCTCTTCGTCTCCGACTTTAAGTAGCGGCTAACTTTCGGCGACCGGTGCAGATCTTCTCGAATGATTTGAGATTGATATGATCGCTCAGACATCATTTTAAGAGATAGCTTGGAAGGTTTCTATAAAATTAAATTTATCATATTTATTTTTTAATTCATCTTCAGAAATTTATTATCCATATAGACATACTCAAGCTTCATTAAGGGGCGTTCGTGCCTATAACCTATGAGTACCTATGAGTCAATAAAACAAAATCCTGTAAAATTATAGATTGTTTCTTCCATGGTACAATATTATTAAACTAAAATTATCGTGGCTTGGTATTCTTCAAGCGTGGTCACAGTCGCTGCTCATGAGGAAAGACTCTAAATGGTCAACGAAACGTCGCAGGAGAAAAGTATAGTACGTGGTGTATAGTCATAATTTTTCGAAAATATAGAACTGTATCATGGTTTTCTCCATGTTGACCACGAAATCCTGAACGTAATTTATTGAGGCTACCCTAACCAAGATAAAAATAGGAATGGCAATAGGAAGGCTCAGTGGCGTGCCTTGTGCGACACCATCAACTTACGTCTATCAGTGGACTTCGAAATAAAGCGTGCTGATGGAGGCAAAGCTAACAATTTAATGCAACTAATACTAACTACGGCAGTCTAATATTTATGTTTGTGGTACTCAATATTTTATGTTGTATTATTTTTGTTGTTTTAAAAAAATACTGATTGGTAATAAAGTTTAACTTCCATGTAACATGACATTGTATTGTGACCCTTATCCGAAATTAGATCTACCACGCGAAACAATGCTTGCCTCTCATAAACTATAACTAATAGTATAAATACGCTTGTCTGTACGTAGAGTATTTTTTTGGAAAATTGGATCGGTTGGTTTATGGGACTCAATTGTGGACATCACAAACAAGATGAGAATTTCGTAAAACTTGAGGATTTTAAACTTTTCCAATATAATCGACAACCCTACAAGCAAAACCCGTGAAAGTTAAGTTGATGTTATGGAGCAAGCATTTAATATAGGTATTACGTAACTAAGGGTAAAGTCAGAGACAAAAATTAGGCCATACAAATTAAATCACAATAAATAAACAACTTAAATCGATTATACCGGCTAATGACACTCGTGTCACCGATACATGAACATTTGTGTCACTATTCTCTAGGGCTGCCAGCCGTGACATGAAAATATACTCACTGAAAGGCAAAAATAGGCAAGCGTTTTCTGGATAAAAAAACATCGTCTTTTCAGGGTGAAAAATTGAGTGTCTTCTCATCCAACGACAACCCCACCGCGTACTGCTACAGCAAAGGGTGTAGCACTGCGTCATTTAAGGAAGTTATGATGTCTTATTAGCCATTTTAGCGGCTATTAAAAAAGTAAAAATGGATCACTGTGATGCCTAGTTGGAGGTAAGTACAAGCTGGATCATGGCAACCGTACATGACATGATTGTAGCCTGTCACATACATAGCATGTAGTTTAGCAGGTTTAAGTAGCAACCCTATTGTTTGACAACGTAATGATATCTAACGAATGTATTCGTGCGTTTAATGAGTGACGTCAATATTAATGAGTGCCCACTTCATTACAACTGTAATATGTTATGATGCCTTTTTGCTAATTTCAGCCCTGATTTTCTGACAAAACATAAAAATCATTATCTATATTTTCTAATTTAAATCTAGGCTCCATTCGAACAAAACTTTTGTCTTCATTCTATAATTGTATTTTAGTTGTTCTTAGACGATGTAGTAATAACTATATTATATTCAAAATGAAAGCAATAACTACTGTGTAGATTTTCAAATTCGTTTGCTTTCGATGAGAAGGTATTCCAGAAACTCAAAGGCTTTTCCAAAACCTAATTATGAGCTTGTTTTGTTGTTAGTAAATACGTTTAAACTTATTAATTCACGGTCATTAATAAGATACCAGGCGAGCAAAACTCGACCGGAGCTAACTTCGTATCTGCTTCCGCTAACTACTAAAAGATGGTAATGAAGCGCACTCACCTTTTAATACCCATCTCTGTCTGGCTTATGCAAAATTTGTATGGTTGTCTCGCCCTAAGCGGCTGTCACAACCACAGCGGCCGATCCAGACGGTGACAAGAAATTAATTAGGGGAAGCCGGGGAAAATAATGGTCCGCCGTGATTTTTAAATGAAATTTATTTTCTCCACTTCATTTATTTCTCGGCGACATGACACTTCGGAAATTATTAGACTTTGTAGGGATTTCGTTTCCGTAGGTAAGATTTCTTGTTTACCTTTGGGAGAATTTTTATGGGAACCTATTTGTTATAAATTTGCTTGCAAATTTTTAAGGAAATAAAACTGAAATTATTATGACTTCGTTTTTAAACGTCACAGAAGTTTTTCTTGTCTTTGCAATATTGATATTGGTTCAAATTAAAAGTTAATTCTTTAGTAAGTTAATGTTTCTCTACAGGTACCGCTAAGAACTTGATGTTTTGCTTACAATACCAATTTCCACTTCGAAATACATTTACAAAAAGGTTACTACTATTTCTTGATACTGGTTGTTTTTGGGTCACCCTGTGTTAGATTAAAGACATATTGTGGCCCTGAAAAGGGCCTAGTGCTCAATGGTGAAGGTTTTCACAGACATGTCTTCCGAGTTTTTAATTCTAGAACAAGCTGATTTCCTCACACTTTTTTCTTTCACTGTTACATAGTTTAAAAATAAGATATTCTGTGTAACACCCAACACGCAAAAACTCACATACATATTAGTCCTGATTCCACACTAGGATTCCCTGTGTCTTGGATATCAGGAACTGGACCCAGAAGAAATATTAGCAGATTATGCAAACATTTCTTCTGCAGCGGGAATCAAACCCTGCCGAGCCACGGAGGTCGTCATATGTGTATGAAAAACATTAACATTTTATCCTAAATATTTTTTAATATTATAACAACAGGAAACGCAAAAGTGTGAACATCAAAGAACGTTACAATTATTAATGAAACTGTTAATAATGAGTCAACAGAGACTATAATTTATCAAAACTGTTGACTTCTGAGCCATCTTGTCTCCGGACTGTCAGAGAACATTCAGGAAGCATTCAGAACATTCCTTGCCGATCGATGATGGGAAAAATGTAATTACCCCCGCTTTCTCAAATTCTAATGTGCATGGTCATTATCACCTACTTGGTGTCGAATGCTGGACGAGGTCTTCATCGAATAAAACGGGGGGATTTACCATAATCACCACGCATGGCAGATGGATTGGTGATTGCAATTATTGGTACTACTCTATGGTGGATACTGCTGCCCATCTCCTGGTGTAATCCCTTTTATAACATCCACGGGAGGAGATGGAGACGTCTATTCTCAGGCCGGAGAAAAATTCTCTTAATAGGTACATCGCTGTAATAATTAGCCCTAACCTAACCAAACTAAGTTAAAAACTTGTGTCTTGGTTAGTAGTAGTTTCCTTTTTACATTGAATTAAGTACATGCTCAAATTGCTCATGTGTATGTATATGGCAATAAGTATAAGAAATAAAAAAAACAGATAAAATGCAGAACATAAGATTAGTCTAAACAATTCTAAAAGTAATACTTTACAACTTATTAGCACATAAATATAACTTTGAGTATTAAGCATTGCTTAGAACAATATTAATTGTTAAATAAATTATTGTTTAAGATGCTTAATAAACTGTTCTTAAAAGTAAGGCTGAAAATCAAAGTAAAAAGTTAAAAGTTTTGCAAATAAACGAACACCTATGAATTAATTACTTACTGAAAACCGAAAAAGGGCAAGAACACACCAAGTAATTGAACAAGCTGAGTTTCTTCAAGTCTGAGATGTTCGTATATTTACAGGAAGTAAATTGTAAATATTACGAGCAACGCTGAGGTGGAATCTAGGAGGGTCAGGTAAGTATGGAATAGGTGCATAATGGTAGGCCTTTTCACAGACAAAAATGGTTTAACGAAAAACAACTGTTCTGTGTAAATAGGTAATAGTAATTGATATACTGATTAGTTGAAGTGGCAATGAGTAGGTCATTTATCTCGCAGAACTGACAACCGTTAAGGAATAAAGGTTCTCGAGTGGCGACCACAAACCGGACGACGCGGTAGAGAAAGGACTTCCACTCGATGGACTAAAGACATTATTAACGTCACAGAAAGTCGGTGGATGGAGGTAGCTCAAGACCATTCATCGTGGCATTCTGAGGCCCATGTCTAGCAGTGGACTTCTACATGCTGATGATGATGATGAGAAAAAAAAGAAAATTTCATTTATTGAAGTCAAAGCTACGACAAAATACTAGCGAATAAAAAAGAACTAACGTATGTGTAGATTTTGAAGATAAAATCGATTGTTCTATAAGACACTATAGAAATATATTATGTAGTACCTAATACCTACATTAAAGTAATATCTTTTTCTTCCGCAAAGCAGCACACGCACTCGCATTGCTGTGCTCTGGTTTATAAAGGTATTGTTTTCAGTGAAATTACCAGGTACACGAGACTTTTACCTTTGCCTCATGGTGGCGCATAGCAGGCGCAGTGCAATCCCACATAGTTTTCGTTCCAGGTGGACATGACTTGTGAGGTGATGCTTTGATAAAGGCTTAGGATACGTATCATCAGATGGGCCAATGCTTGTTCCATCAAAAATTCAAATAAAAATAAAAAAGTCAACGTCATAATGGATTAATGAGAATCCACCTTCATATTTAGCCCACCATCGGCACCGCCACTTAATTTGAATATCTAGCAAGAGTGTTTAATAAAACATCGCAAGTTGATTTACGTACAAATCCGTACCTTCGCTTTCGTGTAAACACGCCCTTACAGTACCTCCACGATTCAATGTAAACATACCCTTACAATTTCGATGGCTTTATTTGAATTTTCAGAGTTAATTTTGATGTTACTTTGTTTGATTTGCGTATTTTGGTTATGGGCTGATGAAATTAATTAGTGGAGTAAAGTTATGTAACCTACATATACCTAACCTACATACTTAAAATAGATAACAAGTCTTACTAGTAACTAGTCTACCTAATTAACTTTTTGTCACTAAAATACTTTGTTGTAATGCTTTGTTGCTGAAAAAAGCAAAGTATAGTAGATTATGCACTAAGGGAATAAAGCAGTGTCTTATGTCGCGGGCGGCATATTGAACCCTGAGCGTAAAGAGGGACTCTAAAGTTAACTCCCGAGTGTAGCGAGGGAGTTATATAGAGTCCTGAGTGAAGCGAGGGGTTCAAGCTGCCCAAGAAGAAGACATGCTTTATTCCAGAGTAGCATACTCTACTTTTCACACTTTCTGCGAGACAATAAAAAGCCAGGGCTTGTTTTGATTTTTGCGGTAGTAGATTATCAATAATCTCTAAAGCGTCCGTTTTGATAAACTTTGTAGTAGAATCACTATCGTTTGTAATTTTTTATCAACATGAATATTGCAATAAAATTTACTCAAAATCACAGCACCAAACACGCGCACAGCGTGTTTGGTGCTGTGATTTTCAGTAAATTTTATTGCAATATTCATGTTAATAAAAAATGTCATGTGAAACAAAAGAGTTTTTGTAAACGCACCTTTTCCTTTTTATTTTGAGTTCTGCAGTTCGAGCAGGTGGTGTGAAAATAAGTTTTCACACCACCTGCTCGACAATGTCCAATTACAAATCATGCAACCTCAACGTAAAGTAAAGCATTGTCTCTCTAGGGATATAAAGTTGTATGAAACTCCCTAGGGAATAAAGTGATTTGAATTTGGAACGTCATATTCGTGTGCTACTCGTGGAAAACTCTTTGTAAAAAAATACCCATATGGCATTGTAAAGAGGTTTGTTCGAAAATCGAACTGGCCGCCATAAGCAAAACTCGAAAAAAAGAAAAAGGTGCGTTTACAAAGAATGTGAAACAAAAGATTCTTTACACGCTGTGCGTGTTTGGTGCTGTGATTTTCAGTAAATTTGATTGCAATATTCATGTTGATAAAAAATTACAAACGATAGTGATTCTACTCCAAAGTTTATCAATACAGACGCTTTAGAGATTATTGATAATCTACTACTGCAAAAATCAAAACAAGTCCTGGCTTTTTATTGTCTCGCAGAAAGTGTGAAAAGTAGAGTATGCTCCTCTGGAATAAAGCCTGTCTTCGTCTTGGGCAGCTTGAACCCCTCGCTTCACTCAGGACTCTATATAACTCCCTCGCTACACTCGGGAGTTAACTTTAGAGTCCCTCGTTACACTCAGGGTTCAATATGCCGCCCGCGACATAAGACACTGCTTTATTCCCTTAGTGCATAATCTACTATTATATACTACCTACTTTTGGGTTTTTTTTGTGCACTACCTCGAAATTGTTTTCCACATACACAAACATTGAATGAAGGAAGAGAATGCTATCTAGCATTAAGTTCGGATCGCCTCTGTACAATACTTTTAAGTTGTGCAATAAAGAATTTTCTATAATTAAATAAATGCTGGACATTTCACACAACATTATCTAGCCCCAAGCTAAGGAGAGCTTGTGTTATGGAGACTATAGATAACCATTACATAGATAGATATTTTTATTATACATAGAAAATACACCCTGAACAAATATCTGCAGATCGTACAAATATTTGTTCCGAGGCGGTAATCGAACCCGCAACCTCCTGCGTCGCTAGGCAAACCTTCGCCCGCCGCGCCACAGAGGTCGTCAAAACTATAGCAATTAATTGTATCGTCAAAACTATCAACGCTATAGCGGGATTTGCGCTTAGATTTGCATGATAGTGCGTTTTACTGAAACGAAATATATTATTCCTGGTATTTTCTAACTGGAAACACAATTATTGTATTCTATTGGAACGGATCAGGCGAATGATGGAGGTGCAAAAACAAAATGTCGGCAGACAGACAAATCGGACGGCGCAATGGATGGGCTTGCATGTTTCAACTAGGGATGGGACGGGTGGGGTTAAAATATATCGATAAGGTTGGTAAAAAACTTAGGTAGAGTCTGTTCAGAAAGATAGCCGTCGTAGCCAAATTGTGAACTAACGTTGTGAACTACATTATTAAAAGCATAATTAGGAGCTGGTTTCTTTCTGTCGGTATTTTGAGTCATAAATTAAAGAAATAGTAACAATTGTAATAGGATCAAAATAGAAAAGACGCGCTATTGTGTTTCCCGCTAAACAAAAAAGGTAACTAAGCACAGTAGCGCCCTCCAATCCCACGACGGGTCTCTCGCTGAACAGACTCTGTATAATAGCGTAGCTATTTGGAACCGCACTTGCTAATCTAGAGTGCTTCTTAAAGATAAATAAAATAAATAAATGCTGGACATTTCACACAACATTCAAAGAAAAAGATTTGAAAGAGATTCAAATGCGGAGATCGGTCTATATGTTCTAGAAACTATTAAGAGAGTGGGTATGTTTTTCATCCCATACACGAAAACACATGTATCTTCGGTTTTTACTCAGTATCGACTCACGAATCATTAGCGCATAGTGCACATTCAGTGCTATTGAAGTACGGACGTGTAGAATCCGTTACAAGGAAATCTGTAGAAGAACCAAAGTCAACGACATAGCTGTCAGAATTGCAAGTGGAAGTGAAAATGGGCAGGTCATATAGCTCGCGAAACTGACAACCGTTGGGAAATAAAGATTTTTGGATAGCGACCACAAACCGGACGGAAGGAAGGCCCTCCACTCCGAGAGGGGCTTATATAAGATCGTTCATCAAGGCATTCTAGGGGAGAGGTCTATGCCCAGCTGTGGACTTCTACAGGCTGATGATGATGATGATGATGATGATAATGTCTGACGGATAGAGCCCCGTCTGGTTAAATTATTTCTCTACTTCTCTATTCTCTATTTCCTGTAACACAGTGAAAGCTAACACAGGAAGAACTGTTTCACTAACTAAATGTTAGCATATTCTTTGTGTAATAAATATTTTATATTTTTTTATATTTTATATTTCATCGATAAAAGTTCAATTAACTATACCATCTCTACGGAAGCAAGGTGATGAGCGTACATTTCGGTGCTGTCTGCTCCATTGGCGATCCGACGTGACGGATGGCGCCCCCGACAGGTACTCTTGATTTGTGTTATTCTCGATCCGATATTAATCTTTTGCTCTTGTTCATTTTAATTTAATTGACTGATGCTCTATCACCTGTCTCCTCTATACCTATACCTATACCTAAACACAATGATTAAATAGACCCGTTTCAAGCTGCAACTAATAATAACAATTCGAATACGAGTATCCGTTCGTAATCCGCAAATGTTTCAGTGTTGAAATGTCGTGACGTTTGTACAAAGAAAAACAAGTAATCAGAGGGAGAAGTAAAGTCACAGCAGAGCTTTTTGTTGTATGCAGCCTAGAACAATACACTTGGCAGTTACTGGGACCTGAGGCCGTAGACAAAGTAACTTTCTAATAGCGATGACGCTAGTAGAAAAGTCCAAAATGTATGAGATTGACGTAAGCTATCGATATGTCACGTGATCTTATGTATTGAATTACGGCTGTAATAACTTTTCATTTAAAAAACCGACTTCCTCCATTGTTTTCGACTAAATATTTGGATGAAAAAAAATGATGAAAGAACCATAGTGGTGAAAGGATTATGATACTTTTTGAATGCAAATGCTTGGTTTGTTGCTGAAAATATCAAAATCGCCATATGTATGCCTACAATATTTGAGGAGTTCCCTCAATTCCTCATGGATCCCATCATCAGAACTGGATTCTGAAAAAAATTGGAATCCAATCTGGAAGTATATCTATTCAAATAAAAAAAGAATTTTCCAAATCGGTTCATAAACGCCGGAGATATGCGGTAACAAACATACAAAAAATATATATATATATATATATACAACCGAATTGAGAACCTCCTCCTTTTTGAGAAGTCGATTAAAAATGGAATCAC
The DNA here is from genome assembly GCA_951392215.1 of Epirrita christyi. Taxonomy (NCBI): domain Eukaryota; kingdom Metazoa; phylum Arthropoda; class Insecta; order Lepidoptera; family Geometridae; genus Epirrita; species Epirrita christyi. The sequence continues at coordinate 16,092,778 of OX595841.1, read as the reverse complement.
TTCGAAGCGAATGTCGTTTGGCTAGGCCCTCTGGGACCTTTAATCATCTAGTAGAGGAGGTACAGACAATAGCACAAACTGGTTACCTCCATGTGTTTAGAGATTAAACTAAGTACAAATTTTTCAATCATACGCAAAAAATGTGATAAAAAATTCAGAAAATAATAATGCTTTTTGATATACTTATGACTGTTTATAGTTTATGTATTGTAAGTATATAGAGAAAGTAAGAAGGTTGGACTATCACTAAACGCATCCAAGACAAAGATTTTAACTAATGGAGAGTTTCATAACGTAATTATAGAGAGTAGGATGATAGAGTATGTACAAGATTATGTGTATCTTGGACAATTGATATCATTTGAAGGTTGTACTGAAAAAGACATACAAAGAAGGATTGCTCTAGCATGGAAAAAGTACTGGGGACTTAAAGAAATAATGAAGAACAAAGAAGTTAGGATACACTTAAAGAAAAAAGTCTATGAAATAGCAATACTACCATGTCTCACATACGGCTGCCAGACATGGTCTTTGAGAAAAGAAGATGAAGAAAAACTTGCTGTTTGCCAAAGGAAAATGGAGAGAAGCATCCTAGGTATAAAAATTTCAGACAGAATTAGTAACAAGATTATACGGGAACGAACGAAATTAGTAGATGTGAAGGAAAGAGTGAGACTGTTGAAGTGGAACTGGGCTGGACATATTTGTAGATCACAAAATGATAGATGGGCAAAGAGAGTGACAGAGTGGATTCCACTGGAATGTAAGAGGAGGCAAGGAAGACCAAGAAAGAGATGGCGAGATATTTTTGTTCAACAATGTGGTCCGGACTGGATGAGGAAGGCGCGGGAAAGGGATGTGTGGAGGGATTTAGGGGAGGCCTACGCCAGTAAGGCGACTACTATAAATTAGATAGATTAAATTGAATATAAATTAGATGTAAGTTAAGTGTAGATTAAGTACAAACTATATAAAATACAGAGCACTAAAAATGATTGTTAGTACTTAACGTTTTCTTTAGATTTTTGTTTTAGATGTAGTAGAAATAAAGGCTATTTTATTTTATTTTATTTTATTTTATTTATTGTAAGTATATAATGTATGTATTTATATATTTATTATATACCTGCTATTTGTTAGTTTATGTTAACCTATCTAATGTATGTTTAACTATTATACCTAAGTATATAAAGTACTACCTAATTCTTCTCCGCGTATTATGCACCACCTACATACATTTATCCGCTACACAAAGGTTAGCTAGTACAAAATGTTTCCTAGCATTAAGTTCGCCAACGTATATGGTTTGTTTTTTGTGCAATAAAGAATGTTCTATTCTATTCTATTTTATCGATTGTAGTTTAATTTATCAATACTCAGGGGGTAAACAATTTATGCTGATGTCTTTACCATTATTGTTCCAATAAAGTTTTTTTTTTATTATAGGTCATAGACAGACTACACGTGCTGTTTTCTTTACTTTTCTTTTTTTTTGTATAAACTTAAAAATAAACTGCTGAATAAATTCTAAACAGTTTAAAATAAAACATTCATTTCTAAAATTCCCATTAAAAAGCTAATAAACGCTGAAGAAACGACACACGGCACCAACGATCATAAGATCGTTGCACGGCACACACCCACTAATATAAAGGTCGTTTCACACGAGCCGGCGATAAGGACGACAGTAAAAGGCTCTAACCCAACACCCAACAACACCCAAAATGTAATGTGAGGTCGGGCAAATAATGATTTCATCGTCATCATCTCCTAATCTGCGTCTCACTGCTTAGCAAAGCTCCAAAGTGTCCTCCTACACACATTTAATGACCATCGACGACATCTGTGGTGTGGCCGGCGAGTAGTAGTAGCTATGGAGATGGGAGAGGTGCGGGTTCGATTCCCGCTGCGGGTCAAATGTTTGCATCATCTGCAAACAATTGGTCTCTCGGTCGGCTGATATCAACGGGTCTGGGTGTTGTGGTACCATGGTACTCGTATTTCCTTGATACCCACAACACAGGGAATCCTAGTGTGGGATCAGGACTGCGTGACTGTTGGGTGTTATTATACCACAAATTCATCCAACTGTTATTTGGTCTAATTGCGAATTTGATGAATTGGACTAAATGAGCATTTAATTAAACGATGTATGACCATTCGTCGGGAGGGCAGGGAGGCAAGGCGTGTTCACATGACTCATTGCAATCCCACCTTTATAGTTTTTAGGTTAGGTTAGGAACAAACCTAATAAGAACGACAATAAACGGCAGGCAAATCGCTCCTGCGAGGTAACGCCTAATAAAAATTCCAGCAAATCAATACGTTCTCTTTTACGCTTTTTGTATTGTATTTTATTCTGTTATTCGCCTTTAGCTCGTGTTAAAGGGACAATTCCGGGATCTAGTTGGTTTGTAGCGCAATATGCGAGTCTTGATACTTTGCTCTACCGGCTAGACACAGAGGATCGAAATGTTTTTTATAGAAGTAGAGCTTTTTTATTAGAGAGTTCGTCCGGGGAAGTTTTACAACCATGCCTATTTCTGCCAAAGTTTTTTCTTGATGGTCTTTCAGCAAAATGTACGTTGTAAAATACAAATCTACAAAATACCTACATATGTATGTGTACCTATTAAAAATAGTAAATAGTATTATAATCGTTTTTTTATTATTATTTATTAATAAATCAACACGAAATTTGATTTTCATACACTTAAAAAACCCTTAAGGGTTTGTTCCAAGTATATACATCCTCTTTTGGTGTAAAAAACGATCTTACTAAATCTACCCTCTTCATATCCTAAATTAACAATACTAAAAACAAACAACAAGCCTACCAGGTGCCTACTAATAACATAGTAGAAGTAAGTAGTTAGGTACTTGTTACGTACCTACATAATTATATCGTACTGAGATTGCGTGCGACGATAGTTAGCGCGCGGCAAGCTCTGGCTGAGCGAATAACCGGTAACCAAGCCAAGACCCAGCCGGCACATAGCCAATCAGCTGAGTCGAATACTTGGTTACGAGAATACAGGTTGTGCATTAAAAGTGAGTGAGTGTATGTAATAAGTATGTAAATAGTATTCAAAGTCTCTTGAGCCTGTTATTTCATCCGTACTCTTCAAACCGATACACAGCAATGCGAGCACTACTGCTTGGACTAATATAGAATGATAATAATTATGATAATTTCTATCAAAAATAAAGAATGATGTAAGACGTTATCTAAAACTATAAAGTATCAAATAACCCCGTCGCACTACAAGAGCAACAGTAAATAGAATACACGTTGGATTCCGTGTTCTATCTATGCGATTTGCATGTCTTTGCTTGTGTGTGGGTGTGTGAACGTGTGGGTGGGTGTGTGGGTGTGTGTGTACCGATTGACATAAAGGAGCTAAATGCCGTGGGGTGTGAACAAGCGATAAAGGTTGGGACACACGAGAGATTTTTTTAATGCTAATTATAAAAAAAAACGTGTGGTACCTATCATATACTCTAGAACATAGAGTACTAATAAATAAAAAGCTAAGAGATTCTTTGCATACTCCTGTTTAAGTTCAAAATGGCGTCCATTTCTTTAAAATTCTGACAACACATTTGTGTTCAATGATCACAGGCAGTTTCAAATATCGATTGTGAAAGTAATCGATACATTAGGTAACAAGTTCTAATGGTGCAGTGGACGACTAGCCGGCTGAGATGCAGTTCGTCAAACAACCATCGTTGTGGCAGTTTTGGGGCTGGTCGTTGAGAATAAACCCTCCTCCGTCGTTTCTTCATTGCTGAGGATTGACTCCCTTCGTGCAGCCTGTTTACTGCTTGCCTCCATCAGTTATGTCAGTCAACTGACTCGTTAAATGGCTCCTTGGTTAGTTTATAATTTTTAACCGACTTCCCAAAAAAGGAGGAGGTTCTCAGTTCGGTTGTATTTTTTAATTTTTTTATTTTTATGTTTGTTACCGGATATCTCCGGCGTTTATGAACCGATTTGGAAAATTCTTTTTTTATTTGAATAGATATACTTCCAGATTGGTTTCATTTTTTTCAGAATCCAGTTCTAATGATGGAATCCACGAGGAATTGAGGGAACTCCTCAAATATTGTAGGCATACATATGGCAATTTTGATATTTTCAGCAACAAACCAAGCATTTGCATTCAAAAAGTATCATAATCCTTTCAAAACTATGGTTGTTTCATAATTTTTTTTTCATTCAAATATTTAGTCGAATACAATGGCGGAAGTCGGTTTTTAAAATGAAAAGTTATTGAATGAATTATTTGTTTGAACCACTTAACTTTAATGTGACTGTGAGAAAACCACCTGTCATGAATATCAGGTTAAAATATAAGACAAACTTCGGTGTAGCGGTTGTTGGTTTTCTATCGGTTATGATCCTCTATGTTTGCATAGCCTTGTATATTTTTGCAGCTTCACTATAATACTTAATTATTATTTAGATTTGAATACTACGTTAAATTTAAATAGAGAGCTTGGTGTGTCCCTGGCATTTCTCCGTATTTATTGGCACGTAGAGAGCGATTGGCGAAAAATTCCAATAAAAGTCCTGCCGGTATTCGAGGCGACAAGAATAATGTTTAATTTGTCCGATTAGGGTCGAGGAGATTTACGATTAAATATATGCGAGCTTTAACGGCCCGAATCAAAGACAAAGTTGTAATGGAATAATAGGGACAGTGTTTCCATGAACTACAGATTATTTTGTTCTGAAACTGTGGATTCGAACACCATGTTAGATACTTCATCATCATCATCAACAGGCTGTTCCATTTTATCCAAAACATAAGTACCTACTCCTTAACGACCGTTTACGTTTTGGGGGTACAGTGGTAGAGACAAGTGGAACATGGCAAAAATTATAATAATTAAATAATTGGTAATTATAATTTTTGCCTGTCTCCTTGTTAAGGCGTCGTGGATTCGATCCTCTCTTGTGACACCAATGCACCTGCTAAGTGTGGTGATTGAGAATTCCCCCCTTTTTTGGGGGAGGCTTCGTCCAGCACTGGACGTTTACCAGCTGATGATAATGAAACAAACTGGTATTTGTAATTTTTTTGACTTACTTATTTATAACAACAGTGGCTTTGTTAATCTACATCACAAAATGTCATATTCCAGCAAAAACTTCAGCTGGTTACGGTAGCTATAGCCTTGTCCCTTTAGGATTATTCGGATCAACGTAATAGTTTTGGACACATGTGGCATATGTCACCTGGGATTAGTGACGTCCACTATAGGTTTATATCGGTAATTCCTTTGTCAACCTACTTATTATCCCGACAAAATAATGTAGTACAGTAAGAGTTTTGAGAGGACGAGTAGATTGGTAAGAGTACTTCAGGATTTGGATATGCATCTAAAAAGTCATAAGTATAGTTATATTCTAAGGGCCTTATTCATAATCATTTTTAAATCCTATTTTAATTAAAATTGCTTTTGTTTTGTTCTCTCTAGTGTAAACCGTCATACGTCAAAACAAGACAAAAGCTACATTTACTAAATTAGGTTTCAAAAATGATTATGAATAAAGGGGGTAAAATTCTTCAATTCTTTAATTTCTTTCTTTAAAAAATCCCCCACTTTACAAGTGTAAGGGGAAAAAAATGATGAAGCTGTGACAGACGGGTATGGATGGACGGACGGACGGCCGAACGATCTTATGAGGGTTCCTGAGCTAAATTGGAACCATGAAACGAAAGAAAATGCCAAACAAAATTAACGCTACAACTATGGCATTTTTTTTAAATACCGACTTTTGAAATGTTTATTACGTAAATAAGAAATATTAATATAATAATTTCAAGTCATTATGACTGGTAGCAATGCCATGATCCCATGGAAGGTCCTGGAAGGCGAGTCTGTTAAGGAGTAGAACTTCTAGTGAAAGAGTTCGTCTGGGGAAGTACTACCACCGTGCCTATTTCTGCCGCCAAGCAGTAGTGCTCGCATTGCTGTGTTTCGGTTTGAAAGGTACGGGTGCTGGTTAAATTACAGGCATATGAGACTTTTCATCTTTATGTCTCAAGGTCGGCAGCGCGCGTGTGATGCCTCTGGTGTTGCAGGCATCCATAGGCTACAGTAACTTCTTTCCATCAGGTTGGCCGTATGCTTGTTTGCTTGCCAAGTAGCATAAAAAAGGCTCCTGAATATACTATAATAGTTCGTTCAGCAAAGCCACATAAACAATAATTGAACATCCTTCTGAAGCAATTTTGTCTTCACCAAAACTTGGTAGGGGTAGAGTATAATCTTCAGTTTTTCATAGTGTTTTGTCAAAAAAATATTGTGTTCGTATGTAGATGATGTGATTATCTGCGGGCGGCAATAAAAGTAACTGGAGTGTGCAGCGCTCACCTCAGCGAAATGCAATTAGATGCGTCTCCCGAGACTGACGAACGGCGAACTAGAGCAGGAGCCCAGCGCACAAAGTACTAGATAATAATAGACCCCTTTCCCTACGAAGACGACGAACAGGACGGACGCAATATACGAACTTCTGAAAAGGTTAGTGGGAAGGCAAACAACAATATACGGGGGTCACCCTCTATGTAGATCTGTATCAAAGAACTAGATAGGTGAAAAAATTCAGATTCTGTATTGCATTTAAGTTCCCATCCTGTATATGTGGCATATCTTCGAAGTAATTTGGCATTAGAACATTCCAGTTTTTCTCGCGATACTATAGTATCAATATAGTACAATAGTATAATATAGTACTAGTATATATAGTAGTGTAGTACCTACTATAGTATCTATACGGTAAGCATATATCCTTTACCGCTTTCCGTATAGAGTTTGTCCAGAAGGAGACCCGTCGTAGGATTTTCCTTATTTTTTTAGCGGGCAATACGATATCGCGTCTGTTCCGTTTTGATCCAATAGGAGAAATATTTACAGATGTAATAACATCTGTAAATATTTCTTTAGTTTATGATTAAAAATGCCGACAGAAAGAAACGAGCATCTAATTATGGTTGTAATTATGTAGTCGGTTAGTTCACAATTGACATTATTTTGACATTATTTTTATATTTTTATTATTCTGTTTTTTCTGTTGTTTTGACTATGTGTTTGTTTTTCTGTGTGAAAATTAATTCAATTGTTTAATTATTTGATTGTGTGACCCCTTTAATAAGTGTAATTGGTACAGTAAAATAAATAAATAAATAAACAAATTGGCCACGACGGCTCTCTTTATGAACAGACTCTACCGATGGCTAAGATCAACAGTCGGATCGTTTATCTATGGGCTACACTTGAAATTAGAATGATTAAGTATACGAATCGTACCCTTAGCTCTCGGACTACAAGCCCCCGTGCCTGATTTACATATAAATTGTAGCTAACTCACGTGGCGTCTGTTACTTTTAACTGCTGTAACCGCACTCTTGTGGCCCTCTGTCTGTCCTCTGCCTTTCGAAACATTAAATAGAAAAAAGATTTTTTAAATGTTTACGATTCGAATTAAATACTTAGATATTTTAATCATATAATCATAATCATCATCCTCATCAGACTGTTACGTCCACTGCTGGACGAGGCCCCATTGGAAACAATGGTGGGATTTGCTACAGTCACCATGCTTGGCAGGCGGATTGGTGTTGTGTACTCAGGTGGATGCTGCTGCCCATCCCCTCGTGTAATCCCTTAGTAAAGGTACATCTACGGGAGGAAAAGGAGGAGTCTATTTTTAGGCCAGACACACTACGGCACAGTATGTGTTATCATCATACAGGGTATAAAATGCTACACCAGTAAACTAAAACGTGTCTATTTTCGATCAAATGTCACCGAAAAGCACGAATTTTTTTTTTTTCCTTATGTGAATTTCTTTCATCATAGGCTCGGCAAAGAAACCTTAAAGAGTCATCAAATGGTCTAAAAGATTCAAACCTGCTATAAAAGTTGTAAGTTTTCAAAATTTCACGTGATTTCTTTTTCTACTCGCATCACAAATAAGTTCTGAAAAGACATCAGCCAAATATACAATGCTTCCTAAAATCAATTAGAAAAAGCTCTTTCCCGGTACAATAACAGTCCAGCATCCATCACATTTCATACAATAACGTCACAAAGGAATATCCCGACTTGGTGGACAGTGTGATTCAATTTGGCAAATTAGATTTTCCGTCGAGTTACCTGCGTCGTCGCCCCTTCGTATCATGAGATGGTTCGAGATAGAAGTTATTAGTGACAGCCAAAGGTTGGACCAACGTTTGGAAAGTTTTTTCTGCATTTTTTTTATATTAATTTCATTTTAAGGTTGTTACTCGCATGTGCTGCTTATACACCTAGTTTTGGACCAAAATTGATTAGTTATTTGCAGTAGGTAGAGGTTAACATGAATAAAAAAAATGAAATGAAATATATTTATTCAACAACACACAGATAAACAGAACTGTCAGGTAAAAGAAAGGAAAGCGTAGAAATTACAAACAGTAAGCATGTGTTATTGTTTGAAATTGTAAAAAACCATTTTTATATTTATTTTATGTTTTATGAATATGCAGGTTTAGATCCATATTAAAGAAAGGTACCAAGAAACGCCAGTGACACGCAAAAAAAATTAGAACAAACCAAATACATTTTTATTTGATGGGAATGAATCGATTTTACTTCTAAATAAAATATTTTATGCATTGGATGTTGGCGCAAACATTTTGCCAAACATTGGACAGCTAAATTAGATTGCTTCAAGTGGGGTCAAGCGAGACGTCGCGAAGTGGACGACAACGAACGAGATATGAAATTATATCCGCCTCCCTTACCTAAGAATACACGGGAAATATAAAGGAATACAATGCAGAAATGTTGGCACATTCGAGTTATTTTTCGCTTCAGGAAAATGCTTTTTTACGTAATTGAGGAGACATCTACAACGTAGAGCAACGTAGAGGAATCCATCTTAGAATCCATGAAACAAACGTGCTGTTTGAATGATTACCAATATTTTGGCAATTATCAATACGGCCAATGTTAATTTTATTTTATTTTTCACTTTCTTGGTCAGCTTGGTAGTTTTATTAATCACTTTCTTTCTATAGACACTGTAATAGTGTCACGGTCTGTCTTATAAAAAGTTAGAGTAGACATTATGTCTTGATAATATCGACAGGCTATTTTTGGTGTTTCATAAACGTATTTTAGCGCTAAAGTGTGCTTTATCCTCACACTATCTTGACACTAAGTTAGAGTAGGAAGGACCCTACTATAACCATACTTTATCGGTGCAATAACATGACAAATGCCACAAAAATGGCCGACTTCTGTCTGCTGTCTGTCAGATGTTCTTAGTTTTTCATCTATAAATTTTCTTTGTTTGTTGTGTGAAGAAATTGCGATTCAAGCGAGGCAATTATATTGAGACATGGAAAATCAGTCTACCATCACGGAATAGGAAAGTGTACAGACAAATTTCGGACCCATTTCTACTAAGAAAAGAACATTTTCGCCGGCGGTACAGTTTCAATAAAGAAACAGCAAATTTTATAATAAACGTTGTGCGTTCTGACTTGGAGTAGGACCGGAGGGGAGCCAAGACATCACTAGAGCTCCAAGTCCTTACCGCAATAAGATGTTGGGGGCCATGCGAGGTAAGTCTTTCCAAGATTCATTAAATGTTTGTCAGTTGCTTGCTCACAGTATATAGGTAAGTACCTACAGGTTTACCTATTTATGTTTTAGGTTCAAGAAGATGCCGGTGACCACCACGGGCTGTCCCGCGCAACTCCCGTATATAAGGCAGAGCAGCGCGAGCTCATGCGCGGCATTCTACGACCTTTATAAAAATGCCTGATGCTATTGAAGAACAGGCAGTGAATGAAGGAGTTCTCTGCTATCAGAAACTTCCCGTTGATAATAGGCTGCTTTGACTGCACCCATGTCAAAATACGAAAATACGTACTGATCTGGGTCACATGAGCTATCTATAGATCGTTTGCAACGGTCTTCAGATAGCTCAACTGTTTCTTGTGTATTTTGTATGAGGAACTTATATTAGTTGTAACTTTCTTTCAGTAATTAGGCAAGTGTTTTTTGCTGTGTACAAAAACAATTTAACTATGTTTATGTACATATTAAATTTTTTTAACTATCAAACATCAACAAGTTTAGAACCCAAAGTAACCTAGTTGTTACTAAGTAGGGCTATTAGAAAGCTATTGACAATTAGGTTCAATTTTGAAACAAAATCCCCAGTGATTCAAAATCCAAGATAAGACGTTGAGAAACACGAAACTGCATAAAACCTTGGCGGAATAAACATAAAACAAACACCCGTGTCAGTCTGTCCCTCAGATGTCAATGTCAAGTCAGTCAAAATAGAGGGCTTTCTATCAAAAAGTGACGGTTTCTTATAACCGGTAGATTCCGAATGAAAAATTCATAAATTGTTGGCATAGGTTGGAAGCAAGTTGGAAGCAAATGCACTATAGCAACACTTTAGTTAGTGTACAGATAAAATTCGTTTATGAAACACCACCCGATAAAGTACACTTTAGTGACATAGAGCACGCATTAGTTAATCAACACCTAATGTCTCGTTTAAGCATTTTTTATAAGACAGACCGTTAGATTGTAAGGAAGCGTTGATCATTTTTCTTGAAACGATAAAAATAGCTGACGGCCGCAACACCTCACAGGTCACAAAACAAAATGCTTTACACCTCACGATACGTTTTTAACGCAAAACATAAACAAATAACCATGGTGGAGCTTTGAAGACAATAAATATGACCAAGTTCACCTGATACCACATTAGAGAATTCTTCATTCTTTAGAATTTTCAAAGTGTTTTATAAGATAACTCAATAAGCCAAGTTTAAACAAACTTATGGTTATCAAAAGTACTACCAACTGTATGGAAAAAAGAACAATATTTCTTAGGTGACGACCTTTGTGGTGCGGAGAGCGAGCAACTGGCTGAGATGCAAGAGGTTGCGGGTTCGATTCCCGCTGTGGGACAAATGTTTTTGTTTTGGTCTGGGTGTTATGGTATCATTGGTACTCGTAGTTCTTGATACCCACGACACAGGGAGTCCTAGTGTGGGATCAAGATTACGTATGTGACTGTTGGGTGTTGTATTATGTTATATTATGTTATGTTATATTAGGATATTTTTTTTTCCGAATCCAAATAATTTTCTTTATCCCACATTTTATTTCAAGAGGCCGTATAAATATTCGTCCTGCGTTGAATCAGTACTTTAGAAAGTATGTATTTATCTGTAGTGAGTATATATTGAAAGCAAATAAACACATATTTATATAGTTCAAAATCTCAACATTATAAATTAATTGTATCATTGCATTATATCGTATCATAAGACCTAAAAGCGCCTCTCCCCAAGCATTTCTAAATCAAAACACGGCCCGTTACCCACGAGAGTGACTTGCGGAAAATTGGAAAACGAAACAAGGTGAAAAATATTATTAAGTTGAGAAGAGTGGGCCACTGCACCCGCGGGAGATCGTGGAGTAAATCGTGGAGTGCTTTGGAGCCGTTGTTTCATTCTGTACACAGGTATTTTATGATTGGCTAAGGATTAGTAACTTAACTTACTGTAGGGTTATAAAGCAACTGTTGGCTTAATTCAAATTGTTGGCTTCTTGTGACTCCTTAATTTGAATGATATTTAATAAGAGATAGTGAGATAATTTTATTAATCTGTATTTTTTTATTTATTTAAACTTATACATTTATTTTGTACGTATTTTGTGGAAATACATTATCATTAATATTAGTGGTAGTGTCAAGTTTCCTGCTTTTCTGATTTGTCTGTTACCCACGAGCACGAGCATTACTCCCCATTTTTTCTTTATTTTTTTATATTCTCAACGTCGCGTCGTCTCCAGGATGTAATTTTCAAAAGAATATAATCAGACATAAACATAATTATTATTATCACTTCATTGACGACTCCTCAAAACGTTTTCACGTATAGGAACCACCTCAATCACACTTTACACACCGATACTTTCCTACTTCACAAGGTCAACAGAGGCTAAGTACCCTATTTTTCACGGCACTCTATTCCCGTCAAAGGCACCTAAAGGTAAGTAGTCCCGACTATTCATTGCAAGTCGATTGGGCCACAAATCGTCCGGTTCGACCCGGCTGGGCGGCTGGCTTTTAGCAAGGTATTTAGGGACACGCATTCCAGAGTTAATGTTACGAATTCACGAACACGCAGGCTGTAAAGAACGAAGGATCATGAATGGACATGACATGGCATAGGGTTAAGAACAGTGTCGCACATAATTTTGGGAGATCTGCGTTGAAAACTTTCGTTTTAGTAAATAGTTTGAAATAGGTACCTACAGATTCTTTATGAAGTTCTATTGGTCATGTATCTAAATGCTTCTTACAAATTGTTTGTTTCTACCTAATATCTTAGGTTTTCACCAGTTGCTAAATATTGTAAATTTAATAATTTTATACCGCAAAGCATTCGAAACGTATAGCTACAAATAAATAAAATACGCTATAAATCTGTTTAAAATTCCCTAAACTACAATTTCAAATTTTGTTTCTCAGTGGAAAATGAGTTCACAAATTCTTAAAACTATACAGTGATTCTATAGTTCATCTCGTTAAGCAGGGTGTTCACAGTCGATAGTCCACCTCTTTATAGTGTGGTTCCTACAGTTCCCACTCTGATAGCGCCAATTACCGCTAGTGAAAAGATTAGTGTGGACATACGCCATTTTATTGTGAACATTGATGTTTAAAAAGTATATAAGTAAGTGTTCTGGTTTATATAAAATGATTGCTATTCGACAAACAGCCATATCGTGGTGATAAACGCATTACCATGGATTCTTGTTTTATTTTACTAAATAAATAGCAAGAATAATATTTTGCTCTGTAAAAATACGGGCCGGTATACTTAATTCACCTGGGGTAATTCACCTGGGTGCACTAAGTACACTATTTAGTAGACTTGATTCACCCAGGTCATTTCCGGGTGCATTAAGTACACTAAATACACCCTATCTCACATAAATAAGTACAATGTGAAAGTTTGAGTGCATGAAGGGTAGGTTACTCAATCTCGCCACATAGGTTAAAATATTAAATAAGTATAGTAATAGTTTATTGCCTAAAATAAAACAACACACATAACATTACGGCTACATTTTGTCTGTGGGTACCACACGAACATAGCCGGGGCAGATGTTAGTGCTACATAAAATACATAAATACATAATGCACAAATGCATATCCACACTTTTCTAGCATCAGTTTTGTGATATAATAGAGGTCAGTCAGTGCCTTACTTTGTTACTCTGTCGGATAAATAGCTCTTTATTAAACATCGATACTTTCACTAACAAAGTTGCAGGCGGTTCAATGCTCAAACTTAATCATCAAAGCACTACATGCGAATATTTTATATCATCATCATCATCATCAGCTTGTAGAAGTCCACTGCTAGACATAGGCCTGCTCCTAGAACGACACGACGAACGGTCTTAAGCCGCCACCATCCACTGACTTCCAGCGACGTTTATAATGTCTTTTTTTATTGAGTTAGTTCTGGATTTATTAGATTGCCAACCTGTTACAGGACACGAAAACTAGGACGCGCCCTACGTGACATTGCACTACAACCAGGGTATAGTCCTGAAACATAAAGGAAAAAAGTCTCGTGTACCTGTTATTTCACCAGCATTTTATAAACTAATGCTTTAAAAGGTACTTGCGTACCTTTGAAAGTTCTTGAATACAAAAAGACAGCCATAGATAGTTTCTGGATACCCAAGGCAATCCTAGTGCGCCTGGGTGTGTTACATAAATTTAAGAATACAAAAATACATTGGTTCTCGAGCGGGATTTGAACCCACTACCTTAGGTTAAGAAGTGGTGTCACTAACCACTACACTACTAGCTCTCCATATAAGTGTTATCGAAGAATTGGATAAGGGCCGTCCTACTTAGGGATCCAAGAAAGTAGCATTCCACATTCTGCTAATATAGGAGCTAGATTTTTTTTGACTACTTGGCAAGCAAACAAGCATACGGCCAACCTGATGGAAAGTACTTACTGTAGCCTATGAACGCCTGGAAAACCAGAGGCATCACACGCGCGCTGCCAACCCTGGAGACATAAAGATGAAAAGTCTCATGTGCCTTTAATTTCACCGGTACCCGTACCCTTCAAACCGAAACAGCAATGCGAGCACTACTGCTTGGCGGCAGAAATAGGTACGGTGGTAGTACTTCCCTGGAGGAACTCTTTCACAAGAAAGTTCTACTACTACTAAACCATGATTCTGCATCTTGCAAGTAAATCTTGCTTATGTTTTGAAAAGTATATTATTATATTTTTTGCAGTTCTTACAAAAATCTTTATTTTCTGCAAAGAAAACATAACAAACGCAAAACAAGCATTTCAATCAACGTCAGCATCTGATTGATGTATTTAATTAGCTAATACGATTATCTAATCTTCTGAGGCTCTCAGGAGACCCAATGTATACAGTCGTGCCTCATATACCTATAAATATAATGAGTTTCGTTATTTACGTGTCTTGGTAATCCCGATTCAAGCTCTAGCCGCAGTTCAAAGCAAAAAGAAAGAGATGCTGATATTGTTTTCTTATAACGGACGACCTCTATGGCACAGCTGGTGAGTAGCCGACTGCAGGTGCAAGAGGTTGCGTGTTCGATTCCCGCTGCGGGACAAATGTTTGTATAATCTGCAAATATTTGTTCCGGGTCTGGGTGTTATGGTAGCATGGTAGTCGTAGTTACTGATACCCACGACACAGGGAATCCTGGTGTGGGATCATGACTAAGTATGTGACTGCATAACACCCAACAAAGGTAAAAGGACATAATCCATATATCCACATACTCCCGAATACTGAAGGTACCGGTAAAGCTACCTATATCATAGCTATATATAACTTTTCATTTAAAAAACCGACTTCCGCACTTTAGTATTCGACTAAATATTTGGATGGCAAAAAAATTATGAAAGAACCATAGTGGTGAAAGGATTATGATACTTTTTGAATGCAAATGCTTGGTTTGTTGCTGAAAATATCAAAATCGCCATATGTATGCCTACAATATTTGAGGAGTTCCCTCAATTCCTCATGGATTCCATCATCAGAACTGGATTATGAAAAAAATGGGACCAATCTGGAAGTATATCTATTCAATTAAAAAAAGAATTTTCCAAATCGGTTCATAAACGCAGGAGATATGCGGTAACAAACATAAATTTTTTTTAAAAAAAAAAATACAACCGAATTGAGAACCTCCTCCTTTTTTGGGAAGTCAGTTAAAAATAGCGCGAGTTCACAGAGCGCACTAGCTGCGCGAGTTCAATGCTCCCGGTCAGCTGATCGACACTGCGCCATTATTTCTTAGGTTGTTTTCATAGCTTTTTTTAACTTTTTTATTTATAAACGTGTTTTTACTGATGGAAATTAGGTTTTTAAAGAAAACACGAAAAAAGCGGCCCAAAAGTGAGCATTTCTTTTTCGCTTTTTTTCAGCTTAAATATTTTCAGAATCATGGTCTGAGTGCACTATTTCAGTTTTCGGGAGTAGTTTTTTTACACCCTTATGCTATGGCATGTTCATTGTTATGTCTTGATCTTGTTTCTTCTATGCTAATGAACTATTTGACTTAAAGTTAAAAGTTTATGTTGTAATGTGACCATCAAAACAGTTCCATCACAGATATCTTCAGTTATCAGTGAGCTCCAACATTTGGCATCAGTAATTGATTCCTGTATTTGCCAATGCGCGTTTAGTAAGCCGACCCAAAGCAGTCGGTAACGTGATACCACCTTTTAACATCCGCAAACAGCTCAGGTGTTTGTTCCGAGGGGATCTGTTGATGGAACTGTTAGCTTTTTATCTTTATACTTAGAGTTTGGTACATTCATATATATCTTGGATTATAAAAACAGCGCCACAAACTTATGATTTTTATCAATATGTTTACAATTTCTAGACCCTAAATTCTAACTTGTCATCTCCATTATGACTTTGTATTTACCCCAGAAGTATTCTCCACAAAGGTCGTCATTAACTTGAACATGGACGGATTAAAAGCTAAAAAATATACACTTGTTCTTTCTGTGAATGGTGACAATTAGCTCTTTTATCTTTTGCCATATCTTAGGCGAGGTGACCAAGAAAGAACGAGTGATACAATTAAAGCAGAAGTGCATCTTTCCAGTCTTAAGATAGAGACAAGGTCTCCTTTTTGTTTTTTGTAGAGGGCCTTATTTGTCTTTCGATTGTAATTAAAAACTATGTATGAAAAAAGAATGTAAAATAATTTATAGGTCATACAACTAATACTGTATACAATATTTTAAAAATTAAATAGTTGAGCTAGGTACCTATCTAAAGACCGTCGCAGACAATCTAAAGATAGCTCAACTGATCCAAATCTCTACCAGATAGAAGCGTTCCCAAGATGCTGACTGCATTGCTACGCTGAAAGGCTCTCGCGTCAATTTGACCGAAAAATAATAATTTGCCCTGAAATAATTTTGAATTTATTTTTATAATTTATAGGTCAGTTGTAGTTCTAGTATTAACTATTGGTATAGTCGGAATCACTACAAATCAGGATCCCAATAATGGAAAAATCTATCCTTATATTCTGTAGTTCAAGCTATACATACTCACAGATCATAAAAGCGGACAGACAGATACAATATAAATAGGTCTCCATCCGTTCCGTAATTCATACAAAAATGGCTGGTATTTTTATGCTCTCATCAATCAAACTATACCGACATGCAAAGTAGGTATAGTTTTCTTTACAAAAGGGCACAAATTGTATCACTAAGTAGAACATAAGAGGTCAGCAGGGTGATTCTAAAACGTCGGAAACGTTTCCGATCGGATTCTTTAGTTTTTCATTTCGATGTGGTAGTAGCTAAAACAATTTTCTCTAGGAAAACTCAGTAAAAAACAATAAATATTGTATACTAGTGGTTCGCCCCGAACTGAGACCTCGCGATAACACCTTTATCAACCCGACTACTTAACTAAGTAATTTCCATATTTAACCGACTTCCCAAAAAAGGAGGAGGTTCTCAAGTCGGTTGTATTTTTTTTTTTTTTTTAGTGTTTGTTACCGCATATCTCCGGCGTTTATGAACCGATTTGGAAAATTCTTTTTACATTTGGATAGATATACTTCCAGATTGGTCCCATTTTTTTCAGAATCCAGTTCTGATGATGGAATCCATGAGGAATTGAGGGAACTCCTCAAATATTGTAGGCATACATATGGCGATTTTACTATTTTCAGCAACAAACCAAGCATTTGCATTCAAAAAGTATAATAATCCTTTCACCACTTTGTCAAATAAAATGGCGGAAGTCGGTTTTTTAAATGAAAAGTTATTTCTACTATTATTTTTGAAAAAAAATCCCTCGAGGTCTACCAGTACAGTACAGGATCTACCAGTAACTACTCTAATTTCCTACAAATCATCGAAATAACCTTTGAATAGGGCTAAGCAACGGGGCGTAGTTATACTACATACCTGTTAGTACCTATATCAAGTACCTGACGAATTAATTGATAACGTCCTTTTGATGAAAACCATAGAACTCCAACGTCATTCAAATTATTAGAAATGGGAGGTCAGCAATGGATGTTATATTGGTTTCTATTTTATGGAGTACATGTTTCTAAATTCTTCAATTTCAGACTTTTCCCTGTAGTTGTGACACAAAAGCCACAAGCATACCAAATTTCAGCATTGTGGGATTGCTGGAAGTACCCTAGAATTTTGGGTTTTTACGTTTTTTATTTTCCCTAATATCTCGAAAACTACGAAGGCTAAATAATTATTAAAAACAGTTTTGAAATGTCCAACCAAAGCGCTTTCATTAGACACCCCACTTGATCTGACTGTCTCACTTTTTTTTTTTTTACCCCCTCTTGGACCCCAATATCTCAGCAACCCCCTGACCGATATAGCTCATAACCTTACCTACCTATCTACCCCCATACCAAATTTCATGAAGATCGGATTAGCGGTTTGGAAGTTTTCATCGGACTAACATACATACATACATACACACATACATACAAACGCCGATTCTTCCAACTTGACTCAGAGAACTCGCTTCGCTCGTTCAATTAGTGTTTTACTATAGAAAATTGTTATTAAATTGTTTTAGTTACTTACCACATTGAAATGAAAATCTAACTAATCCGATCGGAAACGTTTCCGACGTTTTAGAATCGCCCTGCAGGTTACTTTAATGATTCTTAACATAGAGTTTGATGATTTTCGGTTCAATGTAATTTTTTAAAAGCTTCAACACTATTCAAAAAAATATGCCGATCATATTAACTAACAGTATATTTTGATACTAAGAAAGATCAAGATCCGTTGGTCTCCCTGAAACATAAGGATCTGGAAAAAGCCAATGATTTTGAGATTTGTGAAGTGTGTGTGGTGGATGGAAGCTCAAGACCTTTCTTCGAGGCACTCTAAGGGGGAGGCCTATGTCCTGCAGTGGACTTCTACAGGCTGTGATGATGATGATGAAGTGTGAGTTGAAGTGAGGATTAATGCATCATAGCAGACTTCACCTATATGTCACAGTGTGGCGAACGTAGTGCAGTGCCACGTAGTAAACGTTCTAGGTGGACTTGGCCTGTGATGTAATGCATTATAATAAAGTCAAAGGCTACTGCTATCACCACGTGGGCTATCTTCTTGTTAATTAATTTTAACTTATACAGGATGTTTTTTTGAAATGGGACAGTATGGGGATATCCGAATCCATAAGAGAAACGGGATAACTGTCTTTGGAACCATTTACTCATTTTGTATGAAAACGATTTTTGCATAGTTATTTTTTTGGTCAAGTGTGAGTTCTCCATAAAAATGAGTAGTTTTGATCAAAATTTTTTTGAATGCGTATCGACTCAGTTTTATGTATGGATTGTTTCATTGTATTGGAAGAAAAAAATCTGAGCAGCAGAAGTTCCAAAGACAGTTTTCCCGTATCTCTTATGGATTCGGATATCCCCATACTGTCCCATTTAAAAAAAAACCCTGTATAAAAAAGAAACGATTTCGGTACTTACGTTAACTGAGAAAAATTTAGAGCCAATTTCACCATACTCTGTTAGTTAGTAAGTCCATTAGTCAAGGTGACAGATAATATTTGAAAACACCTGTCAAGAAGCATTGGTTAGACTAAGAAGTCTAAACAGTTCTTTAACCGCCTGTTTTTTGATGGTGAAATCAAACCTTAACCATTTTGGAAACAGAACCCGTGTTCAAATACCGTTAAATTCATAGCAATTTTTCCGCCATATTTTCTTTCAACCACCATTTCACTAAGTAAAGGTAAGGCGAAGGCGGCACGTACGGGCGTGTAATGGCGGATCATGGCAGGTGATCACCGGGCACTTAGTATAAGTCGAAAAGGGACTCTATATTTGAAATTGCGTTCCTACACTTAGTGATTTCATTGGATTACGTTTTCCTGTTGAACTTTTGTGAAACTTTTAGAACTATTATTGGTTGATAAGAGTTACTCTTTGCAAAACTCCGCCGAAAACTTTTCAGGGGTGCGATTTTTTTATGTCACTGAGTGACTATAAATATCATCTGATGGGTAGATGCTATTACTCTTTAAATCAATTCTTACAATACATGGATTTTCAATTATAATTTTTATTGATTAACCAAATTATTGTCATTTTTATTTTACTTAGTTCATTGTTTAAATCGCAATTATTATTCTAATTTTTTGTTATTATATTAATTATATTACCCATGTGAAAATTTGGATGCCAAGTTATAAGGTAGAACATATTGGACTTTTTCTAGTTTAAGACCTTATTGTATTTACAATGTTCTGGCAAATAAACTTATCTTATCAAAAAGGCCGCAAATCAATTTTTCAGGAGATGTACTGGAGAAGTACATCTCCTGAAAAATTGATTAATTTATTATTATATTATATATATTATATTTTATAAATTAATTGAACTAACACTTGCACTTGTATTGATATCATAGGTATAAGAATTTTAGTCATCAATGAGTTTCAGATGTATAGAAATTTGGAAATCGTGGAATAAACGGCCATTACCTGACGTTTAGTTGCTCGACGATTTTCAAAATTCGCACCCCAGATAGGAAATGAAAACAAACAAATTTTTAGCACAACTTAAACATTACAATTCAAAATAATTTCATTAATTGCGACATAATAAAAACACAGTTGTTCACTGCAAGTGACTGTTCACTTACAAAACCTCCTTGAGTTAATGCATTTTGAACTCTACCACTTTAAAATAAAGCTTTTACATTGGCTACAGGTAGGTGGTGTTTCTCCCAAGAAATTCCTTACTGCGGCCAAGGTAATATGAGCTTTAGTACTTCAGCATAAGGGTGTTACGATATGGACAGGTAGGTGGTAATTCCCCTGCTTCCTGGTGGAAATATCTTGACGGTTTGTGACGTTTAATCTTGCGTGCGACGCGGCCGCCGCGCGTATCACTCGCCAATGGCCGCTAGAGATGGGGAGTGGTTTAATCGACAAATTGTATTATCAACCAGTTATTAAAACATTTAGTTTTAATTAATTAATTAATTATTTAGTATATATTTTCTTCTTCATCCCAACGTAGCAGCTTTTAGGTGCCATTTGAAATTTTCGCAGCATAGTGCTTTTCGTTTTGTTACTAAAATAAAATTCAATGATTCCAGGCTATGCGTTTATTGTTGCGAGGTAGTATCGTGAAATTGATATTTTAATACTTATTGAAGTCTTTTTAGTAAGATTAAATAGACGAACAAATATAAAGTAACAATTCCGCTCTTCTTTTTCTTTAGAAGAGCGGAATTGTTACTATATGTTCATTGTTTTTTAATTTTTTTCGTCTATTTAATTTTGTATTTAGAATGGATGCCCGCAAAAATACGCTTGAATAAATTAATTGTCTTTTTGGTTAAAAGGTAAAGAAAGTTAGTTTTTTATATCGTTAGTAAATACAACAAGGTGCTCTTATAATATTACCAGCATATTCATAAAAAGCTAGAGCTAAATATCATCGACACATTGCTTCCCTACCCTAACCGTCTGCAGAAATTCAATTAACATTACCTCCAGTCGCCTGCACCTTTATTTCCGTTCGGAGTCACTTAACCTCCCCCCAACCCCCTCCCTCCTAAAGGGGGGTTATAAGACGCCGGTAATGAGGTCCACTGACCATTTAGTTTGGAGGTAATGGCTTACGTGAGTTCCAGACCTATTTTTTCGCCTGAGTTGACCGCTCAATGAGACGATTTACCTTGGAGATATGAGAAGGGTGGTGGCTTTTACTACCTGGTCGGAAAAATTCTCTAGAACTTGCCTGTTTCGATGAAATAAAAACATTTTGATCGGCTCAGTGCCTTGACTTAGATAGATATATAGAATAACACTTTATTGTACACCAGGAATACATAATAGGTTTTGGCCACCAGTGCCAAATATTGCCAGTATTGCCAAGAGCGATTTCTTTCAGGCAACATTTGGATGGACAGTATAACGAGCGAAGCAGTAACGAAACGGCGGTGCACAGAGTAAAAATAATAACAATAATGATAGAATGATAAAATACAACTTTTACATAGCTCGAATATAATGTACCTACTTTTATAAAATAGACTTATAAATAGTAATTGAGTTTAATACGGCCTGATAAAAGAAAAGAATAAAACATGACTATTCTACTTACACTCGCAGGATATTTAAATCACATAATATAAAGGTATATTTTTTTCTTATATTTGTCTCTTTGAACTTATTAATGCCCTTAATTATTAATTTGATTTACATGACATTAATTAAGATGCTTTCAATACTTTAAGCATATAGTAGTAACACTATATGCTTAAGTATTGAAAGAATCTAATAATCTATAGATACCAGTGTTTCTTTTTTGTCTGATCTCATGAATACACAAAAAAATATCACTTAATTGAGTGCTGTTAGGAATAAGTCACCCATAAATACATTTTGAATTTTATTATTAAGAACCAAATTCAGTCAGTGGAGAGTTCAAAAAAATCAAATGAATTTATTTCACTTAATAGGTAACTGCAAAAACTAGCCCTTCCAACCAAACTTAATTAAAAAACTTGTGTCTTGGTTAGAAGTACTTTCTCTATTTTATTTTAATTCAAAATGTACATGCTCATGATGTGTGTATGACAAAAAAATAAATAAAAATAAAATACAGAAGTTAAGTTTATATTTCTATAGTCAAAACAAATGCTATTTGGTAAACTTCAGCGCAAAACATCCGTGACGGAGACGGATGGCCGATGATTATCAGATAGCCGATCTCAAGGTGGGGTGGATGTAATAGAACCCCGTTCAAAATGTACGACGGTGGCTGGTTTTGTTATATTTGTCTCTTTGGCAACTTTCTACTGGATTGTCTTTAGGGTGAAAGTTTTATAACTGTTTTTTTTTAAATAAAATAGGACGGCAATTAAATTTAATATGCCGTCAGCCGTCACTTGACGGCTTCCAAGATGAGCAATGATGTGTAAAATTTGTTCACTATTTTAAAATGAATCAATAGCAAAAAATATGTTTGCGAAACAAAGATTTTATTCAAAATTTAAGTAGGTATTATTTAAGTATTCAAAACATGACGTAGAGTTATTTAAAATTACATGCAGAAAATACACTCACTAGCTAGCTAGTGATGTAATGTAAATAGCTCAATAATTCATCGATATTCACTAGACACCATGCTGCATAACTCAACGTGCGCCAAGGGATTGAAAACATATCGATATTATGACGTAGTTGTATATTACACAAAAAAACGATTTGTTTGATGTTTTTATAATTTCCTTGTGAAACTCCATAACGTATTAGCCAATTTATATTCCACAGAAACGATTCGCTTATCTGGTCGCAGTACAAACCATGAAATAACTTTTCAAAATATCCTTAAGACATACATTGTACCTATACCGTTTACCACCTATTTGGAAGACCGTGCCAACTAATGTTTGTACCGTAACACTACCAACTCTTAACTTACATCCCTACAGCTATCGATAAAACAATATCGACACTTTTTACAACACTACACGTCAGCGGGTGACAAATGTTATGGAGTAAGTCGACCCCAGGGCTTCAGTTTGTTCTAAACACACGATTTCACTCTTATTTCGGAAACTAATGTCACGCGACTCATATTTACTGCAAGTGGCATAGAGGTGACACTTTAACATCTATCAATTTAAATAAAACAAATATGGAACGATGATATGGCACATGTTATAACATGTTTAAAGTTTTTTAGACAGAGTAGCAATAGTAGTAAATTCGGCAAGGCTCTGTTCTGATTACACAGTTCGGGCCACCAATCCTCAACGCTGATAGCTGGATTTAACCATCAATCGCGATGAAATATAATCTATACACCACGTATTCTATTCTCCTGCTGACGTTTCGTTGACTATTTTGAGGTCCTTCCTCTAAGTAATTGACGACCTCTGTGGCGTGGCGGGCGAAGGTTTGCCTGCGACGCAGGAGGTTGCGGGATCTATTCCCGCCTCGGAAAAAAATATTTGTACGATCTGCAGATATTTGTTCAGGGTGTTTCTGGGTATTTTCTATGTATAATAAAAAATATCTATCTATGTAATGTATTGTATTAAGTATATCAGTTATCTAGTACCCATAACACAAGCTCTGCTTTGCTTGGGGCTAGATAATTGTTGTGTGAAATGTCCAGCATTTATTTATTTAACACTAATATAAAAAATAATAATAAAAAATAAAAAGGACCCGTCTCGCGACCTTCGAGCGTGGTCGCGGTCGGTGCTTATGAGGAAAGACCTCTAAATGGTCAACGAAATGTCAACAGGAGAATAGAATAAAGTACGTGGTGTATAGTCGTATTTTTTTTAAATGATACCAAGGCAGGATAATTTCAATTCTATTGAAATATAATCTATTAGAATATATTGAACATAAAGCTAATCAGCCGTATAACTGTTCACGAAACGAACGTTGGTGAAACTACTCGTATAATCTATTCTTCTGTAAGATATTTAATTCAAAAACTTTTCACTCTGCTCCTGGAAGATCCACTTGTCTCTTTTTTCTTCAGAATTTGATGTGGATAATAAATCAGCTTAATGAAACACCATAATCTCTCTGAAATCTTATTGCAGAAACTCGAGATATTGCAATATTAATTACTGGATTTAAGGCGACTTCTCACTGCAGGAAAAGTTTCGGAATTTTCGTGTTTTTTTTTAAACCCCGATGATTATAACCTTTATTTTTCTCAGCATAATTCAAATTATGTTAGTCTTATTTTTTCATTGTCTTTAAATAATAATATGTCAAATTAACAATTGCATTCCTAATTGCAAAATCATGATATTCCATGTTTTAACCGACTTCAAAAATAGAAGGTTCTTAATTCGGATGTATATTTTGTTTTATTTGTTACCTCCTCCTTCGCCATGATGTGAGGTCGTTATATGCATTTTTTTGCAACGAACTCGTTAGAATAATCCGGATTATTTATGTGACTATTGGGTGTTATGTTATATTATTTTCACACCACCTGCTCGACAATGTCCAATTACATATCATGCAACCTCAACGTACAGTAAGCATTATCTCTCTAGGAATATAAAGTTATATGAAACTCCCTAGGGCATAAAGTGATTTTAATTTGGAACGTCAAATTCGTGTGGAAACTCGTAAAAACTCCAAGTAACAAAATGCCCATATGGCATTGTAAAGAGGTTTGTTCGAAAATCGAAATGGCCACAAAAAGCAGAACTCAAAAAAAAAAAATGCTTTTTTAAAGAATGTGAAACAGAAAAGATGTTTAGTGCTGTGTTTTTCACAGCACTAACGATAACATAGCTTTTTTGTGACATAAGACACTGCTTTATTCCCTTAGTGCATAATCTACTATTACCATCCAGTATACAATCCCCACAACTCTACAAATATTCCTCGGCAGCAGATTCGAAAGCAGTTGGACTGCTCGTAATTAATTGGCTTGCATTCGTTTGCATGAATTACTCAGGTATTCGAACGCACCCCTTTCTGTGATTTTTTGCCACCTCCCCATCCCCTACGGCATGAAACGCCGGCTTTTGAGCAGATCACGAGTGGTTTGGAAACTGCTGTGTGCGAGTTTTTGGAGTATTCACCTGTTTGATGTAGGGAAACTAGATTTCTATGGTAATCGCTCAAAACTTTTACTAACATAACATATCATACATACATAACATAACACCCACCAGTCACATACGTATAGTCTTGAACCCACACTAGGATTCCCTGTGTCGTGAGTACCATGGAACTACGAGTACCATGGCACCATAACACCCAGACCCGGAACGAATATTTACAGATCATACAAATATTTGTCTTGCAGCGGGAATCGAACCCGCAACCTCTTGCATCTCAGCCGGCTACTCGCCCGCCACGCCACAGAGGTCATAAACAAAAACTGATTTAGTTTTTATATACTGCCTTTTTGTAGCTATCAATAAAAGTATACAATCATCCGCTCACGGCTTCACTCGCGCGGTTCTGGGATAAAAGGGACATGATGTCTCCTTACCAAATTTCATAGAAATCGGTTTAGCCATTACAACGTGTTTGAGAAACAAACAAAGAAATATCTAAACAAACAAACTGTCGCATTTAATAATGTTATTTGCCCTTTTAAGGACTAATGCAAAGTTGCTCACCCTTTTTATATTATATATTTTTACAAATGTAGAGGACATAGATAGAAAGGGAGTACTCTTTATTGGTCAAAACAACAGTTCTAACACACAGAAACACAAAAACTTAACGAAATAACAAAAAACAATAGAAATGCATAACTGGTGGCTTTATTGCTCACAGTGGTTATTTCTTCCAGATAACCTAAGGATGGATACGACCATACGAACTGTATATACACCAAAATGATAAAAAGGTTTCAAACAAAATTCTGAATTTCAATATCTGAAATGATAAAAGTTCAAATAAGTAAATTGAAGTGTGTTATTTACCTAAACAATAAATAAATTATCTAAAATCTCATCCAATTCCAGCTACAATATTTTGTTACTTTTCCCCTAAAACCTGGCTTGCCCTTCACAAACTTTAAATCCCCTGAGCACAAACTCCCAGAGAGGATAGTACCCGCAAGTCGGATGGCACCGGATCAGGTGGACAGGATTATTTCGGTTCACGGCGGCCGGAACCGGATCAAACACGATTTTAGACTTAACCGGTTACGTGCAGAAGGTGTTAGTTAAATGTAATTGAAAGGGTTCTTAATCGGTGATTGATCTGTTTTAGTGATTGGTTTAACAGGGGCCGTTCAGAGGTATTTATTCCTTATAATTTACTTCTAAAATAAAAATATAAATAAGATTTAGAGCCTCAGAACGAAAGTTAAGAATTTCAAAATTTTTACGTTAATCATGTACTTATCATCATCATAATCAGCCTATTGAAGTTCACTGCTGGATATAGGGCGCCTCCACAGAATGCCATGACTAAATTTGAGCCGCCTGTATCCACCGACTTCCTGCGACCTTTAAAATTTCATCGGTCCATCAAGTGAAGGGCCTTCTTTCATTGCATCGTCCAGTTTGTCTACTTTTTTGTATACTACTTGGCATGCAATCAAGCATACGGCCCGCCTGATAGAAAGTAGTTACCGTAGCCTATGGACGCTTGCAACACCAGAGGCATCACACGCGCTCTGCCAACCCTGAGACATAAAGATGAAAAGTCTAATGTGCCCCGGCACCCGTACCATTCAACCCGAAACACAGCAATGCGAGCACTACTATTTGGCGGCAGAAATAGATACGAAGTTCTACTTCTAACGTAACGTAACATATATAAGGTAACAAGATAGGACCTCCTTTGAAATTATCCCAAAAGATCACCACCTCTAGGAAAAGTTATGAATTTTCCCAAATTGTTTTCAAATTACCGAGGTAAAATGAGGTGGCAAAGTTTTCTCATCCACTTCTGCTGTCCATGCCTCGAGGTAATCTGTCAGCTTCGGGCTGTCATAACTTGGAACTTGTTGCGAATATTCTGCAGATCACCACCTGTATCTAGAAGCTTTATAAAGGCTTTGTGTTCATGTTGATTTTAGTACGAGAGTTTTGGTTGGTGTAGCTTGATATATTGATATTAATATTTTTTGGTAGCGGTTTGTCTTTGTCCGTTATTATTATTACTGTAAGTACAACTTAACACAACACACTCATGACAGTTTACATTATGGCAGGCAAAAAGTATTCCACTAGTAAACGAAAGGTCTCACTATCTACGCCGTAGCAAGTGCTACGTAGCTACGGCTGGCTGACTGGCAAGTCTCTTTTTAGATATTATTTTCTTGTCTTGATACCATTAGATTAGATAGATTAGATTATTTAGATTTTTTGAGAAAAAAATATTCGAAAACTAACCGCTTGAAGTGAAACTCAAAAATTTTATTCATTAAAATCAAAAGGATCGTTTTGAATCATGTTATAAAATAAAATACCTTCTAGAGCCTTAATCTTCATTGCTACTTCTACTTTATGTAACTGGTTCTTTGCACGCATAATGTACCATCTATAGAACTCCCATATCCGAATTTATTTACTGTGGTTCTTTCTTGGTCTCCCTACGTTAGGTGAGATATGGTAACCGATGGTGAAACAACCAGTTCGGTAAAAAGATTACCTGAGGACCTATCGATGAGGCTTCTTTCATGCACATGTCAAATATCTTCGAATTGTTGATTCTAGGACATGCCGGTTTCCTCACGGTATTTTACTTCACTGTTTTGGACAAATCCTTTGGTGCACAACTGGGATTTGAACCGACGGCCATACGATTAAAAGTTAGGGTTCCTCCCATTAGACCGTCAGTGCTCTCATATCTTCATTAAATAAAAATGAAATTCTTCCATAAAATTAAGAATGTTTTGAAAGTGTCGTCTCCTCAAATATGCTGAGGTAATGACGTTACCCAAGTTTCCCGATCCGGGGGCCACAAGACTTTACAAATTGAAATTATTTTTTCATTAAAGTTCCTAACTTTACAGTTCTCAGGTGAACTTTCGTAAGCACCTAATTCAGGACGCACTTCAGTTGAATGATTCTTGTGAACTTTCGTGTCTGGCCACAAAGATGCAATTACAACACTCGCGTTTAATAAAAGTTTGTGCTCTTGGAGGTAAATGTTTGTTTTTTACTATCGTACTCCATTTTTAACCTACATCATTAGATTAAGCCATGCATATGCATAATCAAGGCAAAAAACTTGTAAAGCTATCTTAATACCTTTTTTGGCTCTACTTCGAGCAACGAGTGAGTTTTTTCAAAATTATTCATTTAAATATTCTCAGGATACCTACCTATCTCAAAACTCAGCTTTTGTAAGTTCATTCGTATTATTACTTCATTATTATTTGACTGTGCAACCCAAGGTGAAAAGATACCCTTTTTTCTGCCTACCCGTTCGGGCAAAAAGACGTATTTCTGTTTTATTTTATTTTATAAGACCCCGTAAAATACCAACAGCAAACGTTTAAAATCATGCCCGCTAAACATCCACTAAACAAACTCCACCACTAATACCAAATCAAACGCGGGATCACGTAATCCCGCAGGTGAGCTGGGATCCCGGATTACGAGATCACGTTCGGCACTATCTATCTTGATGATGTATTGTGGAGCCGAGTCTTATCGACAGATGTCGCTGTTAGAGGTGAGTGAAGATAAAGTTGATTGATGTTTTTAACATTTTATCCAATCTAAGGATGCTCACAAGCCTCAAACCAAGTGAGCATAAAAAACAGTTATAAGAGAAAAGATTAACGTTTGCGAATTTCTTGTTTGAGGAAAACATACCATTTAAAGCTCACCTCGTAAATGCAATGGACTCTACTTTCCCCAAGTCAAATTATTAAACTATCTTAATGGTGGTATTCTACTAGTATTTAAGCACTGAATTAAGGTTTAGACAAAGTTTTAGTCTAGCAATTATATTAAGAATGTTTTTGGAGTTTCAGATCAAAAACGAAAATAAAATCAAAAGGTTCAACGTGGCGTTATAGCAATATCTGGGTTCTGGGTGCATTTGTATCCGTCTCCGAACAGGTCCGGCTACTGGACCACTATTAACCGTTTTGGGAAGGTTTGCAGAGATGTACTAAGGGGTCTTTTTAAGCCTTGGTTAAAAAAAGATTCAACGGTGTTTATGTGATTCTAAAATTGTTATGTACAAATTATTTCAATTTTGACTAGGATGTTAGAAATGTATAGCTATTGCTCACCCTCTCAGTTTTCACTTGGACCTCATTCTAAGAAAGACGAAAGTCGGAAAAACATTGTTTCATGGTCACATCGACTTTTGTGGCGATTAGCCGGCTGAGTTACGAGAAGCGGGTTCGATTCCCACTGCGAAACAAATGTTTGCATGATCTGCAAATATTTGTTTTAGATCCGGGCATTACTGTACCACGGTACTTGTATTTCCTAATACCAATGACTCTGAGAATCCTAGTGTGGGATCAGGACTATAATTATATGATACTGTTGGATGCGACGTTGTTTTTGTTTTAAATTTTAATTGTGATTTGTAACGTTAAAACCCTGTGCCGGACTATGAATACGAATATTTCTAATTAGGAAAACCCAAGTGAACAGATATTGGCAGCTACCATGACTTCTCAACGGTTGCTTCATATATTGCAATCAGCCCGCGACCATGATTGTTGTACCACATTCAAAACAATGGGAAAATAAATAATATACGCGATAAATACCCGTAAAAGTATCAACAAATTAAATCCACGAATACCGTAGTAAATTTATTAAGGTTTTTTATTTATTTTTCATAATTATAATCATAATCATTTGTTCATTTACATACATTTATTTTCAGAACCTACTGATGTTATAACAACTTCAGCTTCTTTACATCCTCTGCTGGATGAAGCGTACAACCCATAGCGTGCAAGGGGAGGGGAGGGGTTTGCTATAATTACCATGCTCAATACCACTAAACCAATATTGAATATGGTATGCCAGTTTACACAAGCATCTTCCTCACAAACCGTCTGCTATTTTTCAGTTGCAGCCTTTTTCAGGAAGACATGCGGAATTCAATAACCCTCTAGGAAAATTAATTACCTCCCAAATCCATCCCTTTGTGACAAAGAAAAATTGTAACGAATTGAGTGGGACCCAAGAACAACCTGCGTAGATACATTTTAAATCAGTTGTTTTGGGATTTTGAGCTCTATATTATAGGAATGAGAATGAAAATACAATAGAGTATGTTTGGACTACCTTTTTTGGAAGCAATAACCTGAAAGCGATTTAATAAAATGCCATTAGATTTAAAACTATTCTAGATTAATAACTATAGTGACTGGAATGATAGCACGAAATATTTTTCTAAGACATATTCGCCCTCATTTGTAGAAACTATTCATGTTTTAATCAACTCTACGGCAATCAAAATAGTATCTGCCGTTCAAAGCTCTAATTAAACGTGCTTAAGTTGAGTTGATTCTAAGAATTAAACCTTCATCTGATTTATAAACGAGCTTCTGTTGTAGAGAGGTGACACAAGGGAGTTCTTGCTTCCTCTTTTGCCTTGTTCCACTCAGTCCCAAACAAGGTAAGTCAGGCAAGATGCCTGTCATTAATACACCGCTCAGGAAGAGTAATGGAAGACTCCTTCACGCAGTCCCTGTTAACTCAACTGAATGGATTCGTTTGGCCGTTTGTTTTATTGAGTGACACTTTTTGATTGGTTATTATGGATTGGCAGATGGATCAGGATTTTTGTGGAGTTTCATAGCTATTATGGGACTAAAATATTATGGGGCTACTGAGGTTTTAGATTGCC
Source organism: Epirrita christyi (assembly GCA_951392215.1). NCBI lineage: Eukaryota > Metazoa > Arthropoda > Insecta > Lepidoptera > Geometridae > Epirrita > Epirrita christyi. Next base: position 16,061,830 of record OX595841.1, on the reverse strand, counting down.
AGGTTTTCCTAACAAGCGAATAGAGTCTGGCTAATGAAAGAAGAGACTGAAAATGCGCGGCAAATTTAAAAATAATCAGCTTGGCATCCCCAAAACTAACATGAAATACCTGGATTAACTTACAAAAGTCAAAATAAATAAAATAAGATAAGTTTATTTGACAGAACATTGTAAATAGAATAAGGTCTTAAACTAGAAAAAGATTAATATGTTCTACCTTATAACTAGGCATGTAAATTTTCACATGGGTAATATGATTAATATAAAAACAATAAAATTAGAATAATAATGGAGATTTAAACAATGAACTAATTTTACTACTAGTAAAATAAAAATTTCAATAATTTGGTTAATCAATAAAAATTATAATTGAAAATCCCTGTATTGTAAAAATTGATTTAAAGAATAATAGCATCTACCCATCAGCCATTTTTTTAAATTTAATATTAAATAAATTTCCAGTTAGATTTTAAAGATCCTCTGGTAGATTATTGAAAATTTTTATCGACATAAATAATAGGCCTGATTTTGCGTCATTTTTAGATTATATTTTGGGTTGTAGGGTCTGTTGTTAGATCTATCCCTTAATTTTATTAGTAGAAACTCCTTATTTTTCCTGAATAGTTCGGGAAATACTAAAGTTTAATTCTAAAGTATCAAATTAGGTTAATCCAGGTATTTCATGTTAGTTTTGGGGATGCCAAGCTGATTATTTTTAAAGCCGTGCATTTTCAGTCTTTTCTTGCATTAGGCAGACTCTAGCTTATTTTGATGTCCGGGCACAACAATGTTTTCATTATCACTTGGGAATAACGGATAGCTTCCGAGAATCACAGCTGCTGTGACTACAGTAGGCATTTTTCACAGGTATTCAGTCTGCCCGCGACCACGATTGCTGTAACGCTTTCGAAACATAGGAAATAATGAATAATAAGGTAACACACGATAAATACCCGTGACAATATTAATAAATACAAGCCCTCGGTTTTTTCGCTTACGTAACTAACTACAACATAAAATAGATGAACAAATATATAGCAACAATTCCGCTCCTCTCCAACGAAAACTCTGAAAGAATTCGACACGTGTTTCGCCTCTCAACGAAGCATCCTCAGGAAACAGTAGGCTCACTGCGTGCTAGAACAACAAAGACACACTACTGCAAAAACTCCGCAGCCACGTTGTTTCGCCGAACGCCGAACAGAAAGTCTCAGTTGTCTTTGCGGAATTGTTACTATATATTTTGTTCATCTATTTTATATTGTAGAATGGATTTCCGCAAAGTCACGCTTGAATCAATTAATTAAGTAACCACCTACCTTATTACTCTTATCTTTGTACTTGCATTTTATAATTGCATTTAATTTATTCCGTACCCAAAGGGTAAAACGGACCCTATTACTAAGGCGCCGCTGTCCGTCCGTCCGTCCGTCTGTTACCAGGCTGTATCTCATGATACATGACCATGCTAGTTGTAATTTTCACAGATGATGTGTTTCTGTTGCGGCTATAACAACAAATACTAAAACACAGAATAAAATAAATATTTAAACAACAAACGTGTTTTTTTTTTTGTTTTTATAGATAATGGCATGGAACCCTTCTTGCGCGAGTCTGACTTGCACTTGGCCGGTTTTGTAAAACAAGGAAGAACTAAATACCTAACGTCAAGCTACGTCTTTATTGAATGAATCATAAGGCTTAAGTATATTAAAATAAATTGTAATCTTGAACAGGAATAATGTATAAAAGGATGGAAACGTTCCATACATTTTGTGACCGACCATTTTTTTCAATTTCACGTTAGCTTCAGTAGAGATACTTTTGGTTATTGAGAATCATATATGCTAAGAGAATGAAAAAGCCAATTGAATGAATTTGACGACCTCTGTGGCGCGGCGGGCGAAGGTTCGCCTGCGATGTAGGAGGTTGCGGGTTCAATTCCCGCCTTGGACCAAATATTTGTACAATCTGCAGATATTTGTTCAGGGTGTTCTGGGTATTTTCTATGTATAATAAAAAATATCTATCTATGTAATGTATTAAGTATATCAGTTATTTAGTACCCATAACACAAGCTCTTCTTAGCTTTGGGCTAGATAATGTTGTGTGAAATGCCAAGCAAAAAATAAAAATAAAAAAATTAATTTTGTAGAAGTGGGGGGAAAATAATTAATAGAGGTTGTGACCAGTGACCTGCTTGAGATACGGTGGCCCTGAAGAGGGCCTTGTGACCTATGACGAAAGAACCAGTGTAGTGAAGAATTAATAATAATAACAATAATTATTTATTTATTGGTCAGATTTCACACAGAATAATTCACACTGTTATCCATTTTGTTAGAGATTAGATCTTAAAAGTAATAAGTGCTGAACGCAAAAGCTAATTTCATGTACAACCTAAACAGGTAAACCAGATCAAATAGAGCCGCCTATTGACGGGCGTTCGGGAGATGAATCTTTTAATATCGTGGCTGCTGAGCCGTGCTCAAACATTGTACCACGTAACAAAAGAATCGTTCGTTATTGAAATCCGCAGTTCGGGCACGATCATGCCTAATAACGTGATCTGGTGAGTGGTGAGGAGACGGCTTCTTGCATTAATAAATATATGGATAGACATCACCCAGTCCAAACCAATTCATTTAATTCTAATAAGATTATTTTTGTGAAAACAAAGTTAAAGTCAAAAGTATCTTATTCATTGAAATCACAAGGAACAATTTGAATCGTCTAAAACCTAATTCTGGTTCTGTTTGTTCTGGATGATCAAACTTAGGCCAAAGTTCATGAATGAACCGTGTTTGTTGCCTGATTCTTCTAGGCTTGGTCGCGTTGGAACAGGAGTAATTTCAGTTTATAAGACGATTCAAAATGATCCTTGTGATTTCAATGAATAAAATTCATTTTGACTTTTTTTTTTTTAATTAAATAAACGAGCGTTTACGATAATCTTTGAAAACTCCTGTTGAAAAGCATTGGTAGGCTAAACGTTGTTTAACCGCCTGTTTATTTGTTGGTGAAAATAACCCTTAGTATGTTAAATTATAAATTTAAGACGGCGAAACCTGAAGAAATAAAAAATTGTGGTATATGAAGTCTTATTTATCATACTTAAAGGAAAATCAATAATAGCATACTACTAACAAAACACAAAGGAATCTTATCCACCATTCTTAAGTTTTCTAACAATTTGCTCTAGAATAGATTGTTCAGACTTATTAGCAGCATTTAAAATCATAATAAATATTAAAGTGATCGCCGTAACTTGATAAATACTAAGAAGACTAAATAAAATTAAAAATGAATTTCTATAATCGTCATGAGTTGGCAAAAAAAAAGGAGTCGCGTCAGTGAAAAAAAATCTTATAAAGATTTGTATACTTGTGATACTCAATAAAAGAAATGAAATAATACAAGTCTTTAAAGTACTCTTGAAGTTTCTTTCTGCTTTAACAGTGAAGACTACTCGGAAAATTCGACAAAACACCAGCAAATTCAATGATAAAATCACACATTTTACAATACAGTAAACTGAACAAAAGTTATAGATGTAATTTGCATGAAAAAACATGAGTGCAAAGCAAATAAGTCCGATAGGTAGAGTCAACAGCCAAACCAACAACGTCACACGCACAAAATTCATTTCTTCTGCGAAAACTATCACAAGTCTGTCGTACAAACGTTTCGTGAATACCGACATCCAACAAACGAGTGCCGCATCACTATGAAAGTACATCATTATAATCAGACACGTTTGCACTGAATTTTTACTCTCATACATTGATCCATATTCAAAGATGATGTTCAGCAGTCTCGCGATTGTCAACTGTGTTAGAATCTTCTGATCAAGCTTTCTATTTAAAGGCACGATGTAAATGGACATTTGTATAAACAAACACGTCACTGATAGGCCTATGCCCAAACACCAAAGTGCATAAATAATTTTAAATACAAGTTCAAGCTCCATTATAAACGACACATGCACTCGGTCGTATCACTGTTATATATTTGTATGTTCTATTGTTTCCTCAAGTTTCTATTATTTCTTCTCTTCGTTTAATAAACTTATTGAGTGTTGCGGATATTTGTATATTCTTTCCTGTTAGGCCTGTGTATGTCGTAGTTCCTGAAGGTTATTCGAATATATTGTTAGGTGTCTCGAGTGCAGTCACGAAGGCAGACGACCGATCAGCAACCGACCGGCTTCGTAACGAGCAGCGCTGGCGATGAGCCGATGCCGTGCGAACGACTCGGGTGATCCCGAAGTGACGAGGATTATCCGAGTGGCATTATATACTTACGCGGCGTGCAATGCTGCAGGACACTTTCCCTTTGCCTCGGGACTCTAATACTTATTCTGTGACTCTGTGCTATGCAGACATATTTGATCATATTGCCATCCTGTTTAATTATCCCTTCGGTCATTTTGCTTGTTACAAATTCAATTGCGCAGACGCAGGAGGTTGCGGTTTCGATTCCCGCCTCGGAACAAATATTTGTACGATCTGCAGATAATTGTTCAGGGTGTTCTGGGTATTTTTCTATGTCTAATAAAAATATGTATCTATGTCAATGTGTTGTATTAAGTATATCAGTTATATAGTACCCATAACACAAGCTCTGCTTAGCTTGGGGCTAGATAATGTTGTGTGAAATGTCCAGCATTTATTTATTTTTATTTATTCATTTGGAATATTAAATTCATTATTGTTTTGTGCATTATTTTTTGTTTAACTTATCTTTGTTTCTTAAAAATATGTTTTTAGGTTTTCTGAGATATATGCATTCTGCAAAAAGTTCTCCTTTCTTATCGGGCAACTAAATATACAGATAGGTACCATTATCTTTTATGTCACTACTTCTTGCTTGGTCATCTCATGACACTGTCTTCTAGGATACTTTGTTGTCCGTCTGTCTGTTTATCTATCAGTCAAGATCCTCTCTCTGAAACGGCTAAAGGTATCAACATAAAAATTTATCACACTTTATACTAATATTACAAATTCGAAAGCTTATGAGTATGTTTGCTACCTCGGATAAACTTCCGAAAAGCGCATACCGCCCATCGATGTGAAATTTGGTATACTAACGTATTTTGACCTTCTAATCACGAATATCATAACGAAAATTGGCGCAAACGCCATTTTGAATAAGAAAAACGAAGGAGAACCTCTTTTCGTTCGGTGTGAATAATCGCGCATTCCTAACCGATTAAGACTTGTAGCTTTCCCCAGAAAGGGTATGTGTGTGTATGCGATGCAGAAAATTTCCACGAAATTAAATTACTGCAGCGGAACAATTCACGGAGTAAATGTATTACAGCGGAAAATAGACACAAAATGCAACACTATAGCGGAGAATACTCACGCAGCTCAACTGAAATAACGAAAAGTATTCACCGAGTTCATGTACTACATTGCAGCGGAAAAAACCTCAAAAAGTTCAAATGCTATAGCGGAGAATATTCATTTTCGTTATGATATTCGTAATTAGAAGGTCAAAATACGTTAGTATACCAAAATTTCAGATCGATCGGCGGTATGCGCTTTTCGGAAGTACACCCGAAAAAACGGCTTATTACCGTCAAGATACTTCCAAGATTCTCACAACTCTGAAATTCGGAATGCTAGGCTTTGTTTTTAATTAAACTAATATGAGTTCAAAACTAAGGAATTTCTACTTTTTACCCCTTAAAAATGGGATGGTAAAATTTGTAGGAAAAAGTGGCTGAAACTTGAAAAACGCTCCGACGAATAGTGAACGTATAAAGGCTGCTGATGATGATGATGATGAAAAATACACTTGATTCTTTAAGTTCTCAATAAAAAGCCCACTCCACACTTCCTCCTCAATCGACTTAGAAAAGCAAAAAAGCCGGAATACCCAGGATATGAAACAAAGGTGCTGAAGCGCCTCATTGCGAGGTGCCATTTTTTTACATCCTATCAGGTCATACCAGTTTTCATTTCAATACAATCTGTGAATTAATAAGTTTCATCTTAATACAGCATACACCGCAGAACTGAACCGCCTGCCAAGCGTGATGATTATGGCAAACCCTCCATAAACAACGTTAAACATGCTTCTGTCATGACATTCTATGGGGGAGGCTTTTGCCCAGTAGTGGACTTCTATATGATGATGATGATGAACTAATTAATTCAATTTATTGGTAGGTTAGTACATTTATAAGTACTTCCTTGCAGTTTGCATAGATGTGTTTCCAACACTACTTATCATCCAGACTACCATACAAATAAAACGTAGCTTGCCAAATGTACTACGGACCGTGCGTCATGGCACTCTAGGAGGGGCCTTTGTTCAGTAGTGGACTTCTACAGACTAAATGATGATGATAATGATAACGTACATTATACTTAAATGATTATTGATAGTACAGGAAACAGGACACTGCTGCTTCAAATCAACATCCGCTGCCAGAGATGTAATTGAACGAGCGAAGCGATTCTCCGAGTCAACTTGGAAGAATCGGCGTTTGTATGTACTTATGTATGTTTGTCTGATGAAAACTTCCTAACCGTTCATCTGATCTTCATGAAAAAAAGGTAATAGTATGTTTTTAAAAGGTATGTAGTATGTACGCCCCGTTGCTTAGTCCTATTCAAAAGTTATTTCAATGATGTGTAGGACCTCGGGGTGAAAATTTAAAAAAATATCAATGGAAAATATGGAAATGATTTACTTGATAAAGGTGTCATCGTGAGGTCTCAGTTCGGGGCGAACCACTAGTATAACCTCATTCGAAACGTATTTGCGCCCTAATTTTTCGTCTAGTATATAGAAAGAAGGTGTGGGCTATCTATATCTTGGAGTAGGAAGTAATACCTACGTTGCTATTTCTTACAATTGTTGTTAGAAAAAAATACAGCACCATTTTCAAAGCCATGGTCGCCATTGTGACGGCAGTAAGAGTGAAGCTGAATTATATCTTCGGGTTAAGATTAAAAGTAGTGGTCACTAATTACGCACGTCATATTTGTCGACCGCTATAGGATAATAAATTTCCTCTGTATTTCATTTAAACGTATGACGCAATTGTTATCTAATAAATTGACCTGCAACATACTTACATACCGTACATCAAGAGAACTTCAAACATCAATTAATATCCCAGCAATAAAACAAACAGTTGCAACGGTGTGTATTTGTCTTTCTTCAATTAATTTGAAAGGTATCTACAGAATAAAATATATTCAGTACCTACTGCCACAGAGTATGAAACAAGAAAGTCCGTAGAAGAACCAGGGACACCATCATAGCTATTGAAGATATATGGGTGGAAGTTGAAGTGGCAATGAGCAGGCCTTATACCACATGCCTCTTATCAAATCCTCATGGCTTCAGGCAGGCCTTGAAATATCTAAAGTGGTACAACATATAAAGAAAAAAACAAACGAAAAATCTAAAATTAAAAAAATATAAAATAAAAAAGACAAACCCAAAGTTTTTTTTTTACTTCACTATGCAGCTTGTTACATTATAAATGTCGCAGGAAGTCGGTGGGTGGAGGTGGCTCAAGACCGTGCGTCCGTAGCATACTAGGGGGAGGCCTATAAATATCCAGCAGTGGACTTCTACAGGCTGATGATGATGCTGATATAGCTTGTCTTCCGTACGGTATTTACTACTCTGTGTCTACCATTAGTCTAGATATATAGTTTCTGGATTAGCAGGTGATCAGGGAGTTATAAATACAGAGACCCCGCTTTGATGGTGCGACAGCTATTGATTACCTTGCCGGTGGCATTTCCAACGACTAATACCTCTAATACCTGGTGACAGTCACATTGAACGGTAAGCTGTTTGTAGAGTGGAAAGAGCCACATATACATAGGTAAGGTTAAGTGAGCATTTAGTCTCCAAAATATTCACATAGATGGAAACTTGTTTGCTCCTGACCGTTTTTAACCGACTTCCCAAAAAAGGAGGAGGTTCTCAATTCGGTTGTATTTTTTTTTTATGTTTGTTACCTCGTACCTATCTCCGGCGCTTATGAACCGATTTGGAAAATTCTTTTTTTATTTGAATATATATACTTTCAGATTGGTCCCATTTTTTTCAGAATCTAGTTCTGATGATGGAATCCATGAGGAACTGAGGGAACTCCTCAAATATTGTAGGCATACATATGGCGATTTTGATATTTTCAGCAACAAACCAAGCATTTGCATTCAAAAAGTATCATAATCCTTTCATCACTATGGTTCTTTCATCATTTTTTTTTCATCCAAATATTTAGTCGAATACAATGGCGGAAGTCGGTTTTTTAAATGAAAAGTTATTTGGGTTATTCTCGTTGTAGCCGTTACAAATTTGCTCCCAATTCTTTTTTTTTCGATATGGCTATTGTTTATCACTTTGTACCAATGAGGCCGGAAGTAAAAGTTCAAATTCGAATATCGAGAACTCTTGAAAAACTTTTGTACCTACGTTTACAATTTGGCCAATCTCCTTTCAAAGGATAAACATTTTATTTTTCTTGTAAATCATTTAATTTCTTCATAAATAAAAAAAAATCTTATAAAGTTTTTAAAATTAAAAAAGTCTGAAAAGCATATAAAATGATAAAGATTGCACCCCACCTGCGCCTAGCTGGGCCAGCCAAATGAATTCTTTATTTATCAAAGTTGGAGTTCTCATGATTTTTATATCGCAAACTTGGTACATTACCTATGCATTGTCTCGAAGGCAGCAGTATTTAATTTTAAGGAGTTTTTATTTCGAATATTGTAAGGTGTTTTGGAGAGATTAATACGCATTTTCTCATTACTAGTATTCCAATTCCCGTGGGAATTTGAAGATTTAGGATTTACATTTAGGTTTTCCTGTAAAGTGTGAGTAAGGCCTAATATTCCATATTTATTTCAAAATTTTTGGCTTTTCGGAGGTAGGGGGGGCAACAAAATGTTTCAGTAATACAAAATACAAATTTTAGGGCAAAATCGTATCCATAAAGTTCAAACGACTATGCTAACATAATACAATCAGGCGCTTCCACCGTAGTATACCATAGTATTTCTGACCCAATATTATCATATTGCTGGCTGGATATTATCAGGCATTCCAATTCAAATGGAGCTGGGCAGAACAGGTCACGTGCGGAACCTTGAATAACGATGAAATATTCACGGGTGACGTGCAGGTGGCGTGATGCGCCATTGCGGGGATTTCTTTATGCATGAACCTCTTGTGATTCGAAACGCACGTCCCGATATGTGGGTAGAGATTAGGGAGTTAGGGTAGATGAGATAGGACGTTGGATTTTCTTAAAGAAAAGCGTACCTATTACCTTGTTAGGTAGAGCTACACAATTTAGGTCTGCGAAGGTAAGTATAGCTTCTTTAAGACTGGTTTTTAAAGTCGATACATATATATATATATATATTGTTTTATATATTTTGTATATTGGTTTTTTATAACGAACAAAGTTCATTACAACATAAAGTGAAATGGGGTCTCTGGGTAAGCTTTGGCATTAAGCCAACTATTACTAAAAGCATATTCTTAGCAATTAAACACAAAAAATACATTTTAAAAACTACGCTACTAAATAATGAGTACGTGGTAAGTAGATTGGTAGAAGAAGAGAAACCAAAACAGACTGACTAGAAAAATGACCTCCCAGATTGTTGACCGTGTAGGCAAGGCACATAACAGCTCTTGGGCTATTCCAATCTTTACCCTCCCTCTTCTACGTCGTTGGGTAGAGTGGTGCTCCTACCTCAGTCCATTTACATTTATATTGGCCGCGTCCGAGCCGCGAGTTCTTGAAGCAGGAGTTTGAAATCGATTCAATTACAATACTTTTTGGTTCTCTCATTATGTTTCCATTTAATCATAGACGGACGGGACCTACGGAATTATGACTAGATAATTATTTGACTTCAAAAAACTTTATATATACTATTACTATTTTTTTATTATACTTACATAATTCAACATTATTATGTAAGTATTATATAAAATGACTTTTCATTTAAAAAAAACTGACTTCCACCATTTAATTCGGCTATCTGCATGTTTTTATTTGCTAAAGATACACAACAATAACTTATTGCTGAAAATACCGAAATCGTTATAAGTATGCCTATAATATTTGAAGATAAGAATGTGTTTTAAAAAAATGCGACCAATCTATAATCTTATCAAATAAAAAAAAGAATTTTCCAAGTCGGTTTTTATATGACGACGTTAGGAGGTAACAAACATAAAAAAAATACAACCGAATTGAGAACCTCCTCCTTTTTCTTGCCGGTTAAAAAAGGTTAAATTTGCATTAGACGTTTCTTGAGAATAAAGTAATAAGACAAATCTAAATTTTTAATTACAATAAATTCACCTGCTCGGATTTGTCAATGAATTATTCATGTAACGACAGGCTGTTTGTACAAAACAACTGAAACACTTGACTAAAACAACTGAAAACAACGTAATCTTATTAATTCCGTGGGGTTGAACAATGAAGAATTAATGAAGTTACGCTTATTGCTTCTGTTGAATCAGGTGGAGAATATTTTGGAGAATTTATTAATTAGAAAAGTAGTCAATACACCTAAAACTCTCTAACACCTGTAACTTCCCCTGTGGATGTCGTAAAAGGCGACTAAAGAATTACACCAGGGGATGTGCAGCAGCATCTATTTAACTTAACACTAATCTGTGATCACCAATCCGCCTGCCAGGCGTGGTTATTATGGCAAATCCCCCCATTGCACGCTAAGTATGCTATAGGGGAAGGTCTCATACAGCAGTGGATGTGTATCGGTTGGCGTTGATGATGATGATGAGATAATAAATTAATTTCAAGAGAATCATATAAAAAATGCAGATATGAAATGATTGGAAATCATGCAACTTTTTGTTCAACCATAATATCACAAACACATACATTATGTTTCGACTGTGATACCTCGTAACTAGAGGCTGTTCAGTAAGAGAGCCGTCGTGGCCAAATTGTGAATTGTGAACTGTTACTTTTTGTCGGCATTTTGAATCATAAACTAAAGAAATACTTAGTTACAGTTGTAATAGGATCAAAACGGATCATAAGCGCTATTGTATTGCCCGCTAAATAAAAGAGGTAATTAGATACAGCAGCGCCCTCAAATACTACGGCGGATCTCTGCTCAAACTGACTCTAAACGCAACCCAAAGTATAGCTTTACTATATACAGGTTAGTAACTCCGATCTCACTCTATCTCTCACAAAAATAAAAATAAAAATTGAACAAAATGTTGTATCACGGTAGAATCACACTGGATGAGATCGCCGTAGACTCGGAAGGAGTGTTGTGTTGGAGATGTTTATATACGTTAGGAAAGAGAACAGTTTGAGGTGGCCCTGAAAAAGACCTAGTGTCCAATGATGAAAGAACTAGTGTGGTGAAAGAATTTAGTGCACCTCGTCAAAATAAACACAAGTTGATGAGCGTGGGTAAGATGAACAGATAGACATGTCATCCTTTTCTAATTGACTTAAATAAGAATAGTGGTAATTTTAGCTCTACTCTACACTAAACCCCATATAAAGAGAAAAACAATTCTCCCCAATGGCTTATTAATGTTCAAGTAGAGATTACAGTGTAAGCCTCCAAATTGGACACAATTTCACCTGTCCGGTCGCCCGCCCTCGCCGTGGGCGGATTTGATGGTAATGAACGCAAAAACGTTAAAAGTTAATCTGACGTATCCCCTAAGATTATCGTGTAAGCTCTCCGTAGCACCACATGAAGATTTATTAGTGTTTTGTGATGAATATTACAAAATCAAAGTCATTATTAGTAAGTAGTACCTGGGTGAACGAGCTTTGCTCGATAACTCGGAAAAACGCGTTTCCCAGAAATAAAACCAAGCTAGATCGATTTTTTGCCTCCAAAAACCCTCATATAGAAAATTTCATCGAAATCGTTACAGCCGTTTTGAAGATCTCAAAACATATCATCATTATCAGCAGCCTTTAGACGCCCACTGATGGTCGAGGCTTCTCCCATAAAATGCAATGGGGAATTTGTCATAATCACACGCTTGGCAGGCGGATTGGTGATCGCAGTATTGGTGTTGGGTACTCAGGTAGATGCTGCTGTAGACTAAGGCATTAAATGCACCAGGGGGTGGCCCCTGGTGCATTTAATGCCTTAGTCGGCTTTTACGACATCCATGGGACGAGACGGTCTATTCTTAGGCCAAAAACACCACAGCACCAAAGAAAACACCAACCAAACATATTATATACATAGAAATATTGCTCGTTTTAATAGTACCTAGGATTATTAAAATACCTGTGTATATGTGTTGAACCGGACGCAGTTTTTTTTTTGTTTATTATACGAATTTTATCGAACGTTTAAGTTTACGAAGGCACCCATCGATCTCGATGGACCATGCATTTGAAAGGTTTTTGGGAAGTTCTTGGATGGAGGTGGTTCAAGGCCATCCGTATAAGCATTCTATGAAGAGAGGCCCATCAGTGGACTTCTGATAACTTCAGACTGATGTTGATGATGATAATTGTTAAAAGTAATAGTTTTTTATTGTTTTTATTATATTATCTACGACATAGAGAGTCAAATAGTGTGAGAACTATGTATGTGACTGTTGGGTGTTATTTATTTATCTTATTATTATTATTTATTACTATTATGTATCAAAAACCTTTTTTAAATTTTTCTTCTATCGACGCCTTGCTCGTTTCACTTTTAACTACATATCACATACATATCACTTTAACTTTACTTATATCATACATATAAACACATGCCTTTTCCCTCGAAGGGGCAGGCAAAGTTTCAAAGGGCCTTTTTTTCACCATGGGTTGCACAATCGCAACAATATAGACGTGACAAGTGGTGAGCTCATCGCCGCCATTGCTTTCCACGACCAACTCGGCTAACGCTTTCTTCCAGTAATAACACACTCCTAAATACTCGGACTGGTTGGGTAATTTTCGTTCGTATAAGATTTGTCACAACATTATCAAACAATACTTATAACACTATGTAACGTTGAAAAGAATATAAATAAAGCTAACCGCTCACTGCACCACATCGCTGCCAATAATTCACTAATTGCCGACGTGTCCGCGCTGAGTTTATTCCCGATACAAATCCCTCTATACATTTTTATTGGCCGCTTCCACCTTCAGCCCAGGAAGACGTGACCGGCGTTTTGGATTTATGGGACGTCGCGCACTGAACTGGTGGAGCGCGAAGAGTGAACTAGTTAACAAAATGTAAACCAGGGACTAGGCAGCAGCATCCACCTGAGTACTTAGCACCAAACTGCAATCACCAATACACCTGCCAAGCGAGAGTTGATGTAAACAGGCTGGTGATGATGATTATGAATAATGTTGTTGGAAACTCTGTTCTCTGTTTCTGTGTTTGATTTATAATTTTTTTAATTTTTTTTTGTACAATAGAGATTGATTTCTGACTTCTCAAACGTAGAAACTTATTATAAGTCTTATGTTCCTATCTCTAAGTTTCTGTTTATACTTTTCTATCGCTGTTGGTTCGTCAATAAATAAATAAATAAAATCAAAACTTGTAAAAGTCGATCTCCGTGGCGCAGTGGGCGAGTATCTGGCTGAGACGCAAGAGGTGCGGGTTCGATTTCTGCTGCGGGACAAATATTTTGATCCTGGTCTGGGTGTTGTGGTACCATTTTTGTACTTGTAGTACACCTATGTGACTGTTAAGTGCTAAAAAAAGTGCGATAAACAAGAGTGTTTATCCCCACAAGTGTGCGTCTTCCTTAGTTATAGGATGTGAACTATGTGATTTGTTTCCGATTTCCACCCTGCGCTCGCGGCTACCGAAACAGGTAAACACCACTTTGGACGGCTTTTATTTGTGCAGTTGTGTCCAACTAGTTTATTGGAGCTTAGGGTTTGTGAAAATTTTATGAAACAGCGTTTTTGCACCTCATAGAGTTTTTTATACATGTTGCCTGGTTTGCAGCAAACAAACTTAAGTGCCTGTCTGTAGATGTTAGGAGACCCATGATTGTAATTTATATTAGCTGTGCCCCGCGATTTCACTCGCATAAACAATAATGAAAATTGATGATGATGATGAAAAGAAGCTTATGAGTTAATCCAGAGTATAGGGTTTCTCCATTCCAAATTTCACTCAAAACCGTTCAGCCGTTTGACCGTGTAGAAGTAACAAACATACTCACTTACTTTTGTATATATTAGTGTGATCCTTTATGATCTATTATAAAAACTTTTGTAGCCATATCATCATCACCATCAGATTAAAAATAATGGTGAAAATTCAAATGGTGGTGGGTTGGTCACCTTTTACGACATCCATGGGAGGAGTTGGTGATCCATTTTCACCATTTACCATTTCCAGAGTTATCACCCCCATTCCAAGTATAACTCTGATAAAAACTACCCCTTCACCCGCAGATAACTATCCCACTCAAAGGATAAAATTTTAATTAAAACCCCAGCTGGAATTATGCTTCCTGAAAGTTTGTTACCTTCTAGGTATCTATGTCTGAATATGAATGTAGCTTAATGGAGACCCCCATCTATTAGATTATAATACCCATTATCAAGTACATTATCTTTGTATGTGTTGTGGTAGTTTTCTTATTGATTTGGTAATTTGTAAATTAGATGTTTTAGTTTTTCTAATAGCAGAAGTTCCTATGAGACCACCCATTGCTAGACATAGCCCCTCCTTAGAATAACACTAGACTTCCTGCGATACAAATAAATATTTACAAGTTATAGTATGCTACGCTGCCCAAGGAACTAGGTATTTTTCTACTATGATATCCATAAGTAACAGTGGTGATACAGAGTGCTTCAATTTGTAGTTTTTAAGGTTTCGTACCTCAAAAGAAATAACCTACAAATTCTTAAATTTGGAATGCTAAGAGGCACAAATAAAGGAAAACATTGAGTATTTTAGACATTTTAACCCCTAAAATGAGATGGTAAAGTTCGTAGGATAAATGGCTGAAACACGAAATTAAGGTTTCGAAATAATTCACTTATCGAAACCCTCAAAACACGAGTCACGCTCAATAATACAAAACATACATTGTCTAAAAATTGAGAATACGTTTAATAAATCCATTTCCATTGTCCTACAAAGTTACATTTTATTTTCCGCTTCATCTATCAACTTCTTAAATTATGAAAACTTCATCGCTATACCTTCTGGAAACCATCCACGATAACTCATCCGTCTCAAGATATACAAGCACATTCCCAACTTCACATGGAATGTTCAGAACAATTGGAACATGTTGGAACATTTTGGAACACCTACGTCTGGATGCGTCCAAATTGGAACCGCTCAAGCGAAAATGAAAAACTTCACCGTTTTCATTAGGTAGAAACTTTGTTTTGACCGCACTCGCCAAGAAAGTTGGAACACGGTTGGTTAAGTTTTTTGGAGATAGTAAAAAGGTTGAGAGACATTTTTAATAGCATGTGTAAAGTATATTATAGCAAATATAATTATGTATACTTGGTAACTACCTATATTAATTTTACACTGTAAGTGTAGTCTCTTAATGTAATTAATTTAGTTTTTGCCATATAACTTTATTTAGGGTTATGTATAATAAGTATTACCTATAAATACATTATCTTTACCACTTCTATTCGTGGGAACCTTTAATTTGCTCTCTACAGCTAACCAAACTGTGTAATCTTTTTTATAAAAGCTGTTAGTTCTCCTATAAATAAAGAAATAAAGGTCACAGATATTATAAATAGTACATAATATCATATATCGTTTTTATTAATAATGCCACTAATTAATTATTCCACCATTAGGATTAAGAAACGTAAGCGCCTCATAAAATAACATTAGGTGTTAGATTATGGTAATTATGCTTATTTCTGCACAATAAGCAAGCTGGTGATATTGGCTACAGAGATCTGATGCTCAATTAAATTTAACTCTTTGTTCTTCTTCTTTCATATTCCTCATAGCCTTCTTTAGATGCCTTGGTATATTGACGAACTTGTTCCACACTCTATCTTTGCCTTGTATTTGGACAAAAGGTACAACTATGTACAAAATATACTTTTTGAATGTAGAAAATTCAATGATTACCATCATCATCATCAAATAACGTGCTTAGTCCAGATTTTAACTGATATTTCTACATTCAAATGAAAATTCTACCATAACACCTCCATAAAATCCCCATTAATCACGCGCAAACTGTCGTACACACAGTTGCAACATAAATACCAGCACATATTTTCCGCACGTGAGGTGAATCCAATCATTTTTTCTTATTTCCCGATTGATTGGACTGGCCACTGGCATTTTTTATTTTTAGGGGTCCGCACCTCATTTTTAGAAAACGGTCTATCAGTCCGGCAATACCTTTTTTCTGAGGAATAGCTAGGCTAGAGGTATAAAGTTGAATAAAACATCTTCAAAAGTTTTACTACAATAACTTTCGTGAATTATATCATGCATTTCGTAAAACGAGAAATATTCACTACTACACGCTACAATCTCCGCGTCCCTCGCACATGACGTGGACGCGCGTAGCTCGGATCGCACTCACCCTGAAGAAGACCCACGATTAGGTTTAGAAACCTGTTGGTGCCTCCACTATCATACTGGCAAGTGTAAAATGGGAAACATTTTACAAAATGAATCTTAAAAATCTCGGAAAAGCTCTAATAGCCAATGTGTTCGAATCCCGGTAATGCACTAATAGATTGTTCCACTCTAAAAATGCAATAATAATATACACAATAATAACGTATTCTGAAACGGTGTGCCACATAAATTCTAAATAATGGAACCTAATTGAAACCTTTCACCACACTGGTTCTTTTACTATCCGACGCCGTTTTCAGGAATAAACTGAAACAGTTCTTGATAAAACAAGCCTTCTATTCTGTCAGTGAATTCGTAGAAGATAGATAAATAAATAATAAATAAATAACTCACATGTATAAATAAGTTTGTACCTAGTGTAAGTATAGATGATTTTATAATGTACCTAATACTATGTACCTAGTTAGGTATATATTTTATCAATTTGACTTGTAAAATAACACTTTATCAATAAATTATCTGTATCTGTATCTGTATCGGTCACAATCACAAGAACCATTTCAAGGCCACTACAACTCAACATGGTCACTAGACCGTACACAGGTAGACCAAGAAAAAACAAGTGGTACAAACGAATAAGTAAACTACTAGGAGATTTATGAGACCTAAGGACGTATCATCATCGGCCTGTAGAAGTCTCCTGCTGGATATAGGTCAAAATACTAAACCAAAGGACTAAACTAAAGGCAAACCAGGAATTAACCTTTTTAATAATTGATGAAGTCTGAGAAGAAATGTAATAACAAATTGTTGGAATTCGGCATGGCAGTGCAAGTATCAAGTACTCGCACTTGTCCATCTTCATTTTTTTCGTTTAACTCCGGCAAACAATACGAGGGCAGGTGAGCTAAACGCCCGACGTCCGGGAATAAAAGGAATTGTCGAAATGTCGTGTGTTTACGATTTTATATTGCTGTTTCGATTCGGTTATTTTTTCATGAATTCTTAAAATATTGGATAACTGATTTTTCATTTTCCCTGAAATAGGACTGACTTTATTTTTGCTAGTCTATTAACCATGCTTTTTCATCATCCCAATAAAAAAAATCATGTGCAAGTTGATTTTGGATTGAGAGCTTTTTAGGAATAGAATAGAAAAGAAAATACACATCAAAATAAATATACAATAGATTGTACACCTTAGGACAATCAAAAATAAATGAAACTTAGCATGATAATTTAACGTACAATGAGCGGTCTTATCGCTTAGAAGCGATTTTTTCCCGACAACCTTTGGATGTACAGAGAGAGATCTGTAAGATTAGAAAAATGTCCAGGGGTGTACTTAAATTTTACAAGACTATACGAAAGAAGTAAAAACTAATACTTAACCTATCTGTATAAAATAAATATCTAAATAAATAAATAAACACAATATACTATACAATACTGTAATTATAACGTACATACAAACCTACATACATACCATAGAAATATATTACCTAAATAATATCAACGAACTACAGCGAAGTGACGGGAAATTCACTGGCCTGCAAAAATAAGTATCACACATTTAAAATTTTTTTTTTGCTAATCTGTTATAATTTTAGAATTTGAAACTATAGTAAATTATATACATTAGTAACATTTTAAACAATAAAAATAGCCATATTTAGCTTAGTGTTATAAAACTCAATTAACATTTACAAGTATGTTTTACATGTTATTTTTATTTTTTTATAACTGGTATTGCCTCCTCGGGCTCTGCTTACAGCTTCGAGTCGATTTGGCATACTGAACACGAGGTTTCGGAGCCGATGCTGGGCAATATTCTCCCATTTGTCTATCAGGGCCTGTTTTAGTGCCCTGAGGGTGGTAGGTGGTGGTCTGTGGTTGAAGCTTTTATGTACAAAATTAAACTCTTTTTCGAGTCCTTTTTGTTTCGGAAGTATATCTTGTGTACTTAAAAAGTTATTGCAATTTTAAAAGTGTGATACTTATTTTTGCAGGTCAGTGTATTACCATAAGACTAAGCAATAAGCGATTTCTGAAGTGCAAAAGAATTTAAGTTCTGATTTAAATATGGCAGGGATGGGTATTTCCTTATCGAGACAGGTAACGTATTCCACACAGGGAATGGCTGCTATAAGAACTATTTTTTTTTCTGAAATTTAGTTTCTTATTAATTTACCTGTGGTCCTGGTTATATCTTTTTCCGTGAAGTTATAAGCTAAGACATGCATCATTTTCCAAGCTTACATTAAATTTCAGTGTCTGGCACTGAAACTTAATAATTGTTATAAATAAACACAGCCGCACTAACTCAGGTGTTCGTGCCCAGACTGCGTGTGCAGTTTATTTGCACTGCAGTGTACAGTGCAACGAATTACACTCGCGGGAGCTTTCTGAGCATTTGTTTATTATTCAGAGTGGAAGTGAATTTTAAGTGTTATCAGGTATTTACGATATACTTAATGTCCACTTGCGACTTCACTTGCATTATACCGGATGAAGAGTAGCCTATGTCTCAATTGGATGCCAATTCTCAGACTGTATTAGATGTTAGGCCTGAGAAAAGACCCCTCCTTTTCCTGTAGTGAAAAGACTTTTACTATATCCACGGGAGGAGAAGGAGAGGTCTATTCTTAGGCCTTGTTTAATCCCTTAGAAGTCCGTACTAAAAATAATGAAGGATGTAGAAAAAGCCTCACTAAGGGATTACACTAGGGGATGGGCAGCAGCATCCACCGGAGTGCTGAACACCAAACTGCGATCACCAATCCGCCTGCCAAGCGTGGTGATTATGGCAAATCTAATCCATTGATTTCAATGGGAGAGGCCTCATCAGTAGTTGACGTAAACAGGCCGGTGATGATGATGATGATGATGATTAGATGTCAAACTTGCCGTTTTCCTTTTTGATTAAATTTGAGTTACGGCGTGATGAGGTAGCAAAGAAACATAAAATTTTCGCATGTGTAATATTAGTAGGATTTTCATATCATTACGCGAGCAAACTATGCCTTCTAACAAATTCATCATCATCATCAAAGCCTACTGACATCAACTACTGGACGAGGCCTCCCCTATAAAATACAATGGAGGGAACTACAGAAATAACCTTAATTAAGTAATAATCAATATACAATTAGTTGATATATAATTTAGTTAGTTCACACACTCACACAATACACTATACATAGTAGTTAGAGTTAGTTCTTAGTGTAAGTTTTTTGTTTTCAACGTTTTTTTTTTTTCAAAATTGTTGAAATGTTTTTTCATCTCATTTTGTTTATGACGACTGTAATCTTTCTTGCTATGTCATTTGGGAGAGAACTGTTTCCTGGGCCACAGCTCACGCTATTCCGGGAGACAGGGCCACATTTTATATAAGTCATCATGTTATGGTCAATAAAATATATTATTATTATAAAAAAAAAAAAAAAAAAAACCTCGCTTTGCAGACCGGTTGGTTTGACAACCTCTGTGGCGCGGCGGGCGAGTAGCCGGCTAAGATTCAAGAGATGCAGGTTCGATTCCTACTACGGGGCAAATGTTTGCATGATCTGCGAATATTTGTTTCAGGTCTGAGTGTTGTGGTACAAAGGCTTGTTCCTGATGCCCACGACACAAGGAGTCCTATGTATGTCACTATTGGGTGTTATGTTATAACTCGATTTGCTTATTGCAAAACTTTCTGAACAAAAGCCTAAAATTCAAGTGAACTTAATAAAGCTGAGATATCTCTAGGTCTAGAAACAGTTCGTTACTTTCTTTAAAAGCAAATTAGTCGGGAAAAATTGAAAAAACCCAGTTGAACGGTAGACAGGTTTTTAATTAAAGGACCGCAAACAGTTCTGTAAAAAATGTAAGCCCTTAACGAGTTTACTGAAGGGTTCTTTAAAGAATATGGGTGTATTGGTGTTTAAGCTTGCTGGGCCACCCAATTAGAGATTTATTTTTAAACTTAAATTTCAGTTTAAAAAAAAAACTTTCGGTGGACTTGTTGTGGCTCAGTTTTCATATCCTGTTAATATTATATAAAATAAATAAATGCTGTGGACATTTCACACAACATTATCTAGCCCCAAGCTAAGCAGAGCTTGGTGTTATGGGTACTAGATAACTGATATACTTAATACAATAACATTACATATAGATAGATATTTTTTATTATACAAAGAAAAATACCCAGAACACCCTGAACAAATATCTGCAGATCGTACAAATATTTGTTGCAAGGCGGGAATCGAACCTGCAACCTCCTGTGTCGCAGGCGAACCTTCGCCCGCCGCGCCACCGTCCGTGGCCGAGGCCGTCAGATGGCAGATATTCCAAATAACACATCAATTGTTATTTGGAATATCTGACGACGTATTATGGTCTAGGAAAGCCCCTCTCGATGGACCAAAGACATTTTAACTCAGAAATACGGTAGATATGGAGGCAGCTTAAGTCTGTGGTATTTTATGGAGGAGGCCTATGTCCAGCTGTGGCCTTCTACAAGCCGATGATGACAATGATATCTTGTACACCTGTGTATGCTTCAAAAGACATTGTAAACGTCGCAGGAAGTCGGTGGATGGAGGCGGCTCAAGACCATTCGTCGTGGCATTCTAATGGGGAGGCCTATGTCCATTCTACAGGCTGATGGTGATGATGATGTTCGTAAAGTCACATCAGCTATTCCACTTGCATTCTACCATTCTAACCATGACTAAAATAGCTATGGTATATGAATGTGCCACTATCTCCCAAAGCCCCCCCCTATTTGAAGTTTCTGATTTACGGCTTCCGGAATTGCAAGTTCACTGGGCCGGGTTACCTGTTGTTTCTAACTTTAACAGTACTAGCTGATAATAGTTAGAAATAGTTTGTTTGAGATGATAAACACTTTGAAAGAGGGGTTTACGAAGATAGAAATAACATTCTTCATGCCTTCTGTTGTTTCAAACAATCTAGCTTTGAATCTTACGACTGAGAAAATAATAACTTTATTTTGAGTGTAGAAATTAAAAGTATGGGACCAAGACAATTTATGTGTTTAGACGTGTCCTTTGCTGAATGAGACCTCCCCTATACTTACTTATACTTCCCCGGCCAAACTCTTGCATAAGAATTTCTACTATTAACTAGATGGTTACCATGCATTAATGAGCCGTCATCCCATACATTGCTTTGCATTTTTTCATCAAAATATAATGGTAATATTCATCGTGTGCTATCTAGAAATATGGTATCTGAAATACGTGTGCTAGCTACGATTTTCAGCTATAATTTGAATAGCTAAGCTCCAGCATTACGTCAGCATTCGGCAGAACGATCGCTCACGCCGGATGCGCGTCGACGAAACCATTTGTCTTCGAGCACCTTTAAAAGCTATTCACAACCATTTCTCTTTTTAAAAACCTTTAGACACTTCCTGTTCGTTTTTCAATCGCCCGCCCGGAGTTATCGCGATAAATGCTTTTGTTTGGGCGGGTAAGCTGATAGGTATAGAGCTGTTATTATCAGGGCACCATTCGTAATAAAACTAATTTACAGCAATATTTTTTTTCTTCTGGCCCTTTTACAGCCCAAAATTTTAAAATTAATCAATTTATATTATATTCGAATTATTTTAAATTATTAAAATTACCTAATAGCATATACTAGGTTAAATAAATTATGACATAAAATTACGATATGATCTAATATGTAAACGAGTGTTTGACAAGTCGTTATATTTGTGGTGGTCTTTTAGTTTGAACTAACTAAAAATGTAGCTCATACTTTGGACAAAAAACACTTTCATTTAATTTCATTTCATTTCATTTACTAAACTTTGCGTGCTTTAATAAACTGCAGTAAATAACCATTAAGTTCTATAGCCTTAAATTCGCAATATCAAATGTCTTCATCATTAGTTAGCTTTTTAGTTTACAGCAGAATGTCCTCATTGTCCACATCAATTTTGTCATGGCTATTATATTCTACTCCATATTATATCTATTGTCGGCTCTACAACCGCATTTAGACTAACGAGCGAATGCTTATTTTTCGCCCACTCCCTTAATTTTTACCAATATTTCGAATAAATTGAAGAAATTAACGCAGAATGAAAATTCGCTCGCTTGGAGCGTTGACACTAACATAGTTCTAAGGGGGTGCTATCATCTCTCTATAAGGGTAGTGATAGGAATTGAGCCGGCCGGACAGGTGAATAGATGTCTCGGCCCGTGCCGCACCAATCACTCACAAACACCATTTCGCTACTTTACACTTTGAAGATATACCTAATGATGATTTAACAGTCAAATAGTTCTATTTGTAATCAACTACGCTATTGTGATACAAAAAAATTACATAATAAAGTACATAAGTAATACTTACCTAAAGTTAGATAAAGGCCTCCCATTCATGCCTATTGTATACGAGTATCTCTAGCTTACAATCATTTTAAAGAACAATAAAATAGTAATAAGTTCTAATTGAACAGCTGAAACTATAATTATATTGATTATAGAATAGTTCCACTTGTGCTAGCACAAAAATCCCGTTTGGTAAGTTATGCATAGTTGACACAAGCGTTGGTGGTGTAATGGTCAGCATAGTTGCCTTCCAAGCAGTTGATCCGGGTTCGATTCCCGGCCGACGCATATTTTTGTACTTTTGTTATTTTTAACCGACTTCCCAAAAAAGGAGGAGGTTCTCAATTCGGTCGTATTTTTTTTTTTTTTAATGTTTGTTACCGCATATCTCCGGCGTTTATGAACCGATTTGGAAAATTCTTTTTTTATTTGAATATATATACTTCCAGATTAGTCCCATTTTTTTCAGAATCCAGTTCTGATGATGGGATCCATGAGGAATTGAGGGAACTCCTCAAATATTGTAGGCATACATATGGCGATTTTGATATTTTCAGCAACAAACCAAGCATTTGCATTTAAAAAGTACCATAATCCTTTCACCACTATGGTTCTTTCATAATTTTTTTTCATCCAAATATTTAGTCGATTACAATGGTGGAAGTCGGTTTTTTAAATGAAAAGTTATTTATTTCCTTGTAGGTCAAATTATAATCATTTCATCCCTGGAACTTCTTCTTTTTTATCAGAGATTCGAAGAGATTTGAAAATGAATCGCAATCAAAGTACTAGGACAACATAGATTAGCAGGAGATAGGCTACGAGCGGCAATAGTCCTACCATTAATCAGCTTGGCGCTCATCCTCTAATTGAAAGCTCCGAGTCCCGTTTATTGCGCCCATCAATACACTGCCTGTTGTCACTCGCGTCTTTTTAGCTTTTCATGGTAGGACGTTTAATAGGTTTTTGTTGGCCGTTTGTATGGCTTTGAAAGGGGATAAAGGATGGTATTGCTTGTTTTATAGGGTCATGCAAGTATTGGTGCAATGAAATGCATTACAAAATGACGCGGATAACTGATCTGCTGAAAGTTAGGTCATAAGTTGCGTGATTTGCTAAGCATATTTCCAGTAAAAGACTTGACTTTTTTTTACATTCACATACGGAATCTTGATCAAACACTAAGATTCCTTGTAATCCTGTGTTACTGGTGTGTGTGTGTGTGTGTGTGTATGTGTGTGTGTGTCAGAAACCACGAGTACCATGATACGATAACACGCAGACCCGGAACATAATATTTGCAGATCATACAAACATTTGTCTTGCAGCGGGAATCGAACCCGCAACGTCTTGCATCTAAGCCGGCTACTCACCCACTCCGCCACAGAGGTCGTCAACTTGTTTGTAACATTGAGATGATTGATCAAGAGTATAGTGTCAATGGAAATGGGTTTCACAGACCCATCCAATGAGAATGTAGGTGTCTAAAAGCCTATCACTGACATATAATTATGAATAACTCTACATAATTACATTACCATCACTTAGGTAAGGTCATATCACAGATCTTTGAAATGAAAAACGTTTTAACTGGTCGTTGAATCTCAAAATCTTTTGTGCGTTTGATAAATCCACAGGCCATAAAGCATCAGCGCCATTCACACATGAAATCAATCACAGCGCATAAAGGGCGCAGTAAAACTGGGCACGGACGAAAACGGGCATTTTCCACTTGTTTTCACCTCGGCTACAGACAAAATGGCACAGCTGGTTAACTCCACATCATCATCAGCTAGACCTGTCCTGATAAACATTAATCTTTCTTTGATAGATAAGGCCTTCCCCATAGAATACAATGGTGGGATTTTCCATAATTGCCAAGCTTTGCAGGAGAATTGGTGATCGCAATGTTGGTGTTAAATATACTTATGTGGATGCTATTGCCCATAATGCATCCACCGGTGTTATCCCTCAACTTTTACGACATCCATGGGAGGGGTTGGAGGGGTCTACTTTTATGCCAGCTACACCATGGCCAATACATATAACTCCACATAGTTTATTACAATACCCGAGGTAACTTTGGCTGTTAGTATAAACCGGGCAGTCCCTGTATTTATCATTTATTCGTATTCCGTTTCGTCGTTACCGTAGTTTTCATTTCGGTACAAAGTCTTTGTCCCTTTTTTTCCGATTTAAAAGAGTAGGACACAATATTGACTGCTATCAATAAATTACAAAATTAGCTCATGGTTTATTTATAAAAATCTGTCAAAAATAAAACAATGTTTAAAATATGACGTTTTAGAAACGGGGTAATTTCTCAACTATTTTTTAAATTTTATCTTGTACCTACATATTATTATGTTGCAACAGAACACATACAACTGGCTTAGTCCATCTACATCATAATCTTCTTTGTATTTGTACTTTAAAGTTACTTAGTTTTGTTCTAGGTAATTAAACCAGCTGTTCTCCTCAAAGCGGTGTCCATTCGCGATGCGCAGTTTGTTAAGTTTGTCATTTTCACCGCGAGTCTTTTGTTTGCGTGATAGCCAATTTTCATAAATAAATAAATAAATGCTGGAGACATTTCACACAATATTATATAGCCCCAAGCTAAGCAGAGCTTGTGTTATGGGTACTAGATAACTGATATACCTAATACAATACAACATTACATAGATATATATTTTTTATTATACATAGAAAAATACCCAGAACACCCTGAACAGATCGCACAAATATTTGTTCTGAGGCGGGAATCGAATCCACAACCTCCTGCGTCGCAAGCACACCTTCACCCGCCGCGCCACAGAGGTCGTTTAATGGGTTGAAATTCCATCGTTTTATTGCCAATTACTGCGATTCATCTTCTGAATGTGGTAACTACCTTTGACTGCTTTCCGTCCGTACTTTCATGTATACATGCAGGTCAGTAAACAAGCATTTCTTTCTAGCTAAGCACATTGGATTAGGCTGGGTGTTGTGGTACTATGATACTCGTAGTTCCTGATACCCACGACACAGGGAATCCTAGTGTAGGATCATAACTACGTATGTGACTGTTGGGTGTTATGTTATGTCATATACGAGGTTACATGATGGTAAAAATGGCATTTGTCATCATCATCATCACCATTATCATCATCATCATCAGCTGATTGACTTCCACTGCTGGATAAAGCTCTCCGTGGAGAATGAACGGTCTTGAGCCGCCTCCAGCCTCCGACTTACCGCGACCGCTGCCAAAATATTTTATTGTACACCTTATACAAAAAATGCAATCTTAAGATGATAATTAAAAGTACCATGGGCGGTCTTATCGCTTAGAAGCGATAATATGTACCTATGTAATATTTTGATTGTAATTTCTACGCTTTCTTTTCTATGTCTGTTCTGTGTATTGAATAAATGTATTTCAAAACACACGCAAACGCAATACACAATCGTGTGTGTGTATGTGTGTGTGTGTGTTTGTGTGTTATTTACTAAGTTATTTGAGATTATAATACACAGGGTATTATAATTATTTAATTACGAAATGATAAGCTATTCCATAATTTCTCACATAAGTGTATTTTAAGTTCTTAAACCAGAGACATACAAACGCTGTTTCGTTCAAGTTAACTCATAAAACTCGCTTCGCTCATTCATATAAGATTAAATTTTTCTTAAAATAGCTGTTTCAACATTTGCCTCAAGAGTCCTGTGAGAAAAACAAACCCTTAGTTTTATCTGTAACAGTTAACTGTGCCTCGCCCTCTCTGGGGAACTCTAAAAGCTACGGAACCACAATTGCTCGCCTTTACTAAGCCGACTTGTTAACCTGAAGAGGTAATGCTGATTAAGTTAGTTGTCTTTAGTGTTTTTAGTGCTAGTGCTAGTTTATTGTGAAGTGAGAAAATAAGTTCAGTGTTTTCAAGTTGTTGTTAGAAATGAATTGAAAATTATGTATATCTAAATACAACAAACATTACAAATACACAAAAAGTATAATTAATAATTAATAGCTACATTTTAATAGTTGAAATAGTAGGTATCTTCTGATTGAAAAACCCCAACCAGTTAGAATAAGTCAATTATAGTAATGACGCCCGTAATCATTTTAATGAGGGCTTTTCATCTTCGATTAAAAATAAAAAAAGTAGTTCAAATTAGTTCGATAGATGGCGCTGACTCAACTATATCAATCAAGATTGTCTGTGGTGCACGCGTACAAAAGTAGTCTGTGTTAGGTAAGTAGTCATGATATTCTGTTTGTGATTGCTTCTTGGGTGTGCGCTAGTGATTTCGTGTTTTTTTTAGAAGTAGGCAAAAATAAATACCACGAAACGAAAATTATTTCTACTTACTCTTTATTCCCTTATAAATTAAATTAATTAGGAATAGTTTTAGTTCAAATTCAGTGACTTTGTAAATTCTAATAATTTGAATTTTTTAGAAACTGTTGTTTATCCGGCAGTGTAGACCTCTCCATCTTCTCCCGAGGATGTTGTAAAAGCCGACTAAGGGATTAGACCAGGGGATCTATCCCCTGGTATCAGGCATCATCCACCTGCGTACTCAACATGAATACTGCTATCACCAATCCGCCTGCCAAGCATGGTGATTATGGCAATTCCCCCCATTGTATTTATGGGGGAGGCCTCGTCCAGCAGTGGACGTCCAATCGGCTAATGATGATGATGAGACAAGTGTTATAAAGGCTCCTCTGTACAAACGAAAAATAAGTTTGAAGACTTTCTTAAAACATACCAGCCAGTCTTACATCAAAGATCTCAATGAAGAAAAAATGTCGTCATGCACGTACGTACACTCTTTTCTCCAATAAATCTGCCATCAGGTGTAAGCTCATATGATATATGAGTATAGGAGGTGTGTCGATTATTGCCTACAAATTCGTTTTGTATTATACCTATTAGTGGGGCCAAGGGGTATAAAATTGGGTTGGCTTATGGTTCTCAGTAGGGCACAGAAATACGTTGAAACTTTGTAAAATATTCGGGAAAAATGATTTTTTTACGAGCCATGTTTTTATTCCCACATACTTATTATTTTTTTCAGCTAAATAGATACTGAGGTAAAGTATATTATTATATTAAGGTACTTCAAATAATCTTTACTAAGGTATAACACCAGGGGATGGGCAGCAGCATCCACCTGAGTAGATATTTAGATATTTATTTATTTCACCATTCCGTTACATTGCATAACATTGGTATGTCAAGTTGGTACATAATAATTACTTATAATTCTAATAGCCTAACACAAAACAATACAAAACATAATAAAATGTAAATACACTTACACGTCATGCAATTCAGAAAATGAACAACTCATGTACTCATCAATATGGTAAAACGGATTACACTCAAAAAATATTTTTATTTTATGTTTGAATTGGTTTGGAGGCAGCCGTGTTATTTCTAAGGGTAGTTTATTATACATAACCAGCTTTAGGCAGATACCTTGTCTATACGTCTTAACAAGTCTGGTTTTTGGTACATATAACTTTTCTTTGTTTCGAGTGTTAAAATTATGCATATGCATTTTCATGGGTAAATCGTCTTTTTTTAAATGTACTTCCATAAGAGAGTTAAAAAAAGAATAAAAAAAAAATAAAAAAAATAAAAAAAAAGAATTAAAGAAGTACTTATCACCAAACTGAGATGACCTCCCCCTTTGTGAACAATGGGGGAGGCTTCGAGCAGTGGACGTAAACAGGCTGATGATGATGATGATGATAAATTAAAAGTCCATTATAGAGTATTGCAGTGGAAACAGATGACACTGAAGAATTCCTTTGAATCAAATATTCTTCCATTCACCCAAGACCCCCATCACTTTTTTACCAATATTTATTTTCATTAATAAATCTTTCATCTTCGCTGGCACCTCATTATTACGGTTTAATAAAAGAAATTCCGACATAAAGATCAAAATATTTCAATTTAACGAAAAATTACTCTTAAATAGCAAGTTTACTACCTCGACGTCACGTGATATATCCTCCTCAATATACTTCCGGTGGAATGTGTCAATGCCCTAACTGCCTGTAATTTTTCATACGGGTCGCTCATCTGTGAACATGCTGGTGTCGGATGTGGTTTCAAAAGGAGACATTATACGGAAATCTCTTTTAGAGGTCTGATAGATAGAGAGAATCTCTTTATTGAACACCAAATAAACGAAATAACGAAATAAATGAAACAACTAGTTCCTCGCGAATACACCTATTGTAGGAAACCTACTTTTCAACGGTGAAATCGGAGGACGCAGTAAAGGAAAGCCTTCTTCTCGATGGACCAAGCACAATTTGTCAAACCATAGTTATTTTATATTACTCCCCTCATGCCAAGATTATCTATTTTTTTGTTACCCCTCTTTTGATCCTAAATACCTCAACAACCCCCTAAACGATGTTGCTCATAATCTTACACACAAATTGTATTAATACTATCTACCCAATTACAAAATATCATTAAGATCTGATAAACTGTTCGAAAGTTATCCCCAGACTAACCCACATATACATACCAATGCCAATTCACCCAAGTTGAATCAGAGAACTCGCTTCGCTCGTCCGGTAACATACGCCTTCCATGACGTTATTTTTATTTACTTGTGATTGGTTCGGCTTCACTCCCGACCGTATCAAAGCTTCCTCAATATATTACCTTGACGATAATAAATGTATAGCAAAGTAAGTACTTTTATAGTCTTAGCGACCAAACTAGCTAAGGTTGGCAAAACCAGGAGAATTATAACACCACAATTAATACACAGTAGTCAACATCTTCATTGATGAATTTGGCAAAAGGACTTATTAATTTATGCGAATGCCTTTCGGACTAAAATTTGCACTCGCTAAATAAAAGCCACATCCAATTTAAGCAGTTCTAGTACTATCCCACGTGAGCTCCGTCACGGTGACGTCGGCCGTCAGCGTGACAGGTGACATGTTTACACAGTTTTTATAGCCTTCGGCGTGCTTAAACACCCCCACCCTTGACATCGCGATAATGTTCCCGTTGAAAAATGAGCAGAGTTTAATTTGTTTCGCGTGTTTGCCTCTATGGGGGTAATTTGGTTGTAAAGACCATGTTTTTGAAAAGGATTTCATTGTGGTATCATGACTCCTATAACAAGGCTTATAGTAAACTTGGAATATATTATACATAATTCGAGAA
Organism: Epirrita christyi; assembly: GCA_951392215.1. Classification (NCBI taxonomy): domain Eukaryota; kingdom Metazoa; phylum Arthropoda; class Insecta; order Lepidoptera; family Geometridae; genus Epirrita; species Epirrita christyi. Next base: position 16,031,716 of record OX595841.1, on the reverse strand, counting down.
CGGATTTCCTTTAGAGTTTAACATATGAGTTGAATGTTCATTACCAGACGCGGACGATCAAACGGTAGGCGTAGAAATTTCACAATTCAGGCATCGCTTTAACTGCTATAATTTCATATTCATACCTTTTCGAAACCCAAGTCGATAGCCGATCTTGCCAATTACTTGTCTTGTTGACGATGTGCATAGGAACAACCGTAAATTGTACGTACTGATGAATATATACTATACTGAAAAATTTACCGTAAAACTGCAACCCTGGTTCAATAGTGACTTAGTTTTTCAATCCCATTTTTAAAACTAACACACAAGTTAAACTTTGAAAAGAGTAAACTCATTACGAGCTCGGTCACCTCAGGTTAAGCTATAGTTAAACTTCGTCTTAGCTATAACTTAGTCTGACTCGTGCCAAGAAACTGAGCACGTAAGATTAGCTGTCCACACTATTACCGTAAGTTTACCATCCATAATCCTTTTAAAGTTTATACTGATAAAATGTATAAAACTTTTGTATTACTATTCATATTTTCGGTACAAGGTTCTTTCTCAATACACACACATACATTAAGCCCTTTTGACCATCATACCTCAGTAAGAGTGACCAAGAATTACCACGAGAGGAGAAACCTCAAACCTCGCAGCATTTAACCCTACCTTCTTGGCATTTTAACTATATAATACTCTAAGGCAATGCAAAAAAAAAAAATCCAAAGTCTAGCATCCACCTTCATGCACATTCCTGCTTACATTGCATTTCAACCTTCCGACATCTAAATCACCTCCGTCGCTCAAAGTGCGAGGTGGCATCATTGATGCCATATCTCACAGATGAATATGTCTAGACCGCACCTACGATCACCTCGGAGCATGGGCGTAGTTAGGAAGGAGCAAAGGGGTACGGCTCAAGTTAATCAATCAAGCCAATTCCGCATGAAAGTTACTATTACAAATTTCCAAAAGATTTCAAGATAATTTAGTTTAGTCTTTTTTTTATTCATTGCTTTTGAGTATGAGCCTTCTATTTAAATGTATGAATATGACTGAGCTAACCATAATTAAGAGTTAATCAAGTTTTACATACTTCGTAGGAAGGTTTTTTGCGGCTCCAGATCTGTTTCATCGGATCATCAATTTAAGCCGAGCCTTGTTTGTTGCCTGATTCCTAGGTAATACGAGTAATTTTAATTTATAAAACGATTCAAAATGATCCTTGCGATTCCAATGAAAAAATGTGTTTTGATTTGTTTTGATTTGTTTCAGTCAGGCATTACCTTCTTATTCCTTTTCGCCATTACCATAACTAATGCTCAGTTTTATGTGCTTTCTTTTTGGTAATAAATAAATGTAATTATTCCATACAGAATATACATAGACGCCCGCTTTTTTTCCTCGAAGGGGTAGGTAGAGCCTCAAAGGGCTTCTTTTGACGGTGGATCGCACAGTTGCAGGGATAAAGACCAGCGACAACTAATGCTTTTTCACGACCAACTCTGCCAATGCATTTTTTTGCAAATTAACTAATGTTTGGGTTTGGGTTTGTTTACAAATTTTCTCACCGTTCAGTTTCAAATAACATTTTGGCTATCTTGTTATGATGAAGTTCTAATAAATGGACTACTGCTTTTTTGCCCCTGGAAAAAAGGTCCTGAGTACGTCCACTCCTCAGAAAACATCATATTTCACGCTTAGCCTTCCGCGCTAGCTTTCAGCTGATGAGGTTTGCCGTTGCAATTATTGAACTTCACACAATCTGGTTGGTTTAAGAGAATTGGTTTCAAGGTAATACTTACACAAATGACGGTTTTGTTTGATCTGTGAATTCATTTTGTGAAAGCACAAAGGCATTTCACACACGTCGTCATTGACGACCTCTGTGGCCCGGCGGGCGAATGTGAGGTTGCGGGTTCGATTCCCGCCTCGGAACAAATATTTGTACGATCTGCAGATATTTGTTCTGGGTGTTCTGTGTATTTTTCTATGTATAATAAAAAATATCTATCTATGTAATGTTATTGTATTAATTGTATCAGTTATCTAGTACCCATAACACAAGCTCTGCTTAGCTTGGGGCTAGATAATGATGTGTGAAATGTCCAGCATTATTTATTTTATTTATTATTTATACATACAAAAAATTCAACCAAGTTGATTAAGAGAACTCGCTTTGCTCGTTCAATTATAAAGTTATGGAATGTAAAAATCCGTTGTGGCACGCTTGGGATTTAAAACCCAAGACCTTTGGATCGGAAGTCAGAGTACCACCCACTGGAACCACACGGCTTAGCCCCCCAATTATAAAGAAAGAAAGAAATAAAGAAAACACGTTTATTTGTCCCCACTTAAAAGAAACAAAATAAAAACAACAATAGGGACCTACCTACCTAAGTAGTAGGTAACTTTACAAAAACTAAAAAAAATAAACACCAAATGGCGTAATGCATGTTGTGTGGTGGTCAAATAGGTCATTAATTTGTCATTAATGTCAATTACAGTAGCAAATGGCAATGGGGAACGCATAGTGGGGATAATTTTGGCCAGCCTTAGCGCTTTCCAAATCTGTTTGGAAACTATTGAAACTATTCAAATTTTATAAGATTTAGATACCGCTTTGATTATTAATCAAAGCGCTAAGGCTGCCAACATGGCCACATTTGTGCGTTCCTCATTGCCATTTTGCTACTGTAATTGAGGGGCTGAAATCTCGAAAATCAAGTTGAGTAACCCAGACGATTCCTTTTGCATTGCAGATGCGAGGACAAAGGGAAAGTGGGTTTAAAGTGGCCACGTGTGAGTTACGACCCATCTGCTTACTAATGTGGGCGCTGACAGGTCAGCATCTTAGAACCACCTGGGTGGTTTGGTTATTCGCTATGACCCAAGAGATTCCTTGTCAATAACATGTGACGTCACCCATGCTATTCAGCGATGATTCCACGCAGATATCGTAACGAGCCCGCGTTATGTCACGTTTGGTCATAGCGAATAAGGGGGCTGGTGAAATGGCTGTCAAACGCTTGACTGTTATCAGTAAAAAAAAGGAACACAGACGAAATCGAACTCAACTCTGAGAGCAATCTTGAGTGCATTAAAAATAATATCGGTACTAATTTTAAAATTAGAACGCACTGAAGAGCTCTCTTAAAGTTGAGTTCAACCTGAGCGTAGTTAATACTCATGTTACTATCAGAAACCAACAAAATAAATACCTACAGCTGATAGAAACTGCCAACTGGCAATCCCAGAAACATTGTTCAGAGGAGCTTGGCAACTATCAGTAGCTTAGATCATTAAAAAAAATGCTCTAAGGTCAGTAGCTACATATTCATTTAGTCTTCTTCATCGTGTCGATGATGCAATACAGTAATAATAGCTGCTGGCTTATCATGAGCTCTTAAAGCCATTCAGTTCAAAAACTATTCGGTACAAAATATCGATTCCGAGATATCCGCAACTATATTTAAAGGTACAGTCGCAGAAGGTCTATAGACTTCTGCGATTAAAGTTATTCAACGATGGGATATTTACGAACTGATATTTTGTGCTGAATATTTTTTGAACTGAATGGCAATAAGATCTCATGGAAAACCCCAGAAGGTTTTAAATGTTGAGCTCCAAGTAAAACTTACTAGTAAAACTTCAGGTTAAAATTATGCCATAACCACATGCACGACCTGTGTCCATAACCAGACGTAAAGGTGACAAACAGACAATTTTCTCTCCTGTCCGATGCAAATGAGGGCATTTGACATCATGTTACGTTTTTTCTCTTTAAATAACTCTTATAGCCAGAAGCTTAAAGCTCAATTTTCCTATTTCATCAAGTTGAATAAGTTTGCTGTTGTTTGACCAAAAGTAACGAAGCGATGCAGATCTCATAGACTTTATCTTAAGGGTAGTAAGGTTGTTTTTGTTTGCTTGAAAGTAAGATGGATTTTGTTTCAGGTTTCGTTGATCTCACGTGGGATTCTGGAATAAAGTGATGACCCTAAAGCAGTAGCGTGTGAGTTATATGGTTGTCAAGTTTTGCAAAGCGCGGTGTCCCTTTGTTATTTTGATATTACGTAGGTTATATAAATTAAAGTTATTTTAACTTATTTTTTTTGTGTTACTTACTTTCTATATTTACTAAATATTTGAATACGGAATATAGCGTCTTAGTTTAACCTTTACTATGTGTACCTACGTTATTTCATATTTTCATATATTTATTCAAACTTTAAGTACACAATGGGAACTCTTAGTTAAGTCAAGTAACAAATATTTTTTATATAAACTAAAATCAGAATAATCATAATATGAGAGATGCAACTGTATAAGGGTTTTGCCGAGTAAGTGAATCTAGAAAATATAATTGAAATTAGTAATGTCAAGAGGAGAGAATGTTTTTTTTTTTAAAAACAAAACGGACTTATTTCAAAAATCGCTGAATCGATTTCGATAAATTTATATGGGACCACCTTTGAAGTATGACCTACCAAACAAAAAAAGAATCATATCAAAATAAATTCATAATTGGCGGAGTAATCGCGTAACATAACATACAAAAAAAACATAGTCGAATTAAGACCCTCCTTTTTTTTAAGTCGGTTGAAAATAGGTGGTTGTAAAAGGCCTTCAGGAACTACGAGTACCACCGTACCATAACACCCAGAACCGGAACAAATATGTGCAGAGCATACAAACATATGTCCCGCAACGGGAATCGAACCCGCAACTTCTCGCATCTCAGCCGGTTACTCACCCGTCGCGCCACAGAGGTCATCTGTTTTTTGAAGTCGGTTAGAAAGGTAAAAAAAGTAGGTAGCTAATCGACATCACGTGTATTCGCAAAGTCTCAGTTCGGGGCGAACCACTAGTTAATATTTTCCCAATCTATCTACCTGCATCTTTATGAGCGTCCAACCTCATACCCCATTGAATGCCATAGATTTTAATGGCATTCTCTATACCTCATACCTTTCTATAGCTGAGCCAATTTATTACTATCAGTTTCACAGTTGAGTGAGTCGCAACGTCGTTTCGCGTCAAGCAGGTATGATTTAAGTCGCCTAGGGTGGCCTAGGCAGACTCGGACGCTAAATTAAAACTAGGAAGTTACCAAGGAGACAGTTTTGGATTAAAGAATTGCGCAAAAAAATTGGACAAAAGAAAGCTGGGAAAAATCCACAAGAGATATTTTTCTAATTTTAGAAATTAATTAGATTTGAGATTGTTGAGTTTATCACCTCACTAAAGTTGTATGCTCGATCACAGAGTAAAAACATCGCTAAAAATCACTAGGTCCTGCTTAAAAGACTAACGTCTAACATTTTATTTTGGATAAAACTGAAGATCAACCTCTGTTGAAATAAATTGTTTGGGACTCTGCCCACTAGTGGGGTGGCATGTGGAGCAAAACAATACGGATACCATGCATGCATCGCATAACATGATGTATATTTTTATCATACATTAACCTACCTATCTAATACAAATTTAAATATACTTTGTTTATTTCATAAATTGTAACATTATTGGGAGAAGACACTTATTTATGTAACACAGGTCATTGAACCTAGCTCAGGAGTCAGGGAATTCACAGATGTTTGTAACATTATTTGTATGTCAATAAACAAAATGTATGATGATTATTATTATTATAACCCAACACCTAACAGTCCCATACATAGTCCTGATCCCACACTAGGATTCCTTGTGTCGTGGGTATCAACAACCACGAGTATCATAGTACTACAATACCCAGACCGGCCCCCTTATTACAGTAGAAAATAGCAATGGGGAATGCAAAAATGGTGATCATTTTGGCAGGTTTAGAGCTATCTAAATCTTATGAAACTCGAATAGGGGTAAATTCTTGACTTAAATATTCCTCCTTTCAAGTTTTAAAAGATTTGGACAGCGCTAAGGTTGCCAAAATGATCCCCATTGTTGCGTTCCCCATTACCATTTGCTATTGTAATTAGGGGCCGCTCCCCAATGCAAATGGCAATGGAGAACACAACAATGGGGTCCTTTTTGGCATTAGCGCTGTCCAAATTTTTGAAACTTGAGAGGAGGAATATTTAGGTCAAGAAGTTTCCCATATTCAAGTTTCATAAGATTTAGATAGCGCTAAAGCTGCCAAAAGAAATGTAGGCAGACCGTACCGACGGTGGGCCGATGACATAATACAAATGGCTGGGAAAGACTGGATGAGCGTAGGAAAGGACAGAGTTAAGTGGAAGAAGCTAGAGGAGGCCTTTACCCAAGAAGGGGTCCGTATCTCCGAACCTGAAGTAAACTAACCATACTAACAACTATGTATATAAGTTAAAACTACTAACATTACTATTAACTTTAAATTGTGTAATTTTGTAGAGATATGGAAAAATTAAAAGGCTTTATTATTATTATTATTATATTATTAAAGCTGCCAAAAGGTGCCCCATTGTTGTGTTCCCCATTGCCATTTGGAACTGTAATTTGGGCGTTGGAACAAATATTTCAGATCATGCAAACATTTGTCCCGCACCTCTTTCTCAGCCGGTTACTCACCCACTATTTGACGCCATGCCACAGAGGTCATCAAATAGGATAGACTTGTACAATTGTACTATTGTAGGCAATATTTACTCGATAGGTAATTGCAGTTTCCACAACTAGTAAATAATACTGCCCCATAAATAGTTGGGTAAAACAATTACCACGTAAGGGTTGGAATAGTTAGAAAGGGTAAACCGCTCCATTATTCGCAGGTGCTAATCGAAAAACTTCCGTACGTGGTTATTGACTCTCCCGAACTTTTCTAATAGACTATTCTATTTACGTAGGGTAAAGTACAAATAAATGGAACACCATTTTACCCGATTGCAGGAAAGGTGATATTTTGCGAAGCAACCTAAAAAAATATTTTTATGTTACATCATTATTTTTTATTAGTATTTTTCCGTAATGAACATTCCGCGTTAATAAGCGTCCCACCAGTGGAACAACGGTATGTGGGACGAACAGAAATACATAAAAAACCAGGGGAAAAGCGGCTTAGTTAAAACTATCTATTCGTAATATTCATACTTACGAACTGTAATTTAAATCAGTTCAGTTTATCTTGATTAATAAACGGACAAACCAATCAACATACATACTTTAATTGATATAAGGAGAAGATTTATTGTCTTTTAAAAATGACTGAAAATACGGAACTCGACAATCTCCTGCAAAAGGTGGGTAAGTACAAAAATGACAAATTAAAGTCTCTACTTAGTAGTCCAGACTTAGCAGCCGTAATGCACGCCATTCGTCGTCTGAATATTAATGTACCTGCAGTAATGTTTACAAATACGGCAACTCTAAAGAAACTTCAAAAGTTTAACTTTTAAGTGCAAAAGAATGAAGTAAGTTATTAATAAAATTTCTAATAAAATTTGTGTATTGATTTGATTGTGTACAAAAAAAATTTTTGTGTGACTGAAAATATTTGGTTAGGTACAGGCAAAAAAAATTAAAGGCCAATCAATCAAACATAACATAATACCCAACAGTGACATATTATGTAGTCATGATCCCATGCTCGGATTCCCTTTGTCGTGGGTATCAGGAACTACGATTACCATGGTACCATAACACCCAGACCCGGAACAAATATTTGCAGACCATACAAACATTTGTCCCGCAGTCAAATCAAAAGTAGGTACCAATAAAAAAAAAAAAAAAACAAATAAAAAGTTCAAAGTAAAAGTTCAAAGCTTGGAATCAAAGGTAATCATGTAACAAAACTTTAACAAAGTTTCCATCCCTTTAGTATAGCAAAATTGCAACAAATACCCAATCATTGGCTCGAATATAAGAAACCCAATAAATAACTCAGCAAAAGTCAAAGCGACTTAACTTTGTACACACGTATCTTCTTCTGGGTACTTTTGACCCTTGCAGCATCAGATAAGGTAATAAATCAGCGCACCTGACCGAGGGCACTTGTCCTTGCGCATAAATCTTAGTGGTCGGGTGATAGCGACCCCTGCTCTCATAAATATTGAACTATTGACTCGCGGTTAGCCGGCCGGTTGTTAATGATAGCGGGACTTAAGGGTACAGTGCTGTAAGAGCCAGTTGTATCACTCATTGCGATGCAGACTGAAAGGGATGCTGCACCAAGAACATACAACTGCAGGGCTATTCTAAAAGATTCGGAAGGGTTTTCTAACAATTTTCTCTTGTAAAACAAAGTTAAACAATTGTTTTTTACTACAGAAAATTGTTTTAGTTACTTGCCATATCGAACTGAAAATCTAACGAATCTGAAACCCTTCCGAACGTTTTCGAATAGCCCTGCTGGTGCAACCATTTTGGTTCCAGCTCTGTTGGCAGAATTGTCTTAATCTGACTTACCTGTTTGTCGGTGAAATTATTTCTTGGTCTTTCGAGTGTCATACATAAGATAGGTATTTGCATAAAATTCCGTAACATCTAACATAACGTTAGGTAAAATTACTACTAATTTGAAGTGACCTAGTTGTTTCATATCGTCTGGACTTACAGGGATCGATTGGCTACGTAATTTGGGACGTCGGAATTAAGGTGCATAGTGGAAGTTAGTCGGACTTTTTAGGAGAAAAGATGAACTTTTGTGGTTTTGAAGGTGATATGTCAGCCAATCTGAAGTGGTTATAAATATAAGAACTTTTCATGTTAAAAAAAACATGCATTTTAATAAATCAACTTTAGTTATAAATAAATCAATTACGTATTTTTATTGCTTAATAAATTTTAGCAATTTTGTCTTAGGTATTTATCTTATCATTTTCATGTTTGTTATATACATTTATTTATTCTGCAAGAACCCCTCCACCGGTGAAGGCTTCTTCCAAATAATAATAATAATTTGATTCCACAAATCAAGCAATGTTACAATTTTTTTATAACTAGATACAATATTCTTAAAACAATACATTCCATTGTAAAGGCTTGTACCTACACTTATTTGATAGGCTTGCAGTATTTACACTAAGTGAAAACTTGTGCTGTAAATACCGCTATACCTTCCATTTATTAAAATTTGATGGATAGCCCAGTTGCGGTTTTATAATGGTGAGTGAGTGTAGGTAGTATAAATAAAATCACAGTAAGTACATAATAATAATAATTCACAATTCAATTAATCATTAACATCATTCAAAAATTCATTCATTCAACAATTCATCGATTCACCAATACATCAATTCATCAATTCACCAATTCAACGTTTCACCAATTCATCAATTCACCAATTCACCAATTCACCAATTCATCAATTCATCAATTCACGAATTCAACCATTCACCAAAGATATCCGTTAGCCACGATCTTTAGTTGGTTGAAACAATTGCGGTGGAATAGTCATCTTATCTTCAAGTGCGTAAGTAGATAATGTAGGTATACTAACTCATAATATCTAAGACATTCAAGTTGAAATAGGTATTCTCTCCAAACTACCTTGCAAATTCATTGCACACCTCTCTTTCTTTCCAGACTTACCTAATCAATACAAAACAAAAACAGCAGACGCGACACTCGAATGCAAAAGGGCCCCCCAATAACCACGTTAGACTAGGGAAGGCCCCTAATGAGCTTCATCTAATTAACGCGCCGCCGAAACGTGAGCCACTTGCTAACACCTGTATTATGCAGACACTTGTCGCCGTGACATTACTACCTTTATTGCTGGTGGTAATGAGAATATTGGAGAGCGTGCTTATGAACCGTGGTGTTTAACTGTTTGATTAAACATATACCTACATACCCATGGCAAAGATAACTAAAGCATTGGAGAATGCTGTGCTTACTAATAGGTAAACAAAGTGTTTATTATGAAAGGAGAGCCGAAACTGCTAAACAGACAAAAAATTGGTAAACAGTAATTAGGTATCAAGTTGCTTTCAAAATTGCAGAATTTACAAATATTCAAAACAACTTCAAGTAAACGTTGCCTCATAACTGCCTACAATTACTTTCCCATTTAGAATTTAAACATTTACTCAAGCAGACGTGAAACATTATTCACGCTTTGCGAACAAAACGGCCTAAACGCTAAAACACAATTTATTAATTTGCAAAAAACGCGCGGGACGGCGTCACCTGTCACGCGCCGTGACGCGCCGTGACGGGGACTCCCCAAGAACAGACGTGATGAATTGTGGAAAATAAAAATTACGACGTAAACGGATAAAAGACGAAGGGGTGGAAACATGTTTAATTTTTAATCGACTCGACGGTCCTTGAGAATATTTAATCTTGTTTCTTTACCTTTGTCTGTAATATTTTTTTATTACAGCTCACAAAGACAGGATATGTATTTTTAGGACTTATCTACAATGCACTGTATAGAGTGTGTAGGTGGGTGTATGTGCGTGTGTTTTACACGTAAAGGTGAAAGTAAAATTTTCGGGAAGTCTGTGTTTTTATTTTTTTATTTTACTGTTAATATGAATAATATAGCATCTCTGCGGTCATTTAGGCCTATAATGATTGCCACTTGTTACATATTGCCCGTGCAAAGGAAAGTTTACAGTAACCCTCCAGTTGGTAGGAATTTTAGGATTTTCTTAGGAGTCAGTATGTATTATATCCGGATGAATGCTGCGTTTGTGCATTAGTTGTCCACACTCTCCTAGCAGATGAAAAAACAATCTATCTGCCTTTTCACAGTCTGCAGAAATGCGTATCACATAGCCTTAGTTGGAATATCATTAGGTGGATGTAGGCAGCTCAAGCCCGTTCATCGTGGCATTCCATGGAGGAGGTATATGTGCAGCAGTAGACGTCGACCAGTATAATATATAAAAAACTAAAAGATATTTGGAAACCAAATTGCAACACCTAAAACCCTTTATTCGTAACAAAAACAACAAACGCAAAACTATTTCACATGCAACATTTGCTTTTAAAAACATCACGTCATGTGGGACGTGACACCGCGTCAAATGCGACGCTCGTGCGACAGGTAACGTTTCCGCCAATTTTTACACGCCATTTAAATTAAATTCCGGTACGCGTCGCACGTCGCGCGCTTAATTTAGGCAATTACAGATAAAACGCTTATCTCTTACTTACGTGGCTGTGTTGGGCGGCGGACGATATGTTACCTACGAATATGCTGCGGTAATGTCACTTGTAAATCTTGTTGTGCATGTTTTTGGTGAAGGATTTTGCACACCATACTGGGAGATTTAATCAGTACATAAACTTGCCAATCTCAATGTAGGTTCGACGATTTCCAGCCTCACGTACAAACTGGTTTCCGAAAAGGATTTAGTACGGTAGACTACATCCAATACGCTCCGGCAGATTATACAGAAGACCGAAGAGTATAATCAGCTGCTATGTCTAGCGTTTGTGGACTGCGTGGTCCAACTTCAACAACCAACGAATCCAACTTATGGATCCAACTTGGATGGGCAGCGATCGGGAAACTACGTCATATCTTCTCGTCACAGATACTGCCGATCCTCATAACGCAAGTCTATAATCAGTGCGTGTTGCCAGTAATGACTTACGGCACTGAAACGTAGTTGCTAACAATTGGTCGTTTATAGAAGCAAGCTTAAAGTCGCGTTATGGAGAGAGTGATCTATGCTAGGGGTTTCACTACGTGATAGAATCCGAAATGAGGAAGTAGAAAAATCAAGATCACTGACATAGCTCTGAGAATTAACAAGTTGAAATGGAAATGGGCAGGTCATATAGCTCGCAGAACTGACAACCGTTGGGGGATAAAGGTTCTCAAATGGCGACCACAAACCGGACGACGCGGTAGAGAAAGACCCTCCATTCCATGGGCTAAAGACATTATAAACGTCGCAGAAAGATGGTGGATGGAAGCGTCCAGCAGTGGAGTTCTACCAGGCTGATGATGATGATGATATAAACCTTAAGAACTGACTACCCGTGACCGTGAGTTCGTACACTGTCTGTATACGTTTCTTGCAACTTAATTTTATAAAAGAAAATGCTCTAATTTCTCCCTCAATAACCTGTAGCAGTGCGTAGATGCACTGCTACGCACGTAGCAAAACCGAACAAGTTTGAAGTTAGTTAGCTCAAGACTGGCCTATTTTTGTAATTTTACTAAAAATACATGTTTAGATATATTTTTTTTAGCTCAAACACTAAATTACAGAACTAGGCCCAGCAAGTGCTAGCTCAACAAAATGACGGACGAGAGCAAAACAACAACTATAGAGATTTATCACCAATCGCGTAAAAGGGCTAATAGCACCTATGTAATAATACCTACTTAGATTAAGTGAAAACTTTGAACAGATCAGCAGTAAAGTTATAAACAAGCAAAGATATTTATTTGGCCTATTTAATGTATTAGTTGGGCCAACGTGGCTTTGATCAGGTATTTTTTCTGTTTCAAGCGGCCAACTGAATTGAGATTTTGTGGCTTGACATTTCTCAAAAAGTCACATCGCGTCCTTTTTTTCATTTTTTTGTGTTGTTTTGAAAGGACAAAATAATCAAATCAAATCAAAGCATCCAGAAAACGATGATTGACAACCTTTTCTGGATACTTTGATTATGAAAATAGAGTTCATCATCATCATCAACTATGATCATAATATAGTTAGCTAATAATGCTAATAGAAGTCCACCACTGGACATAGGCCACATAGAATGCCACCAAAAATGGCCCGCATCCAGCCACCGACTTGTGACCTATATGTCTTTAGAAGGGCTAAAATCACCGACATGGCAATGGTTAGACCGTATATAGCTCGCACACTTAACTGACAAAGGTTCTTGACTGGCGACCACAAACAGGACGACTCAGTAGAAGAAGGTCTTGATGAACCAAATACATTATAGACATAGCTTATGGTCCTAATAATCCTACTAATAATATAAATGCGACAATTTGGATGTTTATTTCGATGTTTGTTTGTTACTCCGCCGTAACGGCTGGACAAATACCGATGTAAGGTAGAGAGATACATTAAGAGTTATGACACAAGCTTTTATCCCTATAGCATGCAGGCAAAGCCGTGGGCGGATGTTAGTTTTCTGTAAACATAGCTTTTTTGTTCGTCCATGTATTTCAAAGCATATTTCAGTTCTACATCGATAAATTCAGAAATCCTCTAACATGTTCGTTTTCACAGGCAAAGCGCCAAAATTCGCAGATAAAGTTACACCTAGCGTAAGTGTGGAGTCACATTAAAGCGAGGCACTTAGTCACGACGCTAGATACGACTCTATCGGCGATAGGTATCTTACAAGCAGAGTGGGCAAATAAACTAAACATTTCTACTCGAGAACTCTTCCATAATGTTGATACCCTATGTTCTCTTGTAAGTTTTGTGTATTTTAGTAAGTTATTTTAATGGTTTATGTTTCTGACCTTAGAATAGACACTTGCGTCTCCTCCCGTGGATGTCGTAAAAACCGACTAAGTGGTTAGAATTAGATTATTCTTTCAGAATTCGACACGGAGTGGAATTGTTAACATATTTGTTCGTCTATTCAATATTTTTGTGACACGCAGTAGTATTCTGTGGAGAAATCTTTTGGCCATCAAAAAAAACAACGATACTAATAATACTTAATACAATTTATTTCGACAAATAACTAGACTAAAATTAAACTTAGATTAAATAAGGTCTTAGTATATTATGATGAACACTAGCAAGATATGCTGCTTTATCCAAGTGGTCGATACTGGCCCTATACCAGACAAAATCTGTTTGATACCCAGTGTGTTAACGATCGTACTAGATACTGTTTTTTAGAAAAAGTATCTAGTACGATATAGTACGGTGGTACGGTGTAGTATTCTTATAGCATTATTATATAGGTACTCTTGTACCTATATAATAATGCTGTAAGAATACTTACTATAACATTATTTTACAATGCTTTTAGACCCATAATAAAACTGCTATTCTATCCTCAACAATATTCCATTAAAACACAATACCTAGTCCTTCATTTAACCTTTACGATCTAATTTGGCAGTGGTGGGCCATTTGGCAAGCAAAGGCCCATCGACGTAACATTCAATGTCCCCATACAACAGGTATGATGTGTCGAGATGTGGCTTGGAGCTTGCCAAGTCTGCGGGTGGATTTTAGGGTAGATATTGTTTTGGTAATAAAAAATTTAATGTTAGGTTCGTTTCGTATTTTGTTATACTTTTGGTTAGGCTTTGAAAAAAGAAATGAAACTGCAAAAATATGCGTCGGCCGGGAATCGAACCCGGATCAACTGCTTGGAAGGCAACTATGCTGACCATTACACCACCAACGCCAGTGTCAACTAGGTCTACATTATCCAACTTTATTTAATTTTATAAAGCAAAGAATTACCTTGCCATAATTTGTTTACACAGATGGTCATACAGTTTTGAAATGATGAACGTCTGAACGTCTATTCAGTAAGAGAGCCGTCGTGGCCAAATTTTGAACTAAAAGTTGTGAACTACAATAATTTACAACCATAAATTAGGAGCTGGTTACTTTCTGTTGACATTTTGAATCATAAACTAAAGAAATTGTTACATTTAGTTTTATTTTAAAAAGACGCACTTTTGTATTGCGTGCTTGACAAAAAGGGTAATAAAACAAAGCAGCGCCCTCAAATCCTACAACGGGTCTCTTCCTGAACAGACTCTACTAATTCAAAACTAGGATGTACTAAGGTCGACTCATAGGATAAACTTATAATCGTTTGGAAATTCTATTTAGAAACGTGATTCGTAATTATAAATAACTAGTTCGCCTACGGCTGTAATCCCGTCATACCATAAAAGTAGCCATAAAAAGAGTTGTAAAAAATTAGAAAAGAGTTGAGAAAAGAAGTCATAATCTATTTGTTTATATCTATTGTCTATAAGTATATAAAACAACAACATAATCACAAAAACTATTTGTTACACAAGGGTTAGCTGGTAGAAAATGCATCCAAGCATTAAGGTCGCCTATGTATATTATGATTATATTATATTATGTAAGGAGCTGAAGGAGGCCTTAACCCTGGAGGAGTCCTAGTTATGATCTAAGATACAGTACAAAAATTTAAAACACCTACTACATAACCATAGACTAAATAGGTTTTTTTATGTATGTTTTTTTGTGCAATTAACAATATTGTATTCTATTTACCAAATATACAAAAATATTAAGTCATTACGGCGTCGTTGAGTGACAAACAAACATCCAAACTTTCATATAGGATAAGATAGGATATTAGTAGGATAGGATTCAATTGTCTGTGCAAGCATTTGCAACCAGCTGAATTTGAGTTAAAATTTTGGTCTTAATCTTTGTATGAAAAAGAAATTGAGAAGTAACACCCAAATGCTACAATTCCACAGCAAGTAAAGCAAAGCGGTATAAATTCAAGAGTGTCGCGCGACAGGCGACAGGTCTCTTTGGCAACGCTCCGACTCCTGAGATAGGTGGAATGAAAATGTTGGCATTAGGATACCTACGGAGTTTTATTATTGTGCTTGCTGATAAAAAGCACAAGTGTAGGAAAGAAGCATGAAAATAATAATAATATGTTTAGTAAACAGCGCGATATACAAATGTTCACGTATATTTCTGGAAGGTGTAACCTAATTGTAGACAATGCCTCCATGGGCTAAGTTTCTGTCCAGCCAAAGCTTGTCTGGAAGAGATATCGCTCTTAATCGCTAAGACCACCCATTGTATCTCTGATTTGAAACTTTGTATATTTGTTTTTGTTTATGGTGTATAATAAAGTTATAATCTATTTATCTACCTATCTTTGTAAAAATGTGAGTTACAAGCCTGTTTCCAGCCTGTGTGTGTCTTCAAAGACAACGTATTAGAAAACCGACCACTATGATACTTTTCTAAATTTAGTAAGATTCAAACTAGAAAGTATTATTTTAAAAATAAGTCGTAGGTTTTTATCTGAGGCCCAATTCTCGTACCTAATACAAATTAGTCAAAATAAAGTTTGGATCACTTTCCAATCTAATGTCGATTTCTTAAATGTCAGAAATGGTATTCTCACTCATTTATTCTCCAAACTTAAAATACAACATCGAAATGTGACCGAAACTTTAACGATTCAAAGTTTTTTTCGATAATTTTAGCTTAAATAGATGGAGCCTCTCTTTACTCTTTCCAATGATATTATACACACGTATATAACTATCCTACTCTAACGGTAGTCACCGTGAATCGAAGGTAGACTAAATTGAAATTATGAGGCAGCAGAATACCAATTTTCTGTCAATTCACAATTCAGTCTCGATTCAGTCAACTTTCAGTGTAGGTTTAAAATAATTGTTTATTGGACCTCTGATTGGTGAGGAAATGTAATGCCATTCATTTTAGCCCTATTCAATAACAACTTCTGATCAAAGAGTACCATTCAACCAATCAATGTAATCCACCATAGAACTATTTAATCCAATAAGCTCCTCTGACCGTCACCCCCTTGATAGCCGTCCCATCATAAAATAGAAAAACAAAATAAAGGTAAACAAGAAAACCGTTACCGCTCAAACGTAATTTGGGAGAGAAAAAAAATTGCCTATTACCATCCTTATCTAGGGTAAGTCAATTCCCTACTCCACCTTACTTCTACCACACCATAGCACCCCCATTCAAAGGAATTTAGACTCTACATGGAAGTAAATAAAGTTGGGATGGATGGTAAATTGGAATTTGTAATAGTTACAATGTCCAACCTGGGTATGTGTAAGAACGTTGACAAGGTGGAAGCCGATCGTATAATCCTCATAAAATAAGGCAGGAAGACACTCATGTGCACTGAGAGCAAAAAAAGACTGCAAAAATGTTAGTCCAAATCCTAGTGCCTTACCAGTTGAACTACTGGGTATTTCCTTCCCAATAGACTTAGTGATAGTAAGACTTCGCTAATGTTATTCTTTCCCATTAGTTTTAATTTATTAAAATGTATATACATAAACCTCGTAATTGATAGACAGTAGCTTTATTAAATCTAAGTGTCGCGCCAGATCTGCGTAATGTAGCGCGCCGAAAGTTCAGCGGCTGAAGTTTTTTCGTTTGACGTAATTTCGGCTGATGTGTTATAGGGAACTTGAAAAATACTGTGAGAGTATTGAACCGAACGATCGGTGCGGTACGTTCCACAGGTGTACCGCTATACTAAGAGAGTAAAACAATAAATGTGCGTAGGCTGGATCAAAAGCTTGGATGGGAAATTTGCTGACCATAACACACCACCGCGATAATGGCGGCTATGCTAACTCTATTCAATGTAAGCAACGCATCATCGGAATAGGCAACGTATCGCCAACGTCCCTGTTGTTGCTGGTGTCAATAAGTGACGGTGAACACTTTACATTACATCTTTTTTTTGTTTATAGTAGAACTTCTTGTGAAAGAGTTCGTCCGGGGAAGTACCTACTTTCATCATACATATTTTTGCCAGCAAGCAGTTAGTGCTCGCATTGCCGTTTCGGTTTGAAGGGTGAAATTACAGGCACATGAGACTTTTCATCTTTATATCTCTAGGTACTGAAAGGCACACTATTTTTAATATGTAAGTAATGCTTGCCTTCTGGTGTGAAAATCCGTTCTTTCCTCGTTGTCAAACTTCTATGTGGCAAATCCCCCCATTGCATTCTATGAAGGAGGCCTCGTCCAACATTAAATAAATAAATAAATAATGCTGGACATTTCACACAACATTATCTAGCCCCAAGCTAAGCAGAGCTTGTGTTATGGGTACTAGATAACTGATATACTTAATACAATGCATTACATAGATAGATAAATTTTTATTATACATAGAAAACACCCAGAACACCCGGAACAATTATCTGCAGATCGCACAAATATTTGTTCCGAGGCGGGGATCGAACCCGCAACCTCCAGCGTCGCAGGCGAACCTTCGCCTGCCGACCACAGAGGTCGTCAAATTTTACGAACATTGGATGCCTAACGGCTAATGAAGAAGAATAAGAAACATCATCACGTGAGAAAAAAACCAGTCACTAAATACTAGATAAATTCTCTCAGTATATCCCAACCCCAATTCTACCGGTATAATCGTATGGCCGGTATCTGCACCCGTGCCGTTTACTGCCCGCCGTTAATAGCCAATCGTGTCCGGACTGTCCGGACGAGTCGATATCTTTCCGTACCTTACTTTGGACCTCTTTGATTAAATTTATTGGCCGTGGTAAAAGGGCTTCTTTTCTTTGAACAATGAACTAATGTATTTGATGTTTCTGATATTCCTGCGACTGTGAAAACCGGTGAAAAGATGCCCTTTGAGGCACTGTTTACCCCTTTGGGGAAAAGGCGTGCTGTTTACGTATGTACTTACAGGCAGCCCTGGATCTAGGCGGAGGGGTCAAACTGGGACACTTACCCCGGGTGGCAGTTTCGGGGGTGCCAAAATCATTTTGAAAACAAAAAAATTTGGATCACAAAGCACCTAGCATCCAGCACACGTTGTTTTATCGATTATTATAATAACTAAAAAAACCATGTAAAAATTACCATAAAATGGGAAGGAACCAAAGATTCAAATCGTAGATACGCCCTTACCGTTGAGAGACCGAGCCGTAATGTTTCCTCGTGAAATAAGATAGCTCGCTCATTTGGACTCAGTGCACATCTGAACACAGTGCGAGCGTCCTGTAATTTTGACGATTTTCTATGAGAAGTGTCACAAAATGGCATCGTGTACATTTCGCAAGTGCAACAACAACTCCAAAAACACAAATAAAGCCAAAGGCGTAACATTTCACTCGAAAGTATTGTGATTTAATTAAATAACTATTTTTTTCTGTCCGTTGCCCAAAATATTCAAGTTAAAATGGCAAGTGCACGAAAGAGAAAGTAGTATTTGCAACTTCTTTAGGAGAAAAAGAGATGGCACTATTTTCTCGGTTTATTTGTTGTGCGATCGGAAACCAATATATAAAGACACGCGGCTGTTCCGAGGCTGCTCTTTATAAGGGATCATCTACCTATGGTTTCGATATGCTCGGTAGCGTCAGCAGATTCAAGAGCGTAGTCACGGACCGCGCCGCGCCGCGTCATTGAGATTTAATTAATTGTATAGAAAATTGAAATAGCACTGAAAAAACGCGTATTTCATTTATTAATTTTATTTTTTGTTACATATTTTAGAAGTTCAATAATTTAAATAAATTATACATTTGTTTTAATTTAATATTTTAGATTTCCGCAAGAAGCAATTTTTAAGGAAAAATGGATAAATGTTATTCAAGTAGACCAAAGAGACGAAGAGTGGCTGGCTACCTACAAAATTTGCTCAGCACATTGACATTGACAACGACTTGTATTTGACTCCACTCATGGTCGTCGTAAATTAAAACTTAATGATTTTGTGATGGTTCCGTGGTTGGCCGAAAAGCTGGTATTGACCAGTTTTTCCGCCAACCACGGAACCATCACAAGATTTACCTGCTGATCAAAATATACCTAGTTCACCCCTCCGTGATATATACGTGTCGGATACAGATACGATTTTCGATACATCTAGAAAAATTAATTTGAAAAACAATTTAGTACTTAATGAAAAAAGCAGAAGAGAGATTATAAAGCTGAGAAAACAAAACAAGTAGGTATTTAAAATCCAAAAATATTTCTCTGCGAGAGTTAGTCTAGGTCTTTGAAAAACAGGAAATATTTTAATAAAGACGATTTCAACGAATTAGCAGTGAAAGCTGAGGATGCACACAAAGACTTTTTATTAACAATCGCCCAAAAAAAAAGAGTACTTCCAGCAAGTCTGAGGAAATTTTACGCGACGTTACATTATTATTCTCAGTTTAATTATTATTTCTTGGCTTGTTGTCTGATGAGTTTGCTGACCGTACATGGATTGCACACTTTTTAGACAATGGCACATATTTTCGATTTCAGGACTTACAGGACGTTAATTTTTTCACAAAAGTTCGTGCAATATGTTTGCACAATAAATGGTAATATTAACAGTTAAGTTTATTGGCAAAATCACGATTTTTAACTATTCACTAGTGTGCGTGCGTCAGCATTTTGTTCACGCACATATTCAAATACAATGCAACAGTTTTCGGTGCCTGGGCGTATCTACGATTTAAATCTTTGGAAGGAACTGACTCCTGACATACAGCTCACGCTAGTTCAGGAGCAAGGGCTTCAACCTGAACTGTATAATGTGGTTTGTTTAAATAAAAACTTTTTACTTTTTTTATTCATTTGATTTTAAAATGACTGTTGATTTTTGAACACTTATGAAAGATGCATGATGTCTCTGCCAGGGGAATCCCTGTCGCATCTAGAAACTAGGGGCTACACGAGCTGAGCCGAAAAAACCCGAACGGCCGAACTTCAAGCGACGATCACTGTTTGTTTATGTGGTTGTTTTTTTTTTGTTGCTTGTGAAAGTGATTTTTCGCCAAGCGAAAAAAAAAATTTATCTCAAAAGCTAGACTGATTAAGGTGTGCCACTATCAAGTTTCTGCCCGGTTTTAAAAAATCGTAGATCCGGGGCTGCTTATAGGTTGATAAAAAACAGCCTTCAATTTTATTTTTACCAAAAAGAATATGCGTCGGCCGGGAATCGAACCCGGATCAACTGCTTGGAAGGCAACTATGCTGACCATTACACCACCAACGCTCATTTTAATATATTCTATTTATCCACCGAGATTTTACAGAACTTATAATGCTTGTATTTTAGATAGTATGTTTACACAGGTGTAGCAGGTTCATTGCAAAACACACTGGCCTTCAAAAAATTTACATAAATTTTGATTTCACCAAAAATGTTATGTGTCGGCCGGGAATCGAACCCGGATCAACTGCTTGGAAGGCAACTATGCTGACCATTACACCACCAACGCTCATGTCAATATGTTTTATTTATCCACCGAGATTTTACAGAACTTATAATGCTGATATTTTAGATAGTATTATGTTGACACAGGTGTAGCAAAATCATAGCAAAACAAATTGGTCTTCAAAAATTTACATCAATATTGTAATTTCGCCAAAAATATTATATTTGTCTGTTGCTGAGATTGAACCCGGACCAACTGCATAAAAGGCAACTATGCTGACCATTACACCACCGACGCTCATGTCAATTTGGTCACTTTATCCACCGAGATTTTACAGAACTTAGTGCTTGTTTTTGAGATAGTATGTTTACATAGGTATAGCAAGTTCATAGCAAAACATGTTGGCCTTCAAAAAATTACCATTGGTTTTAGTTTTGCCAAAAATCATATGCGTCGGCCGGGAATCGAACCCGGATCAACTGCTTGGAAGGCAACTATGCTGACCATTACACCACCAACGCTCATGTCAAAGTCTTTGCTTTATCGAAACACTTTCCAGAACAATAATTGTTTGTATCACCAATATTTACAAAGATGACGAATATGATGATGTTCTAGATCTAAACAAAATGAAATATGTCTATGAATTGGTCACAAATAATTACATATATCTAATAATATCTATCTTAAAAGTTACAAAATGAATGCATCAGGTACAACTCAGGCTACGGAGTATTAGCGTTAAGATTTGGAGGCTTAATTTTGCCATATTTGCCAATGTCTCCTAAGAGGACATGAGGGTCATTCCTGCCCTAATGTCAAGTTCATCGGCTGCACTTATCACAATAACTTGTGTCCACAAATCTTTTGTAAACCGTGCCCTTCGCCCTCCCTTCAAACGACGTAGCGTAGTTTCGCAAATGAGGGTGCGTCTAGAAACTGAAGACTTGGACGAACGTCGGAAAAATTTACGTAGGTGGTATTAAGTAACTTTTAATTTAAAAAACCGACTTCCGCCATAGTATTCGACTAAATATCTAGATAAAAAAAATGATGAAAGAACCATAGTGGTGAAAGGGTTATGATATTTTCTGAATGCAAATGCTTGGTTTGTTGATGAAAATATTTAAGTCGCCATATGTATGCCTACAATATTTGAAGAGTTCCCTCAATTCCTCATGGATTCCATCATCAGAACTGGATTCTGAAAAAAATGGGACCAATTTGGAAGTATAATATCTATTCGAATAAAAAATAATTTTCCAAATCGGTTCATAAACGCCGGAGATATGAGGTAACAAACCTTTAGTGTATTGTTCATCAAAGTAACAAACATAAAAAAAAAATATAACCGAATTGAGAACCTCCTTTTTGTGAAGTCGGTTAATTATTTAAACTGTTTTAACTTAAACAATTATTTTTGGCTCGGTTTTTAAGCTATGTGGTGTGCGATTTTATGTTATGTGTTAGGATAAATCTAAATAAAGATAAGTACGTATATATCAGTAGTTGTCAAGTGGAGATGCGGAACGTGTCTTGCAATATAACTTTAATATAATATAATAACAATATATTTGCTTTTCGGACCACCAGGGGACTTAGTACAGGTTTTCATACATTTACTTGCAGCGCCCCTAGCAAAAACGAGAAGAAAACTAAGGACGCTGTCAGTAAATGTATTGGATGGAAACGAAACTTCATATAGTTTCGTAAACTATCAAAACCTGTACTAAGCCCCCCAAAAGAGTAGCTAAATGACAGTTTAGCTTGACTAATTATTTGACAATACAATTATGAACCTAATTTATTTAAGAACGTAACTTTGAAAACATCCTATTATAGTGCAGATAGTTGATTAAGTGGTTTTGTGTGATTATTATGTGTGTGTGGTTAAGTATCTGGCTGATTTTACATTGTGGTTGTCTGATAAAACCATTGTACATTTTATACCTACCTAAATTTGGTAACTCAATTGATAAAACTATTGCCACTTGTGCAAGCAATGTGTGTCTGAGTGAAGCAATCACTGATCGTACAGTTTCAGAGAAAATGAGCCTATTGACATGAGCGTTGGTGGTGTAATGGTCAGCATAGTTGCCTTCCAAGCAGTTGATCCGGGTTCGATTCCCGGCCAACGCACATTTTTTTTATTTTTGCATTATTTTCTTTTAGTGAATACATTTTAATAAAATTGCGTTGGCTTTATACTGTAGGGGCCTTTTCATAATCATTTTTTAAACCTATTTTTGTTATAATAGCTTTTGTCTTGTTCTCTCTGATATAAAATGTCATACGTCAAAACAAGACAAAAGAAAAAGAAAAAAAAGATAAGGGGGTTAGTGTTAGCAGCCTATTTAATGTTATATACTTTATCATCATTATCATCCTACAGAGGACAGAGGTCTACTGCTAGACACTGGCCTCTCTATAGAAAGCCACAGCAAATGGTCTTGAGCGGCCTCCATCCACCGAGATCCTGTAACCTATAAAATGCCATTGGTCAATCAAGAGGGCCTTCTTCCCTTCTTAAAATTTTGACCAAAAAGTTTTTACCATCGCACGAAGCGTTTTGACCACAAGAGGTGTACAAAGGTTTTTTTTATCAATAAATAGCACGAGAAATAGTATACCCTCTTGACCCTACAAATAGGTTGAAAAACTAAACACCCTAACTTTGTAACAAGGTTAAAATATCATAGGAATTCAAAAATAGCGCACTATAAAACTAAAAGCCCGTACATTACAGAATTCCATGAACATTTTTTCACCCCGTAAAGTACAATATTTTCAGCCCCTCGCCAGGTGAACGTAAATCACTTGTCTAGACGAGGTTTATAGCTCTGCTGATACACGCACTATAACACAAAACAGTGTTTCTCAACGGGCATGTCTATGTTTGAGACTACGGTACGTATATGTATGTGTGGTATGGTACCTTCACAAACATAGGTACATAATACAGTCTTAATAACGTTTTACCCTTACCTTTAATTTTACCTACAAACGCATGGTTTAATTCAACTATTTGCACAATCATAATAATAATAACAAAAAACAAAACAGATCCACCATAACAATCATGTGTTTTTTATCCTAATTGTAAAAGGGCCTCTTACTGTTTGCCTCATAAAAGCTTTTGTTTGAAAATAAATGAGATGAAATAATAATAAAAATAACAATTATCAATCACATACATAGTCCTCACTAGGATTCCCTGTGTCGTGGGCCAGCAACGACAACGGAGCAAATATTCACAGAACATGAAAACATTTGCTCCGCAGCGGGAATCGACCATCGACTTGTTTCTCAACCAGCTACTCACAAGCTACTTATATATCTGATTTATTGATTGGTCAATATTCGAAAGCTCCGAGTTTAAATACTCGGAAGTATTCATAGAGTATTAATGATTTATTTTCTTAACGTTATGTAAGTATTTAATTTAGGGGTTAAAAGACTACTTAGACTTTAAGAAGGCGTAATATGTGTTATGTTGATTTAAGTAGTAGCTGAGAAACTTGGACTGGTTGTAAGGCTTGCGACTCTTGAGTGGCTCTCTATGTCTCATATTTATTAACTCACACAAAACAAAACTTATCCAGACATAATACATGCATCATACATTCACATATTCAGACCACAATCTCATCATAAACATTGCGGTCACAAGGTGTTTTTTTATATAAAAAATAGTGCTATTTATTAAAGGGTTTTTACTGAGAGCAGTGACAGCCAAACTGTAGAAGAAATTAATATCCCATTCTCATTTTCACAAATCTGAGGCCTTACAATGAGGTCTTAAAATCGATTCAGTTCAAAAACTATTCAGTACAAAATATCAATTCGTCATCATTGAATAATTTTAATTGCAAAGTCTAAAGACCTTCTGCTACTTTGTCTTTAAACATATAGCGGACATCACGTAACCGAATAGTTTTTGAACTCAATCGCTATAAGTGCTCATGGTAAGGCCTCAGTTATGAAAAGCACATTGTAATGTAATTAACCACTAATCTTAAAATTAAAATATAGTTTCGACGTTATTGTGTTACAAATATACAAACAAATATCTAAACTTTGGCATTTATAATAAACATACATAAACACACACCTTTTTCCCCGAAGGGGTAGGCAGAGCCTCAAAGGCCTCTTTTCATCGTCGGTGGCATAGTCGCAGGAATATAGACGAATAATATATAAAACATAATATATATTATATTATATGTATATATACCACGACAAAAAGGAGAGCATTTTGATACCTAATGTTAGATTTTTTTTAGACCAAAATCTCTTGCCAAACGTCATTCAAATAAATACTTTCACTGTGTAAACTTCTATTTAAAGCACATATTTTCTGTATCTACCGGACACTGTATTATTTCCTAGATCCCCGGTTATAGTTCATACTTATAGACACGAACTATAGCCACTGTGGCATCACTCCGAGTTTCCCTGCTTAGTCCGGGCACGTCTCACAAGCCAGATTCAGAGGTGTAGTTCTTTGATATAAAGTTTTCGAAAAGGGGGCCATATTGAAATCATGGGGAAAATGGAGAAGTTTTTTGTTTTTTTTTGGGGGTTAGACTGGGATGATATCCTTGGAAATATCCTTGATGGACCAATAATGTTTCAAAGCTGAAGTAACAAAACATAACATAACATAACACCCAACAGTCACGTGCATATGTAGTCACATTAGGATTCCCTGTGTCGTGGGTATCAGGAACTACGAGAACCATGATACCACAACACCCAAACCCGGAACAAATATGTGCAGATCATGCAAACATTTGTCCCGCAGCGGGAATCGAACCCGCACCCTCTCGAATCTCAGCTGGCTACTCACCCGCAGCGCCACAGAGGTCGTCAAGTAAAGTCAAATAGTACTAAATTAAATAATATAGTAAATCGTATTTATCGTGTGTTCGTAGAGAAGATTTTTCCAAGCGAACATGTGAAAAATCTGTTATAAAAAAATGAAGAGAAGTAACTATTAATTAATCAATGGCGCGGGGGTAGCTTTGCCGCCTGTACACGTAAAATAATTCAATCGTAATTTATTTGTCATTTGTGCAACCCACGGTGAAAAAAAAGGTCCTTTGAGGCCATGCCTACTCCTTCGGGGAAAAAGGCGTGTGTATGTATGTATATATGTTTTCGCTTACTGTATGTATTCGATAAGAAGCAATGGTCTTGCAACCCCACGTTTATCACGAACGCTATCTGTTAATAATATAATAAAAATAAATAATATATAAGTCATAATAAATCATCGCTCTTGAATTTTCTCGAGTCAATTCCAATATATAATATTCAATTTCCGTATATATAAAAGTACTCTGTGGTCAATTCCATTTTCTCAACGACTAAACAAGTTTGACAAAACCTTGTGAACCTCTTCTTGACCGTGGTATTCGATTTTTAAAACCAAGGAGTTTTCAATTAAAAAGATTTTAGTATGACAGAAACAGTGGAAATATTCCATTCCCGATACTTTTAGTGCAGCCCTCGTACCATGGTACTCGTATTTCCTAATACCCACGACACAGGGAATCCTACTGCGGGGACTATGTATGTGACTGATAGGTATTCCTGACGACCTCTGTGGCGCGTGGTCAAAGGTTCGCCTGCGTTGCGGGTTCGATTCCCGCCTCGGAACAAATATTTGCAAGATCTGCAGATATTTGTTCAGGGTATTTTTCTATGTATAATAAAAAATATCTATCTGTTTAATGAATTGTATTATGTCAGTTATCTAGTACCCATAACACAAGCTCTGCTTAGCTTGGGGCTAGCTAGATAATGTTGTGTGAAAATGTCAAGCATTTATTTATTATTTATTTTATTTATTAAAGATAAAGATAAAGATAATTTATTTGTTTTGAATATGGTAATATTACATTGATGGTCATAATTCACACGTCCAACATACTCAGTCATACATTATGGCATACAAAAAATTTAGTTCCCATAAGTAGGTACTAGGTAGATACCTCCATTACCATGTCATAATAATAGTAATTATAAACAATTTTAAAAATATTTAGGACGCACATTGAAATCAAAATTAAAAAATATATGTCAAAGAGATAAAAATAAAAACAATACAATTTTACAACACAATATATATTTATTATGTTATGTTAATTTCAAACTATATACGTCCATCCAGTACCAGCATCAAAGCCACACATTTATCACAAAATCAAAATAAACTACAAACATCAGGTGCCACATCAGGCCTCCGGGAATATTTTAATATACTGGACCCTTCGCAATCATTTTATTTTCATACGGGTCTCGGAGGCCCCGAAGGTCTACCTTCGTGATTTGCCATTCAAAGCGAGACGTGACGGCGCATCAGGTACTGGGATCCCGTGACCGTAGGGTTAAGATAATACTGTTGACAGATAGTGAGGATTCGATTGAGAAAATCAATTTGTTTTCCTAGGGGGTATATTCTTATTTCTTTTGTTATAAGAACAATAATATTTTGCAAAGTTTTAATAGGTATGGAAAGGCCTATATACAGCGGTGGAGCTTCTACAGTTCCTAGTTTAGCACTGGTCTAGAAATTGACAGTTGATTGCTTGTTGGAGGTAAGAAATTCGTGATGTGACACAATCCGTCAGTTTGATACTTTGGAAATTTGCGCGAGAATTGATTTCGGAAAACAAACCATCTGATTTCGTATTTAAAGTCGCATATGCCAAATGTTGATATTTAATCCTAGACTAGTACCTACGCCTGGACTAAATTCAGATTTAGTTTATGTTCTGCAATAAGGCTGAGGGAGTCCTAGTGTGGGATCAGAGGCCTAACCATGAGCTCTTATAGCGATTCAGTTCAAAAACTAGTCAGTACAAAATATCGGTTCCGTGATGATGAAGTAACAGTAGCAGAAGGTCTATAGACTTCTGCGATTAAAGTTGTTCAATGATGACGAATGTCAACGACGAACCGATATTTTGTACTGAATAGTTTTTGAACTGAATCGCTATAAAAGCTCATGGTATAGCCTCAGGACTACGTATGTGACTTGGATGTTATGTTATGTTTATTGAATTGGCCAGTTATCTGAGTTGTCTCCACTGAAGGGTTAGTAATGAATCGAACTGGCATTATTTAGCATCACATTAGACTATCTGCTAGATTAATGAAGACACAAGTAGACGCGCTCTCTTGAATAGCGGGTGATGCTTTTGCTCAATGAAAACTAAGGCGATAATGGTAGCAATTCTGTGCATCATTCGCTAAATTTAATATGCGCTAAAATTATCGCGGTCCCTTTTATTTCAGTTTATTAGAAAGAGCGCGCGATAGTTTGTAGAGAACTTTAAGTTTAGATAATACTGTACAGAATCGCTACCATTGGTAGTCATAAACACTTTGTTTTTACCATTTTAGTTCTGGCGACAAACTTGGTGTGCAACCAAGTTTGTTGCCAGAACTAAAATGGTTGTGAGAATAAAATGAATAGGGATTTTAGGAATTCAGACCAATAACAGAAATCATTTGGATTTTTTGTTATAAAGAAGCGATACGAACTATGATAGTGAACTAGCGACGTGGGTGAGTATTTATTAAATAAATAAAATAAATTAATTTGAAATAATATTTTATTTATTAAGTATTTATTGAATACGGTATTAATACCCACGGTATTATGAAGATATTCGTGGGTGTTAAACATAATAATATGAGTACATTATTATTCACGTAGTGTGGGATCAAGACAATGTGACTGTTGGTGTTATGTATGTATTTTATGTTTTTGTCGGGGTTTAAATATACTTGGTCTCTATAATATTGAGAGGAAACCTGCAGAATTTTCAGTCAACCTGTACCTTTTACCTCGAAGGTACGCTCCCGAGGGTCGTTGAATAAATTACTCCGAATAATTCCTGAATTAACATTTTTAATCTCAGACGAGATGTTACACGAATAAATTAAGACGCAAGATCGCAGACGATAAGCGCTCCGTTAACTGTACTCTTTATCTTGCTTGGGTTTGGATAAACTGACAGGTGAAAATTATTTCTTTCTTCTCGACAAAAACATTAAAGGCCACAGCACACCGGCTGCGTGCGCGTAGACGTAGACGTGCACGTCGACGTACCATGACGTTGTAATACTTGTAATGTATGGAACTATATGAGACATGGCACACCGCTTGCGTGACGTGCACGCAAGCGTGTAGGTACATACGTGGAGACGCGCGTGTCTATGTTACGTGCTGCATACGCATCCGGTTTGCTTTGGCCTTTAATTACCAGGATTTTAGAATTTTTTAGGAAAACCCTTTGCTGACATTCTCTAGATTATTCTATTTACGGCTTATGTATCGTCTACTCATATCAGCCATTAAGACAAGGACTTATCTCAGAAGTAGTATTTTTGAACGTCCAGTGCGACGTGACGTGATTAAATAATGAGATGGAAAAAATAGTTTATGTAGAACAATATACTAAAAATAGTTGTAACTGAACAGAATTTTGAAAAAATGTCTGGTTTTGCAAAATACTCACCCAAATGATCACCGTAAAAAAGCTTTGGCTTTCAAATGCTCTTCATTTTGAACGGCAACAACACAATTTTGCTAACGAATTAAATATCTAGACTTGTATTTGAAAGTTCTAACTGCATATTTTTTATCTATGATTTGTATGTTTCGATTAATTCAAAAAAAACCTTAAAACGAATACAGTCTGAAATGCAAACCAGTTTCATCGTCAAATATGACATGCGATTTTCGACTTTTTCGTTTGGATATTATTTTTGGATTTTTGGTTGTTTAGATTTTAGGATCATACCGCTCCTTAAGAGTATAAACAATCCAAATGACAACGGCCAATATGGTTTTTTGACACTTTCCTTCAGAGATTCCTTGTGAACACAATTATTGTCTTCGCAAGGAATCTCTCAAGGAAAGTGTAAATTGCAGAAAAAATCGAATAGAGGAATGGAATTTTTCTGCAATTGGGTTTGTGTCTCTTTATCTATGAATTTTAACATTAAGTTGGATATCGTGAACAGTTTATTTCAATACCTGCAGGTATATAGACTTTGAGCAGCATTGCAATAAACAACAAACTGTCACCAGCACAATTTATCCCGCGGTATTCAAACGCACAAAAGTTAATAGATCACAGGTCGAGAGGCCGAAAACTATTCCCGGCTGGGGCCTGGCACTAAAACAGCAATAACGAGGCTGTATATTACCCGGGCAGGTGACTGATTCACTGGCCGCCCTCACAATGACCCCCTGACAAATGATAATGGGGCATGGCATCGTGGCCAATGCATTGATGCACCTCGCCAGTGTAAAACTGTATGAGTATGCATGCAATGAGGTAAATAACATAACACCCAACAGTCACATAAGTCTTGAGGCCTTAGACAAAGTAACATTCTAATAGCGATGACGCCAGTAGAAAAGTCCAAAATGTATGAGATTGACGTAAGCTATCGATATGTCACGTGGTCTATTGTAGTGTATTACGACTGTAGAAATGGAATCGCTTCGAAGCCAATGCCGTTTGGCAAGGCCCTGCCCCTCTGATCCCACACTAGAAGTCCCTGTGTCTGCGAGTTTGAACTAGGAAGATACAAACTTTCAAAGACGCACAATTTCACGGATCATTGAAACAGTTCAAACTTTACTACGGTACCTACTCTGTACGCTTTTACTAAAATCTCTAAACAATTGGGTTAAAGCGAATTCTCTAAGAGTAGTAAACCCAAGGTAAAGTGCTGAGAAAGTACGAAATGTACAAATTCCAGTTGCTCCAGGATCGTGTTAACTGGCAGACAATGCGCAAACTGTCGTCAAGGTGGACTAACTTTGGGGATAGAATGATAACAACAGAGATGCAATTGATTTTATCGATATCGATAATTTTTAGCTTAAAGAATTTTGTTACTCATAAAGAACATGGTTCACTGATTATAACTAACTATTAGTTAGGTACTTAAGTACTTATAATATTCCAGAGATCTTAACTTAAAAAAATCTTATCATAATATATTTTTTTAGCTTGTTTTTAAATAAAGATAGAGATAGATAAAGATAGATTCACTATTTTTTATGTCATTACGTAAGTTGTTGAATAATTGTGCACCCTCGTGTTCCTTTTTCCATAATAATCATGGTAAGATAACTGTTTTTTTTTCGATTTTCCTTTTTTCAAGGCTTAATTTAGTTGGTCATCGAATTACCTTCAAAATATAAGCAGCTGTTAGTAAGTGGATTCTCTTTGTACCAAATTACCGCCCAAAAGCTCATACGAAACTGGCGAGCGAACAAGCCCATCCTAAAAAAAAAAATTTTCGTTAAGGTAGGTAGGGTTTTTTTGCAAACGATTAATGTACGTTATGTTGGAACCAAATAACTATGTAGGTGCGTAATTTGAGTATTATAACAATATTTGTTACTAATATTTGCCGGCGGCTTTGCTCACGCTGAACCAGGATAAAAAGTAGCCTTGTATTTATTCAGATCATACCATAATCTCTACGTAATTTCACTAAAATCTGTTTAGCCATTATGGCATGCTTTAGTCCCAATAACATTCATTTATTTTCTCTAAGTATTATTATTATTATTATTACCTATACGCTTCATCATCTTAGCCCGGAGTCCCTCATTTCTGGATATAGGCCTTTTTAAATTTAGATTGTAGATTTTGTTGAAATTATTTTTTTATTGTATATAATGTGACCTGCCTATTGTAACAACCATTGTTACAAGGTCAAATAAATGAACATCAATAAGAATATGAATAAACAGTTGGCAGGCTTACATCGACATCGACTATGTTCAACATCCCATCTCTACCGCAGCAGGGAAGTAGGAAAGTGAATTCCTTTCACCTGATAGAACGATTATTAGCCGATTCGATGTCCATTCCGATCCTAATAGAGGTATAATAAAAGCGCCATCCTACTTTTTCGTTTATTTGCAGGGGAGGTGGAAATAAAGTTTTCTTATTTAATTTTCTTCTCCTTGCCGTCTTTATTTTCGAAGGTTTTTTGTGAACAAATATAATAAACATTGATGAAATTGATTCAATCTATTGTTATCAAATGGAATTTCCAAAGAGATAGGCCCCGTTGGCATTGTAAATTCAAAAATCCGACCCTATTACGAAGGCTGGCTCCGCTGACCTTGATTTTAATTACCTACGCTCGACGGTAGCGCTAGGGCTCTTCAAGCAACGTCAGCTTGCTCCTGACACGCGCGACGATTCCCCCTTCGTCCCCCTCGTGCGCGAGTCCGACTCGCACTTGGCCGGTTTTTTATATATAAAAACCGGCCAAGTGCGAGTCGTTTGGTATTATATATAAAGGGTGTTTTTTTTAAATGGGACAGTATGGGGATATCCGAATCCATAAGAGATACGGGAAAACTGTCTTTGGAACCATTAGCTCATTTTGTATGAAAACGATTTTGGCATAGTTATTTTTTTGGTCAAGCGTAAGTTCTCCATAAAAAAGAGTAGTTTTGATCAAATTTTTTTTTAATACGTATCAACTCAGTTTCATGTAAGGATTGTTTCCAAGTATCGGAAGAAAAAAATCTGAGCAGCAGATGTTAGTCAAATTTAATAAAATGTTTTCTCATACAATTTGTAAGTAATCTGGTGCATACGTTAATAAAACTATCGCAAAAAAAACAAATTGGCCTCCCTCTTTCTTTTTCCAGGTACGGGTACGTTTCAGAATACCTCTAGTGGCAAAGATGTTCTTATTAAAGTTTGACTAACTTCTACAGCTCTGATTTTTCTCATTTCACGAGATCATCAGAGCAATAGAACAAAATTCACCACACATCTATGTCTAATGCCACTAGAGGTTTTCTGAAACGTGCCCGTACCTGGAAACAGCAAGAGAGAGGCCATTTTGAAAATTAATTGCGATAGTTTTATTAACGTAGGTACTAGATTACTTACAAATTGTACGAGAAAACATTTTATAAAATTTGACTAACTTCTACTGCTCAGGTTTTTTCTTCCGATACAAGGAAACAATCCTTTCAAGAAACTGAGTCGATACGCATTCAAAAAAAATTTGATCAAAACTACTCATTTTTATGGAGCAGGATATATGGATATATATATATATATATCTTTACAAAGCTATGAGACTGGGACAAGCGGTTTATTCCGCTACAAAACGTTATACTTACACTCACGCACAAACACATGGTTTTGGATACGCGTCGCGTGACACGCAAAACTGCTCCGCGATAGTAAATTATTTTTAACGTAAAAATGTCTCAAAATTCGCTTGAAAGTCTAGTTCGTGAGTTGCAAAAGACAGTGTTGACTCTAGTGAATAAAGTTGAATCACTAGAATTGCGTATTAGTGAGCAATCAGTGATTATATCAAAACTGGCTCCTCAAAGCGATAAAGTGGATACCCACAAATCATCAAGTTTCGTCCCGTGTACTACGTTACCGTCCACGGCAGCGATATCGCAGCGTACCGTGCGCAGTGCGCGCGTGAATGCATCGCTCGCTATATCAGAATTGGCTAATGCAGGGAAGAAACGCAGCAATGGTTGCGCGACCAATGCGGTAATGTCGAAAACCAGCAATCGACGTGACAATGGAATGCCGGTTACTAGTAAGACGACTCAGGCTAAGATAATAATAGCAGCTGATGATGAGTTAATCAAATCAAAACTTTCAACTATGCTAAGAGAGACTAGTAAGCCAGACGATGAGGATGCTGGACAGTGGCAAGTCGTCGGCCGAAACAATAAAAGTAAGAAGCTGCAACGCCCCGTCACCGTAGGTACGGGTGATGCCAGCAATGAGCTGCAAGCCGCAGATAAATTTAAATTTATCCAGGCGTGGTCTTTCAAGCCAGACACAACAACAGGACAAATTCTGAAGTTCCTCAATAACATCATTGGAGCTCAGTATACTGTGGAGAAGCGGACCATTCGATCGGAGTTGCATGCTTCATTTGTTATCGGGATGCCGGAATGTGTGTACGAGGTTGTGACGAAGCCAGCTGCCTGGCCCCCCCGCGTGCATTTCTCAGACTGGTTTCCCGCTCGTCCCCGCCTGCAGCGGGGTGGCGAGCGTACCGACTCCATCGCGTAACTCCGTCGGGAACGGGAGGAACGCGGTTCGACACGACTCGATGACAGCTGACAATGAAGTGCCGGCTAAGCGTAAATCATTTACGCCTTTAGTTATATGCCATCAAAACATAGATTCGCTTGATAAGAAGACGCAGCGGCTGGAGGTACTTCTGCAGGACGAATTAGAATGTGATGTCTTGGCATTGACTGAACATCATTTAAGAGAACCCAACTTAAAATGTATAAGTTTAGATGGATACACTCTTGTATCTAGTTATTGTAGGACTACAATCACACGTGGTGGTTCCTGTTTATATGTAAAGAATGGTTTAAAAGCCATTGAATGTTTAGAACTGACTGAAATGTCAACGGAGCGGTACTGTGAAGTATCAGCTGTTGAATTAATTGACTTTAACATTTTAATTGTATGTGTGTATAGAACGCCGTTAGTTAGTTCTCTTGACTTTTTGACACATTTAGAACGCCTACTCGATCGAGCCTGTGAGAGTGGTAAGCATCTTTTATTTGTAGGGGATTTCAATATTGACTGGTTGGGTGATCTATGCTCAATCAAGAAACAGTTAAATGATTTATTGGCAGTGCATAATATGTTTAACGAAGTTAACTTTCCAACCCGTGTGAATGATATTTCGTCTACGTGTATAGACCACGTATATAGCAACTTGCCACGCGGGTCGGTGATTACGGCACCAATCGCCAGCCGGTGCAGCGATCACTACGCCGTGAGAGCCGCGCTCGACTGCGAACGCGTCGAACCTCCGCCGCGTACTCGACTCGCCAGGCAGTATTCGCATTCTAATCGTACGGCGTTCTTAACGGCAATCATAAGCGTAGACTGGGATGAAATACTTCACGTGCGTGGAAAGTCTGTGGAGGAGTTGGCGAGGTGTATAAATAATATTATTGTAAATAAGTTCAACATTTGTTTCCCTTTCAAACGGAAAAATATTAAAAAGCAATCATGGGTCACGGAGGATCTGTTAGATTTGAAAAACCTCCTTTTTGATACTATTAAATTACAAGAGAAATTTCCAGATGCACAATTGAACTCTTTTATCGACTCTTTTACGACACAATATGAGTGTGCCGTCAAAGCTCAGAAAATTCGTCACTACGAGAAATTCATTTTTAACAGCTCTAATGCACACAAAGCCTTATGGCGTGTCGTGAATGCCGAAAGAGGTGCTAACTCTTGTGGTTCTGCGAGCTTTACAGATGTCGCTAAAGACGCCGCGGGCAGGAAATTCGAGTCTCGGAAGGCGGCTGTCGATGCAATGAATGCGAGGTTCGTAAGCGCGGCCGCTGCGTGCGGCGCGCCGCGCGCTCAGCTGTTGCGGGTGAACGCAGCCATGGCAGCCGCGCGCCCGCAGGCAGACCGCTCCTTGAGACTTGTTAGGTTTACTGCGTCCGAAGTATTCCGCATTATAACATCGCGCATTCCTCACAAACCTACTAGAGACATCTATGATATCTCTATGGAACTTCTTTCTACTGCTGCAGAACCGCTAGCCTTGTGTCTGGCCGCCTTGTTCAACCGCTGCATTGAAGCGGGAACTTACCCGGACACTCTTAAAATAAGCAAGATTTCACCTCTTTTTAAGGGTAAGGGCAAGCGTGAGGATATTGATGGCTACCGACCTGTGTCGATAATACCTGCCATTGCGAAGGTCCTCGAGAACGGCCTAAGCACCCGTCTCACTGAGTACCTGGAGACGACGGGTGCGATGTCTGAGCGTCAATACGCGTACCGCTCTGGCCGCTCAACCACCTCGCTCACTCGTGAGGTTATTCGTCGTGTACTTGAAGCTTGTGAACGGAAAATGCAAGTTGCAGTCCTGTGCTGCGACCTGTCGAAAGCATTCGACGTCGCAGATCACAGCGTTCTCTCTTCCAAGCTTCAGCACTACGGCATCAGTGGTCGAGCGCACTCACTCCTGACGGACCTTCTGCAGAACCGCCATCAGATGGTGGTAAGCGACGGAGGTGAGACTAGGTCTGAACCCCTAGGGACGGTGATGGGCGTGGCGCAGGGTTCTTCGGTGTCCAACATTCTCTTCTCGCTACTGCTGAATGATTTGCCCGAGCACGTGACGGCAGGAGAAGTGTTTATGTACGCAGATGACGTGGCTGCAGTTGTACGTGCTCGGTCTCTTGATCAGCTTGAGCAGCGTTTGAATGAGGCCGCCTGTCAGATGGCGCAGTGGTTTGATTGGAACGGACTCGTCCTGAATCTCAAAAAACACATTTTATTCATTTTTCCATCTCTGGTCATCAAGTCAGGAGGCTATCAGTATCGATCGAGTCAAGAGTCATAGAGCAAGTCCACTCAACCGCCTTTCTGGGGTTTCATATTGACAGAGGCCTAACCTGGAGTACACATGTAGACAAACTCTGTGCCAAATTGGGCAGCGCGTGTTACGCTCTGTACCGAATATCTCGCGTGGTCTCAGCTGATGTGGTCCGCACCTGCTACTTCGCGACTGTACATTCACTCCTCCAGTACGGAGCAGAGTTGTGGGGGCGCGCTGCCGACAGGGAGCGCGCCTTCCGCATGCAGAAACGTGCTGTGAGGGTGATCGCAAAAGTGGCGCGTTATACGTCGGTGAGGCCATATTTCACTTCACTGAAGATACTCACGTTGCCCTCGCTCGTGATCTTCCAGGTGGCTGTGTACGTGAGGCAAAATATAGAAACCTTCGGAACTCGTGGAGATGGACACGCTCTAAACTGTAACACCCGTGGCGCTGGTAAGCTCGCGACAGTAGCTCACAGACTTGCCAAATCAGACAGGCTCACGCACATCTTGGGGCCTGCTGTCTATAACCGCCTGCCGGAGCATGTTTTAGAATCACGTAGCCTTACATCATTCAAGACTAAATTAAAATTATGGCTCGTTGAGAAGGCGTTCTATAATGTCGAAGATTTTGTATGGAAGGTCAAATAATTTTTCAGTTTTGAAGTTAATTTAATACAATCTAGTTAATTTTAGTATTCAGTCAAATCAAATCAAATCAAAATAATTTTATTCATTGAAAGCACAGGTATCATTTTGAATCGTCTTAATTATTATGACTGCCTACAATTTGTATCGAATTTATTTTAATTTTACAATTTGAATTACTGTCTTAATTTATATTAAGTCTTAAGTTATCTAATTATAATTTATCCCTTCATACATTTCTTTGAAGCATTGTGACAATGTACTTATACATACTTTATCTGTTCGATTGACCTGTAAATGTTTTATTTACCAATATATTGATTATTCTGATTATTCTGATTATTCACGTATTTCAACCATAAATATAATCCAGCAACGCGGCTTCCTATGTGTAAAAATTACACATTCCAAAAACGCATCGCACAAGGAAAAAGATCTCGATCAAACGAAACGTATTTTTGATTGTTCTTCCTCTGCTCCCTCTAATGTTTTTTTTCCACGCGGCACGTTAAGAGCCTTTTAATGACAGGAAAATTGAAAGTTTTCGTCGAAACGACAAAAAGTTGGGAATCGTGAGCAACTCTTGCAAAATGTGCTCCTGAGATAATGTGCAAATTATGTTCTCTGAGGTGAGGAGGACTTATTTTTTTGTGATGTGTCATCATCATCATCATCAGTCTGTAGAAGTCCACTGCTGGACATAGGGCTCCCCCTTAAAATGCCAGCACGACGAACGGTCTTGAGCCGCCTCCATCCACCGACTCCCCGCGACGTTTATGATGCTTTAGTCCATCGAGTGGAGGGTCTTCCTTTATCGCGTCGTCCGGTTTGTGGTCGCCACTCGAGAACCTCGTGATGTGTTCACATCGGTCGAAAAAAAGAGCACACCCGTGCAGCCGTGGTGTGTCCAGCCTAAGAATATATCCCTCCTTCTCCTCTCGTGGATCTTGTAAAAGCCAACTAAGGTATTACACCAGGGGATGGGCAGCAGCATCCTCGCTCTGTCCACTTTCCTCTTGAGTACTCAACACCAAACTGTGAGCACTGACGACCTCTGTGGCGCGGCGGGCGAAGGTTCGGTTCGACTTCGGCTTCCCGCATCGGAACAAATATTTGTATACGATCTGCATAGACTTGTTAAGGGTGTTCTGAGTATTTTTCTATGTATAATACAAAATATCTATCTATTTAATGTATCAGTTATCTAGTACCAATCATAACACAAACTCTGCTTAGCTTGGGGCTAGATAATGTTGTGTAAAATTTCCAGCATTTATTTACCACCAATCTGTCGGCTAAGGTGATTATGGCAAATCCCCCCCCCCCCCCCCCCTTTATGCTCGATTTACCTTAAACGCGAGATGCCAATGAAGGCAAACTAGAAGAACCAAAACACATCAAAATCAAAAGTATTTTATTCATTGAACTCACACAGATCATTTTGAAATTTTATTACAATTCTTTAGATCTATTTATTATATTTCCTTAGGAAAAAAAACAGTACTTAAAATCTAATAACTATTCCGAAAATGTAGCTATTGACCATTAAGATGTTTCCGCATATTGCATCTTAGGTTGTTTGCCTATTTCGATACTTTGTGTCGCGCCACACCTGCGTAACGTATCGCGCCGAAAGTTCGGCGGCTGAAGTTACGTGACGTAATTTCGGCTGATGTGTCATAGGGAACATGAAAAACACTGCGAGCGTATTGAACCGAACGATCGGCGCGGTACGTTCCGCAGGTGTGGCGCTATACTTATAAAGAAGGAAAAAAGAAGTAAATTCGGCATAGTAATCCACAAACAAATAAAAATTAAACAGCTATGGAAACATGTCGAGCCAGCGATCTGCTAAGATCTTTTTAATTTTAGGTGCCTTTGAGTTGAACAGATCAAAATTCATGTCAAACAGGTTATTGATAGGTCCTACCTATCTACAGAATTGTTACAGAGGTATTTGTTCTCTATCTAGTTATTGAAATTCATAAATCACACACCGTTATCCAATATCGCACGTCCCAACGAGTTGTTTAACAAATATTTCGTGTGTTTCTCGCACGTCTACTTTGTGAGTGTGGTGCAAGCTGCAAGCTATCTACACTCACCAAGTAGGCGCCTATTTGCCAATACTTTAATTTGAATAGACTCTCTGCCTTAATTCTTGTTTGAATGATGCCTCACTATTCTAGGTGACTAATATTTTGCCTCATCAATTTTGTAATAACAATTGCTTCACAGCTTTTTAGATTAGTATTGTTTATTTTTGAACCTACGCCATTTTCCGGACGGACCCTTTTTGAAAATGAAACACGACGGTCGAGACGTCTAAATTCTAACTTCCAACAAGCAATCAACTTAATTAAACCATTTTAACTATTCACATACGTACCTAATTATGATCCCACACTAGGATTCCCCGTCTCGTAGGTATCAGGAACTACGAGTACCATGGTACCACAACATTGGTCTATAGATTGACAGTTGATTGCTTCTTCTCCAAGCAATCATAACGGGGATCATAACTACATAGGTACGAATGTGACTATTATTAAAAAAAAAAAAACTACTGGGCGTACCCATGGATATTGTGGTACGTAGTATACAATTTCCTTGGGCGTACCTGGTTTGAGAAAAGTCCATGGAAAACCCAGACATAGTCTGAGGTTTAGTCATTTTTGTCGTAACCTCGGAATATCTAGCTCGAGAGT
This sequence comes from Epirrita christyi, assembly GCA_951392215.1. Taxonomy (NCBI): domain Eukaryota; kingdom Metazoa; phylum Arthropoda; class Insecta; order Lepidoptera; family Geometridae; genus Epirrita; species Epirrita christyi. The sequence goes on along the minus strand of OX595841.1, from coordinate 15,992,174 downwards.
TGATTTCGGAAAATAAATAGACAAACTGCTTTTGTATTAAAGTCGTACATAACCAAAAGTCGATATATAAGTCAAAGTCAAAGTCAAAAATAACTTTATTCATTGAAATCACAAGGATCATTTTGAATCGTCTTATATAAAATTAAATTACTCCTGTTCCAACGCGACCAAGCCTAGAAGAATCAGGCAACAAACTCGGCTTGGCTTACATAAATGGTCCGTCTTACCACTAGGTGACAAGCGCCTGTGTGGTGCCTCGGAGCAAGAAGTTGCTGATACATAGTAAATGAGAACTTAAAAACCTTAGGAAGGTAGTTAAAAGTAAATAAACATCAGCAAAAATATGCAAGACAGCACACGCTACGCTTCTTATACTTATAAATAATAATCTAATACAAACATGTAAATAGGAAAGTACAGATATTGCAAATTTCCATTTTAGCAGTCGAGGGGCAGAGCGACATCAGGCCACGCGGCTTTATCATTAATATAGTCATCAAAAGTGTTATACGCTTTCTTAATTAGATTCATCTTTATGTAGGATTTAAATCTTCGAATAGGAAGTTTAAATGCACCTTCTGGAAGTTTATTATAGAACCGTACAGAATTCCCCATAAAAGACCCACTTACTTTCTTTAATCGAAATTTTGGTATATTTAGTTTGTGTTTATTTCTCGTGTTAATACCATGCACGTCACTTTTTATCATAAAACTATCCAAGCGTTTATGTGTATGTAATAATATTTCATAGATATATTGCGATATTACTGTAAGACTGTACTGGTAGGCAGCCTGGTCTAACCATCTTTCGTAATGAGACCGAATAGGTCTTGCCGCTTTGCACTCTCCACACACTTTGCTCCTTTAGAAACCGGGGAGGCAACGCGTACCTAGGAAGGCGTAGCAAAGTATCACTTCACTTTCTTATTCTTAATTTTAGGAATAGGAAGTACTCGAGCAATGCTACTTGCAATGGCTTAACTTTTCGTTCTACTCTGTTTTTTTTTATATATTTTATTAATAAAAAATACATTATTTTAAATAACCTTACAAGGCTTGTCTAAGATTTAAATACTTTTCTGCAATCTGATTAAAAGCAAAAAAAACTTTTTTTCTATTGCTTGCTACGCTCGTCTCTCAAAGCTTGATCCCGCCACGGCACGAGCGTGCAATAGATCAAATGCACCTGTAATATTAACGCTCACTATCACGCACAGATGGCGACACTGGCGCGGAGAAACAAAAAGTATTTTGTCAAAAATGCTCACTTCCCCCTTCTCGTGTGGAATGTTTTTTTCATGTGTTTACAATTTGATAGAACCTACTGCTATTATAATGGTATTTTTTAGTTTGGTTTGGTTATGGAAATTATGGAGTCTGAACAGTACAGAATCGCAGTACAGTGAAGCAATTATAGACGGACATCATTTGGAAAGGTTATTAGGCTAATGACAAGCTAATATAAATTTAGATAGGAAAATTTAAATGAAACGTGAGGACCTGCGTATGGTTGTGGGCATCATAACAGGACACTGTGACCTAAACCATCGCCTCTACAAGATTGGGGCCACTGACAGCGGGCTATGTCGGGGCTGCTTGCAGGAAGAAGAGACGGTGGAGCACGTGATCCTGGATTGTGCGGCCACAAAAGAGACCAGGGCCAAGACGGGTTTGCAGGAGCTACTTCTATCCAGCTCTCCATCATCGACGCCTTCGGACACACTTCAACGGTGTTGCCACCAACCCAAAGTCCTGCTCCATTACTTTAAGGAGCTGGGCTGGCTGGTGTAGGGTTAGCACAGAGGGACAATGCACAATACACCCCACAGCAGGACGTCAATCCAGGTCTTAACATCCCCACTTAGAATTAGTCAAAAATTAGTATCAATGTCACAAATAACAAACGAAATTCGGGTCTAACCGGAAGGTCCGCGTGGGCCTAGCGGTTCGGGCGCGGGCGTATTCCGTTGAATTTATATGGAAGATAACACACAGAACGCATGTGCGGAAAGGGCGCGGGTCGGTTTGGTGTAGTATAACACGGATTTTTGTATGAAAAGTGAAGTTCACGGAGTGGATGCTAGGGGCGCTCATCGGTGTCGCACACAAAATCCTTGTCCGTGTCAATTGTTTGCAAAAAACTTAGAATCAGCTCTCAGCACGTTGTACGCGCCCGACCCGCGTCCGACCCGTGTTTGACCCGCGCCCGACTCGTGCCGCGCTCTTTGTGTGTTATGCGAAAAAAAGAAGGAACTTACTTCTTCTTCTTCTTGCCTAGTATAGAGGAGAAGGCAAGAGTAATAAAACCGTGCATTAATACCTCAGCTCAAAGTAACTTTGACGCAGATGTAATCTCACCACGCTTTGCCGTCTATCTTGCAGGGTACGCACTGAATGGTGCTCTACTAAACTCATACACTCCGTTTTTATAGGGAAAAACACTTCCGTAAGATCTGTATCAAACAAAGCTATATAAAATATAACAGTAAAATCGCTTGATATGACATAAATTACACTGGTTTATAGTACATAATAATATCTGCTGATCAATGGATCATCAACGCCCTAACGATCAGCTTAGGGCGTACCACTTCCGTAGCAGTACTTCTGAAAAATTGAATTCCTGAAGTCATACTATAGTACATAATCATTCAATAGTTCTTGTGAATAATTATGTGTGGGGGGGTGGGTGTTCAGAGCTTGTTTGGAATTATGTCAAAAGTGTTATCTATTTTATCATAAGCATAACTTTCTTCTTTTATTATTAGTCTTATGAATAGTTTTCTTTGTTAGTCTGTTTACTTATCGTGAGTAGTTGGTCCGTAGCGCCAACAATTGGCTCTGACGGAAGACCAGCGTTGGTTGCTAGCTTGCTAGTCAACCAACTCATGCTGAGGCAGAGCTATTTTGTTACTGGAGTTACACTTCGTACCTTCGGGTCTGTTTCCTCTTAGTCTAACTTTTTTATGTGTCTCTGTGTAACTCTTGTAAACAACTAAATTTATATTCTATTCAATTTTATTCAATTCTATTCTTTTAACATAGGTCATAATGCCCTTTTCTGAGCCACCATATAGTCAACCCACATCTGTTGTGTGTAAAGTCACTCGGTGATCAACGTTTCGCAAGTAAAATGAACACCACTTGAATGGTAATTTTACTTGTCAAACGTTAGTCACCGAGTGACTTTCAGTTAGGGAATAGGGGGGCGTAAGCACTCTGGCTCGGAAAGGGGCGCACTCGCAGACCCGCAACCACGTGATAGTAACATCTGTTGCAATGACCTGTGATGGCTGCTTAAGCCCTTTATTCACATCAGCTCGCCGTCACCATAATATTGTATTGTCATCTGAACTTGACAGGTATGAAAAAATTTCAGCTCAAGCGGTTAAAGATAACTGATTTCAAATTAATTTGCAAGATTTCACCCGGAAAATCATACTTGCATACATTGCAAGTTAAATAAAAGCTTTTAACGTTGTAGAGCACGTTCTCACTTGCACCATACAGGACTATTTACCACAATGGAACTCCTTTTTCGGTCCTTTGTGGTTTCTCCTTTGATTAACTTTGATCTAGGTGAGTGCTCTGAGGTGACTGTACCTCTCTGTGCCGACTGTACTGATACGTGCTAATGGAATGAGACAGTAGAAGCTTTTACCTGTGTTCTTTGAAAATTGGCAATTAGGTTGCAGAGTTTGACATAAAAAAGTTATATACCTACTAACATCCGCTCGCGATTTCGTGGAAAGCAATGGCGACAGTAAGCTCACCACTTGTCACGTCTATATTCCTGCGACTATGCACCCACGGTGAAAAGTGGCACTTGCCCTTTGAGGCTCTGCCTACCTCTTCGGGGAAAAAGGAATGTGTTTATATGTATCTTTACATACCTTACGTGATTCACAGCATACCAAAATTGCAACAGTTTTTACCATTGCGGTATCCATAGATAATGGTTGTAACACAAAATGATTGTAAAATGTGTAGACCAATCTATCAAATCGCAAAACCATAAAGTCATTCAAAAATCAAAAAATGTGTGTCAAGCATCGTGGAAGATTATAAAAACTGAAACTGAAAATGTTAGACAAGTGAATTTCATAAATAGCATAAAACAAAATAAGGAGACAATAATTTGCCCGGATAAAATAGCGGAAACTTTCAATAATTATTGGATAAATTTAACAAGTAATGATAAACATTCAAAAACTCCAAACACATGTAGACAGATGTCGTGCAGTAGCATGTTTTTAAGGCCTTATGACTTTGACGATATTCATAAAATCATTCTATCTCTTAAAAACAGTAACGCTGTAGGGTATGATGAAATAGCAACAAAAATTATCAAAGCCTGTTCTGTGGAAATCACACCAGTTTTGACATACTTAATAAACATATCTTTTGTAGAGGGCTCATTCCCTGTTATGTTAAAGAAATCCATAGTCAAACCACTTTATAAAAAAGGCGATAAATCTAATTTAGTTAATTATAGACCCATAACGCTTATACCCATAATCTCAAAAATATTTGAAGTTGCCATGCAAAGGCGCCTTCTACATTATATTGAGAAAAAAAATATTTTAAGGCAGGAACAATTTGGATTTCAGAAGGGGAAATCGACCACTTTAGCCTGCTTTAATCTTATAGAGAAATTAATTGATAATATTGATAGTAATAAATTGACTACAGTGATATTTTTTGATATGTCGAAAGCTTTTGATTTCGTATCTCACAATATTTTAATCGATAAGTTGGAAAAATATGTTATTCGGGGACCCGCTCTAAATTGGTTTAAAACTTATCTGGAAAATCGACTGCAATGCGTTGAAGTCACTAACCTGAACAATCAAAATGAGTTAACGGCATTTCGATCTCCCTATCAAGAAAAACCATTTGGGGTGCCACAGGGAAGTGTCCTAGGACCTCTTCTATTTCTTTTATAAATTAATGACCTTCCAGACATCACTATTAACCCTTGTATTTTATTTGCTGATGACATCTCTTTGCTTATAACGACCAATCGTAATAATGACATAAACGATTATATTTTTGACATTAATAATACAATTGAATCTGTAATTAAATGGCTAGATGACAACAATTTACAAGTTAATTTAAGCAAAACAAACTATGTATATTCAATTCGGTACATGGGCCAATAAAGCAAAAAAAATATTTATCTCTAACAGAGATGTAGATATTCTGGAAGTACAACATTTTTAGGAATAGTTTTAGACAATCATTGTAGCTGGAAAGCTCATATTGACAAAGTTTGCAATAAATTAAATAGATTCGTTTTTGCTCTTCATAGATTAAGAAAAACGTCAGACCGGAAAACACTATTACAAGCATACCACGGCTATGTTGCGTCGGTGTTATGCTACGGACTAGTACTTTGGGGGAATGGGACCGAAGTGCAGAAAGCATTTATTGCACAAAAAAAATGTATTAGGGCAATTGTTGGTATACCGCCATGGGAATCATGTAAACCGCTGTTCGGGGAACTAAAATTGCTTACTCTACCCTGTATGTATATCTTTGAGTCGGCATTATTTGTTAGGAAAAATAGTAATTTGTTTTTAAAAGCAAGCGTAATGTACGGACGTAGCACCCGGGACTCGGACAGAATTGTTCTTTCTAGGGTTCCGAGGACAAAGCTTTATTTAAATAACTGTTATGCTATGTGCGGCAAAATTTATAACGCCTTACCCTCTGACATTAAAAGCCTTCCGCTAAATAAATTTAAGACTCAATTAAGACTCTGGCTTCTTGGTAACAGGTTTTACCATTTGAAGGACTTCCTAGGTTAGAGTATTATCTTTAGAGTTATTTTTTTTTTAAATATTTTTGACATTGTTAATTTAAAGTTTTTTTTAATTATTTTAACTGTTGACATTTGTGATTTATTTTGGTATTTTATGTAACACTTTGTAATTTAAGGGTAGTTTTTGACCTTGCCTGTTTTGTTAATATTTGTATCCCAGACATGGGAAATGTGAGCCACTTTATATTATACATAGAACCTTGTACATACCACATTTATGCAAATAAAGATTTATATTATTATTTTATTTTAACACCAAAAAATATTTACACTAAAATTCCACCATCATGTTTTAAATTTGAAAACAAGTTTCCGACCGCGGCTTCGATCACGGTTGAAAGTGGAAAGTAGCTTAGACATAATGTCTCCAATCCAGGAACCTATCTATCAGACTACCGCATCTGCCATTGTACATATAATGTATGACGTGACCAAGTGTTCTTAATAATTGTTCCTATGGTTTTAATCTCGTTTGGGTGTTAAGTGTGTCACACACGTAGCAGATACGGTGAGATATATGTATCTGAGCGCGTATCTGTCCATATCGCTCTCTATATTAAACCCAAGGAGCAACACACATCAGATTATACTGAAACACAATAGATAGCAACACACGTCAGATATTTTGTACTGAATAGTATTGAACTGAATCGCTATAAGAGCTCAGGGTACGGCCTCTGGTCTTTCAAATCAAAATAATTGTATTCATTGAAATCACAAGGATCATTTTGAACCGTCTTATAAACTAAAATTACTCCTGTTCCAACGTGACCAAGCCTAGAAGAATCAGGCAACAAACACGGCTTGGCTTACATAAATTATCCGTCTTACAACTAGGTGAGAAGTGCCTGTGTGGTGCCTCGGAGCAAGGAGTTGCTGATACAAAGTAAATGAGAATTTAAAAACCTTAGGAATGTAGTCAAAAGTAAACAAAAATCAGCAAAACTATGTAAGACAGCACACGCTACGCTTGTTATACTTTTAAATAACAATCTAATAGAACCATGTAGGTAAATAGGTAAGTACAAATATTGCAAATTTCTGGTTCGTCTTAAACCAAGTGAAGGGCGTTATTCTACGTCCACGCTTCGTCATTGGCAAAGTTTAGGGCAAATCTAACCATGTGAGCTTCCAGGCATCTCTGAGACGTGCCCATACTATTGAAGGCGTTTTTCTTATTGGTTACCCAACACTAGTAATCGCACAAAACAGCCGGTCTTATTGCTGACATATTATGCTCTTATTATGCTTTTATTTTAGTATGCTATGAATCACGTTCGGTAATTCTTTAATTACCGAACGTGATTCACAGCATCTTCTGCACTTTGATTCTTCTTTCATCTACTGGGACTTTTTAGTCCCAGAAAGCTTTTATTTCTTAAAGGTTTTTAAGTTATTGTAAAATAATAAAACTTGCCATATTAAAACCAGAACATTTATTCGCTATCCTATCCGCTATTTGTCTAACAAGGGATCAATCAGCAAGAAACATCCTTATTGTAGATTGAGACTAGAGCTGTGGGTGGTGGTTGTTGGTTTACTGGGGGCCGACGGGAAGGTGGCTGCCCTGGGGATGGAATCCGTCCTTGTCAGCAACGTAGACCACCGAGTATTCCTTTCCGTCATCGCCGATGTAAGAGTATGAGCCGCGGATCACGACGGCCTCGTTTTCAGTGCCGGGGTCAACGAGCTGTCCCTCCGCTTCGACTGACTGACCATTGCTGGTTTTGAAGCTACAAATAAAAAACAATGTTATATGAGTTAATATAGATAAATTTATATTAATTAACAACAAAGATTGAATTATCCTTGGTGTGTTCAGCTTAAGAATAGATCCATCCGTCTCTTCCCGTGGAGATGTGAAGGCAACTTACCCATATCTGAAAGGGCCAGTTCCGATGTTGTCGTTATTCTGGCCGATGGTCTCAGCTTGAGCATCGTTGCCGGTGGGCAGGGCGACGGCCGCGGCCACGAAGAGGGCGAATACGATGAACTGTGGAATACATTTCAGGCTAAGGAACATTTTGACTATTATGAACGCTGTGGACTCAAACCAGCTTCCATCAAAGTCGAGCAAACCCAATGTTATTCAAATTTAAGCATTGCTTAAAAGTAGTCCTACACTGTTTGACATTACGCTATTGTAAGGGATGGCAATATTTTAATCATTGCTTATGTTTTGACATATTTTTTTAATGAGACTTTCACATAGTAACACAACCATCTTGTTTTTCAATAAACCAATATAATTTCACTTAAATGGCAAGTATTAATAGTCAAGCTAAAGTGTCAGGATACTATTGCTAACTATGCTATTACAAACAGCTTATAGCAATAGCTATAATTGATCACCACCATTCCCGTCATTTCCCACGCCTATTCTGTTTTCATACAGACTTTAAAAGCTTGTGGATGACGTCCATTAGCCTGTAACTTCTATACCATTTGTATTATTTCATGTAACGTACTTGAGATTTGGCTAAACTTACCCAGTCGAAAGCTATGAGCGCAATTTGTATTTGTTTAAAAATATAATTTAAATTGATTCAATTTTATGTTATACAGAGCTTTATAATCCTTGAGCTAGATGCTCATGGATTAAAACAGGTATTTTAAACACAATTTAAATTCCCACAATTTGATGACCTATTGGATTTTTTTCCTAATTTACTAGACAGGTAGATACGACACATCCATAATTGAAGATTCAAAAGTCAAGGCTAGCCAGTCTTTAAGATTCATCGCACGATTTCGTATTGTTTAGGCTTTAAATTGAATTTGAAGCACTATGATTTGAATTAATAGATCAACTCAACTCTGAGAACGATCTTGAATTCACAAATTATGATATTTTGGTATAGGAATTTTGAAATTGGAACACTCTCAAGATTGTTATCAGAGTTAAGTTCCATTTATTAATACGGGCCTAAATAAATATATTTTATAATGACAGCCGATCAATCCGCATTGTGACCGCGTGGTGGATTATGGGTCGCATGTCTCACTATTTGAGAGTAAAACCTCAGTGGGAACATTATTCATAAGTGTTAAAATATATTAATGTTTGCCTATTACTTTCGTCGAGCTACAATTGATTGATGATGTAGTCAGTAAATGAGCAATTTTTTAGACAAATAGCTTAGTTATAAACAAACAGTTGTATGTATGAAAAGTTAATTTTCTGATCATATTAAAATCAGTTGCGGTATATACACCAATAAATGGTCGCGATCGGAAACAAAACTTTAGTTTTTATACATATTTTTATAAATATATAATTTTAAAAGTTTGGTAATAATATAACGAGCACGCTAACTAAAATAAAATTAAAAAGTAAATAGTGGTTGTGATTAAGTGACCAAAGAGTTTTACTCACGGATTTCATTTTTTTGGTTCTGGTAGTGTTGTGTCTCGTGAGAGGATGATGTACTGAATGTGTCTATATTGAGATTTCACACATTTATATACCAACTCGCGAATAGCCCGCTTTGCATAAATTTGAATTGACCATCCTTTAAACTTTACTCTTCGGTATGATAATTATCTGACAATAAGGATTATTATTATACACAATTTGAATCCTGTTCTTAGAACTGAAATGTTTTTTATATCCACGTCAATGAAGCAAGTTCTGTTACGACTTGTTGGAAATAAGTAAATTTTAACATTAGCTTAGACAAGTAAGATTGCAAGCATTATGAGACTTTTATCTTAGCGTGACAGACATTGCATTGTTATGCAAATTAGGGTTCGTGCTAGGTGCTCATATTTCGTGGGCGTGGTGGAGTGCCCTTGTTTGCGACTGGGGTAGTACGTTCGAATTCGAACACTTCTCGCAACGGGGAGGCGCTGCCTTCTGCCTTCTTATCGCCCAGACAGAGCGGCTAATCTCCCTGCTATGCCTGGATGATGATGGAAGCCCTTCCATCATCATACTTGTTCCCGCGTTTGTTTTTGTTGGTATCAAATTCAAATCGTTTATTGCCCGTGTTACTACCAGTATTACTACGTACAGTAAAAAAATGCCCGTAAAAGAACTACCAAACAATCCAGTACACGGGGAGTTTTTTTTAGTTTTTTATTTTTTTGCGAAATGGTGGTTTGCCCTCTCTACCTTTCGAACGTAGCCAGTTTTACCGCTGAACTGCAGGGCGATTCTAAAACGTCGGAAACGTTTCCGATCGGATTCGTTAGTTTTTCATTTTGATGTGGTAAGTAACTAAAACAATTTTCTCTAGTTAAACACAGTAAATAACAATAATTAATGTACATTACTGTGTTTTACTAGAGAAAGTTGTTAGAAAATTGTTTTAGTTACTTACCATATCGAAATAAAAAACTAACGAATCCGATCGGAAACGTTTCCGACGTTTTAGAATCGCCCTGCTGAACTATGCTTGGAAGGTAAATGACGGCCAGGACGAAAGTGACATCTCTCTCTTTCGCCACAAAATTGAGAGTTTTCTCGTGATTTTGTGGTGAAAGAGAGATATGTCGCTGGGCTCGCGTGGTGGTGGAGTATTTGTGGTTGGCCTTTCAGACAACCACGGGATGGACCCGTTTAGGTGCCGCGCGAGATGGGCTCCGGTGCGTTCCGTAGGAGATCCCGGAGCCCATCAACATGCCCAGAGGACGTCCAATGGGCCGAGTGGGTTTTAGTGAGTCGTCGGAATTCCGGCAACCTCACATAACCCTATCACACCCTCAATGTGATAGGGTATCTTGTTGAAGATTTCCCTTCCAACATTTCACTCCGGCCACCTCTATACCTACACCAATTTTACTTTATTTGTATAAATCACACAACACAGAACAAAATGTTACCCAAACTGGGCCACAGCAAGATCGGACCATATCTGGCCACCGTGAAAACAACCCAATAATATTGTATGCAGTTGTACCTAATTTACAATTCCGTTGCTTTCGTTATTTAAGAGCAAGCCTCAAGGAAAATACCTAGCTCCCTAACTCACTACGCGGTGGTAACCTTGGCATTCACTTTCCTTGTCGCAATGAAGATGACTCCATATTCATCAACCCAGTGTAAAGTAATGAGCGCGTTTATACGACACGATACCAATTTGTTTTTTTAAGAGAGTTTTTAGTGGCTTTTGTGTGTGATAATGAATAATAAATAACATTCAACAGTTACATACATACCTATAGTCCTAGCGCTACACTAGGATTCATTGTGCCATGATAACCCGGAGCAAATATTTACATGTAAATATTTGTCTAGCAGCGGATATCGAAGCCACACCTATTGCATCTCTGCCGGTAAAATACGTGAAATGCCATAGTTCCATTATGTATATAGTAGTATTATGCCATGTTTGTTATGGCTTTTTATAGGGTTTCGTAACCTAAAATTAGAATAAAAAACATTACATGTGCTCTAAACTTTGTTGAACTTTGTAAGCAATGTTGTGGCCGAAATAAATAAAAATAAAATATGACGGTCTAGTTGACCTGGGTTATCATGCTTTGCAATTTCCCAAACCCATCATCATCATCATCATAATTTTAATTTATGATAATAAAAATATTTAAAATCAAGTTTCGAAAAGTTTTAATGCCGTTTTATCTGTAAACTCTTTTATTTACGAGAAAAAATGAGAAAAAATACCGTTGCTTGATAGGTAAAAAAAAGGGAAACAATATGAAAATATTAATGTGAAAAAATAATAGTCCATATTTTAAACAAAAATTAAAACCAAAACCTGAATGACATTAATATTCGGTTTTTTTTTTAAATGTCGCCTATTGAATCCCTATCGTGTCGGTTAGCATGACTTCGTCTCAAACCGGGTGATCGCTTCGCAGCAAAATCGTAATTATCTCTATAGCATTTAGTCGAATAATTCAGTCCGATATGTAGATATGTGGTATGTATATAACCGGTTACTGTATGCATAAAGTTAGAAATAGACGATAGTTTTACAAAAAAAAACTAGTAAAACATTATCATTATCCACTGGTGGACATGGCCATGTCTAACGGTCTTGTGTCGCCTCCATGCACAGACCTTTACAATGTCATCGGTTCATCGAATGGGTGGCCGCGACATACATTGCGCCTGCCTTTCGTTACCTGTGGTGTTATGTGATGTTTTTTTAGTGTATGTGTTATTATGTTGTTGAGTACGTACAGTTTGTACCACAAACCAGATGACGCGGTAGAGGAAGGCCCTCCACTCGATGGACTAAAGACATTATAAACGTCGCAGGAAGTCGGTGGATAGTGGCGGCTCAAGAGTTTTTTTTTATGCTGGACATGTCACACAACATTATCTAGCCTCAAGCAAAGCAGAGTTTGTGTTATGGGTACTAGATAACTGATATACTTAATACAATACATTACATAGATAGATATTTTTTATTATACATAGAAACTACCCAGAACACCCTGAACAAAGCGGCGAGGCAGGAATCGAACCCGCAACCTCATGCGTCGCAGGCGAACCTTGGACCGCCACGCCACAGAGGTCACAGAGGTTGCGTTTGTCATGGCATTCTACGGGGATACGGTCCAGGAGTGGACTTCTACAGCCTCATGATAATGTACAGTTTGTATGAATAAATGTCTTCTTTCTTTCTTTCTGCTTGCGATAACTGTTATTCCTTAGCGATCTTCAGGTCTAATTTTGACTTCATCTGGCAAATTTTGAGAGCTATGTCGGTGACCTTGGTTATTGTATCGATTCACTAGTATGTATATTAATATGAGCATTAAGTTGCCATGCCTCTACCTGAATACCTATACCTGCGAGCCTGCCCTGGTTTTTACGGAATATATTAAGAAACAAACGAACTGTTAATAATAGCTATCAAGTTACACACTCGGTGATCTTTAATTGATCACACAAGTAGTTAAGTTGGCTATTGGCAAGTGGCATGAACTTGTAATGACCTCACAAGTGCTGTCAGTATAGCGACGAGACGTAAGTACATGGATCGATCACCAAGTGCAGCATTTGGTGGTTGGTTGTCGCCAACCGATCCTATGCTGCCAGCAAGTGTGGGAACAGGTTTCCTGACACGAGCTCAGTTTGCTTACTATAATAGTTTCGTATTGCCTTCGACACGGAGAATAGAGGAGATGGTGTTGTAACTAAACCATGATGGAAGATTGATCATAATTTCCACGCTTACGGGTTAGTGATGATAGTATTGGTGTAAAGTACTCAGGTGGATGCTGCTAGCTATCCCCTGGTATAAACAGGAGGAGACAGAGGAGTCAATTGTTAGGACACACTATGGCAGCTTTTTTGTGTAAAAAAGCTACTTCCAAAATAAATCATTATTAATAAGAATGAGTGCTTCTTAACATGTACTTATTGATAATCACGAAAAACGTCAGAAAAATAATATAATAGGTGAGAAACACGATAAATACACGTTTAGATCCGCTGTGCGTTGAAATAGGTTTCCCTGGTTCAGGCGCCATCATCGTTCTAGTGTTTGTGCTGCTTTTTCATTTTTAGGGTTCCGTATCTCAACAGAAAACCGGACACATATAGGATCACTTTGTTCTCCATAATCTCTGTTCGTCAGTCAAGACCCTTTTCCTACACATCATAGAAATAACCTTTGAATAGGACTAAGCAACGGGGTGTAATACTACATAGGTACCTGTTAGTATATCAAGTACCCTTTTGACGAATAATTTTTTTTTAATTTGAATCTTTCAAATTCAAATATCACCCATAAAGTCACATACATATTATAGTCCCTGATCCCACACTAGGATTCCCTGTGTTGAGGGTATCAGGAACTACGAGTAGCGCGGCGGGCGAAGGTTCACCAGCGTCGATTCCCGCCTCGGAAAAAATATTTGTACGATCTGCAGATATTTGTTCAGGGTGTTCTGGGTATTTTTCTATGTATAATAAAAAACATCTATCTATGTATAATGTATTGTATTAAGTATATCAGTTATCTAGTATACCCATAACACAAGCTTTGCTTAGCTTGGGGCTAGATAATGTTGTGTGAAATGTCCAGCATTTATTTATCTTATTTATTTATTTGTCCCGCAGCGGGAATCAAACCCGCATCTCTTGCATCTCTGCCGGCTTTTCACCCACTGCGCCACAAAAAACACACGTCAAAAAAAGTAAAAAAAAACACAAGCTGGAAGGGCATATTGTTCATTATGAGCTTTTACCGCCGGGCAGAACCATCGATTCAGATCTCTATTGCCAACAACTGATGAAATTAAAGCAAAAATTAAAGAAAAAGCGGCCGGAATTGATCAAAAGAAAGGGTGTGGTCTTTCATCACGATAACGCTAACACCTTTAGCCACTCACCAAAAATGAAGAGAGAATAAAATGGCTGGGAGGTGTTAATGCATCCGCCATATAGCCCTGACCTTGAACCTTCAGATTTCCACCTGTTTCGGTCTCTTCAAAATTCTTTAGGCAGTGTCAGGTAACCATCAAGAGAGGGCTGCCAAAACTACTTGTTGCGTTTTTTTGATCAGAAGTGTCAAAGTTTCTACAGCAACGAGATCATGTCAATACCAACAAGATGGCAGAAAGTGATCGAACAAAATGGCACATATAAACTGTAAATAAACTTTGAACAAAAATGTCTTGAGTCAACGTCAAAGTCAAAAAGAATTTTATTCATTGAAATCACAAGGATCATTTTGAATCGTCTTATAAACTAAAATTACTCCTGTTCCAACGCGACCAAGCCTAGAAGAATAAGGCAACAAACACAGCTTGGCTTACAAAAATGGTCCGTGTTACCACTAGGTAAGAAGCGCCTGTGTGGTGCCTCGGCGCAAGGGGTTGCTGATACATAGTAAATGAGAACTTAAAAACCTTAGGAAGGTAGTCAAAATTAAATAAACATCAGCAAAAAAAAAATAAGCAAGACAGCACATGCTACGCTTGTTATACTTATAAATAATAATCTAATAGAAACATGTAAATAGGTAAGTACAGATATTGCAAATTTCCATTTTAGCAGTCGAGGGGCAGAGTGACATCAGGCCACGCGGCTTTATCATTTATATTGTCATCAAGAGTGTAATACGCTTTCTTAATTAGAATCTTTATGTAGGATTTAAAGCTTCGAATAGGAAGTTTAGATGCAGCTTGTGGAAGTTTTAGAACCGTACAGAATTCTCCATAAAAGACCCACTTACTTTCTTTAATCGAAATTTTGGTATATTTAGTTTGTGTTTATTTCTCGTGTTAATACCATGCACGTCACCCTTTTTCATAAAACTCTCCAAGTTTTTATGTATATGTAATAACATTTCATAGATATATTGCGATATTACTGTGAGAATATTGATTTCTTTGATACGCTCCCTCAAGGAATCACGCGACTTCATTTTATAAATGGCACGTATTGCCCGTTTTTGTAAGACAAAAATAGCTTGGATATCTGCCGCTTTATCCCACAGTAAGATACCATATGACATAACACTATGGAAGTAGCTAAAATAAACCAGCCTAGCTGTAGCATCATCAGTAAGCTGCCTTATTATACGAACTGCATATGCAGCGGAACTAAGTCTATCAGCTAGAGCCACAATTTGTGGTGCCCACTGCAACCCTGCATCAATAGAAAATATGTATAGTTTTCATATATATATAAAATGCGAAGAAACTTTTTCCTCAACCTATTATTATGTCTTGCCTTATAAATGGCACCTCGAACTCGTCGATAATATCAACATTTCCGTTTGGGGGACACAAATAGCAACTGTGTTTTTTTACATTTAGGTTTAATATCAACCTTCGACTACACCTGTGTGGTCGATGATAACAAGTAATCAAGATTTACAGCTATTGTCACCCATGAAGCAACAACAGGCTGGCTAAAATGGAGACAGCTCACAGGTACGGAAAAAGTCAAATATAAAATGAACAAAACAACAATAAGACCGGCTGTTTTGTACAAATCCGAGTGTTGGGCAACCAATGAGCAACACCTTACTTAATTGCACACGACGGAAATGCACATGTAACGCTGCTCAGCGGGCGTCATATTACTGAACAAAATGAAAAACGCCTTTATAAGA
Organism: Epirrita christyi; assembly: GCA_951392215.1. Taxonomy (NCBI): domain Eukaryota; kingdom Metazoa; phylum Arthropoda; class Insecta; order Lepidoptera; family Geometridae; genus Epirrita; species Epirrita christyi. The sequence goes on along the minus strand of OX595841.1, from coordinate 15,976,307 downwards.
GGAAGCTTCAAGATCGCCCCTATTGTTGACGAAATTAAAGAAAAACGTCTTTAATGGTATGGGCTCGTCCCAGTGATGCCCGGAAGCTCACGTGGTTAAATTTGGCCTAAATTTGCCAATGATGAAGCGTGGACGTAAAAGACCGCCCTCCACTTGATTGACGACGAACGAGAAATACCTGAAAGAGGCACAACTCGACTCGATCATAGCATAAAATCGTTCACAACGACTGGTACAGCAATAGATCTGGATGAAGAGTATGCTACTTTTCACTCTGATAAACGTAGTGCAGCCGCGGTCGGACACTTGTTTTAAAATTAAAAAACATGATGGTGGACTTTTAGTGGAATTTTAGCGTGAATATGTTTTAGTGCTAAACCCATTTTATCTATGGATACCGCAACGGTAAAACTTGTTTCAATTTTAGTATGCTGTAAATCACGTAAGGTATGTAAAGCTACATAAACATAAACATACACCTTTTTTTCCGAAGAGGTAGGCAGAGAAAAGGCCTTTTTTCACCGTGGGTTGCACAGTCGCAGGAATATGGACGTGACAAGCGGTGAGCTCATCGACGCCGATGCTTTCCACGACCAACTCGGCTAACTCTTTCTTCCAGTAGTAACACACTCCTAAATAAGCCAGCAGCCATGCCCAACAAGTCCGTCCCGAAAAAAAAACTGTACTGGCTTTTGTTTTAGTGTGCTGTGAATCACGTTCAGTATTTAAAGAGTCCCAGAAAGCTTTTATTTCTTAAAGGTTTTTAAGTTATTGTAAAATAATAAAGCTTGCCATATTAAAACCAGAACATTTATTCGCTATCCTATCCGCTATTTGTCACTAACAAGGGATCAATCAACAAGAAACATCCTTATTGTAGATTGAGACTAGAGCTGTGGGTGGTGGTTGTTGGTTTACTGGGGGCCGACGGGAAGGTGGCTGCCCTGGGGATGGAATCCGTCCTTGTCAGCAACGTAGACCACCGAGTATTCCTTTCCGTCATCGCCGATGTAAGAGTATGAGCCGCGGATCACGACGGCCTCGTTTTCAGTGCCGGGGTCAACGAGCTGTCCCTCCGCTTCGACTGACTGACCATTGCTGGTTTTGAAGCTACAAATAAAAAACAATGTTATATGAGTTAATATAGATAAATTTATATTAATTAACAACAAAGATTGAATTATCCTTGGTGTGTTCAGCTTAAGAATAGATCCATCCGTCTCTTCCCGTGGAGATGTGAAGGCAACTTACCCATATCTGAAAGGGCCAGTTCCGATGTTGTCGTTATTCTGCTCGACGGTCTCAGCTTGAGCATCGTTGCCGGTGGGCAGGGCGACGGCCGCGGCCACGAAGAGGGCGAATACGATGAACTGTGGAATACATTTCAGGCTAAGGAACATTTTGACTATTATGAACGCTGTGGACTCAAACCAGCTTCCATCAAAGTCGAGCAAACCCAATGTTATTCAAATTTAAGCATTGCTTAAAAGTAGTCCTACACTGTTTGACATTACGCTATTGTAAGGGATGGCAATATTTTAATCATTGCTTATGTTTTGACATATTTTTTTAATCAGACTTTCACATAGTAACCCAACCATCGGGTTTTTCAATAAACCAATATCATTTCACTTAAATGACGAGCATTAAGATCTCCTAGTGAAGCTAAAGTGTCAGGATACTGTTGCTTACTGTAATACTATTACAAACAGCTAATAAGCTATAGCTATAATTGATCACCACCATTTCCCTCATTTCCCACGCCTATTCTCTTTGCATACAGACTTTACAAACTTGTGTCCATGAAGCGTATAATAACTTCTAAAACATTTGTATTATTTCATGTAACACATTTGAGATTTAGCTAAACTTACCCAGTCGAAAGTATAAAGCGCAATTTGTTTTTTTTTTTCATAAATTGATTAAATTTTATGTTGTAAAGAGCTTTAATCCTCCTGAGCTCATGGATTTAAAACATAATTACAAACAGGTATTTTAAATACAATTTAAATTCCCACAAATTGATGACCTATTGGTTTTTTTTTCCTAATTTACTAGACAGGTAGATACGACACATCCATAATCATGTGAAGATTCAAAAGTCAAGGCTAGCCAGTCTCTAAGATTCATCGCACGAGTTCGTATTGTTTAGGCTATAAATTGAATTTGAAGCACTATGGCTCGTATTAATAGATCAAACTCAACTCTGATAACGAACTTGAGTTCACCAAATATGATATTTTTGTATGGGAATTTTGAAATTGGAACACACTCAAGATTGTTCTCAGAGTTAAGTTCCATTTATTAATACCGGCCTAAATTAATATTATATTATAATGACAGCCACTATTCCGCATTATGACCGCGTGGTGGATTATGGGTCGCATGTGTATGTGATTAGAACCCCAGTAGGAACATTATTCATAAATATGTTAAAATTATGTATACGAATTAAAAAAAAACAATTTTTGTCTATCACTTTCGTCGCGCTACAATTGATTGATGATGTAGTCAGTAAATGAGCAATTTCTTTAGACAAAATAGCTTAGATATATAAACAAACAGTATGAAAAGTAAATTTTCTTATCATTTTGAAATCACTTGCAGTACACAAATAATTGGCCCCGATTTTAAACAAAACTTGAGTTTTAAATTTGATGATTATTATACAAAATTCTTGACTTTAATTTGCTTCTGGTCTTGAATGCAAAACAACGCAATATCTAAAGATAAGGACGTACAATAAATGCTCCACAAATGTTACTCAGAGGTGTTTACGACTAGTAAAGAGTAGTAGTATAGGGCCAGTGTCCACTAAACCAAATAACTTTACACTTAAAAAACCGACTTCCGCCATTGTATTCGACTAAATATTTGGATGAAAAAAAATGATGAAAGAACCATAGTAGTGAAAGGATTATGATACTTTCTGAATGCAACTAAGTGAAGTTGGTTTGTTGCTGAAAATATCAAAATCGCCATATGTACCTATCCCTACAATATTTGAGGATTCAATCATCCGAACTGGGTTTTGAAAAAAATGGGACCAATCTGGAAGCATATCTATTCAAATAAAAAAAGAATTTTCCAAATCGGTTCATAAACGACGGAGATATTAAAAGGTAACAAACATTAAAAAAAAATACAACCGAATTGAGAACCTCCTCCTTTTTAGTGAAGTCGGTTAAAAAAAAGATGTTCTTCCAGAAGCGATAACGTATATTAAGATTAAATTAATATAGTAAAAATAGTAAAGTTCGGTTAAGTTTGTTGTAACCACGCCTTTGTTGATAGACCAACTTGCATGATCAGTCAAATGGCAGTGGACAGTCAAAATGAATAATTTTGTAATTTTAACCTGATTTCACACTTGTTACTATAGATATGAACAAAGTATTATATTTATAAGTAATGGTAGAAAGAAGATGAAATTTTTGCAGTGCTTTCAATTTTCAAAATTGATGATTACAAAACTATTTGTTGTAAATTGTTCCGATTTTTTTACAAAACTTAGTTATTTCAATGAAAGTTTAGTTATCCATGATATTTTAATACATAATTTTAAAAGTATTAATTATATAACGTGCAAGCTAACTAAAATAAAATTAATAAGTAAATAGTGGCTGTGATTAAGTGACCAAAGAGTTTTACTCACGGATTTCATTTTTTTGGTTCTGGTAGTGTTGTGTCTGGTGAGAGGATGATGTACTGAATGTGTCTATATTGAGATTTCACACATTTATATACTGACTCGCGAATAGCCGCTTTGCATAAATTTGAATTGACCATCCTTTAAACTTTACTCTTCGGTATGATAATTATCTGACAATAAGGATTATTATTATACACAATTTGAATCCTGTTCTTAGAACTGAAATGTTTTTTTCACACCACCTGAGGCCCAATTCTCTAAGTTATTTTAAAACTACACTGAAAGTTGACTGAATTGAACTGAATTGTAAATTGACTGAAAGTTGAATTTCTAGTCCCTCAGAAATAACAATTTAGTCAACTTTCAATTTATGGTGACCACCATTAGAGTAGGATATATAATTGGAAAGAGTAAAGAGAGACTCCATCTACTTATGCTAAAATTAACGAAAAATCTTTGAATCGTTCAAGTTTCGGTAACATTTCGATATAATCACATTACAGTGTTGTAGTTTATGTCAGGAGAATACCATTTCTGACATTTAAGACATCGACACAAGATCGAAACATTATCCGAACTCTACTTTAACTATTTTTTAGTTAGTGAATTGGGCCTCTGCTCGACAATGTCCAATTACAAATCATGCAACCTCAACGTAAAGTAAAGCATTGTCTCTCTAGGGATATAAAGTTGTATGAAACTCCCTAGGGAATAAAGTGATTTGAATTTGGAACGTCAAATTCGTGTGGAGACTCGTGGATAAAAAGTAAGTAAAAAAATGCCCATATGGCATTGTAAATAGGTTTGTTCAAAAATTGAACTGGCCGCCATAAGCAGAACTCAAAAAAAAAAAAAAAAGTTATTTTACAAAGAATGTGAAACAAAAGTATCTTTTGTTTTCAGTAAATTTTATTGCAATTATTCATACCTATTGATAAATAATGACAAACGATAGTGATTCTACTCCAAAGTTTATCAAAACAGACGCTTTAGAGATTATTGATAATCTAATACCGCAAAAATCAAAACAAGCCCTGGCTTTTTATTGTCTCGCAGAAGGTGTGAAAAGTAGAGTATGCTCCTCTGGAATAAAGTCTGTCTTCGTCTTGGGCAGCTTGAACCCCTCGCTTCACTCAGGACTCTATATAACTCCCTCGCTACACTCGAGAGTTAACTTTAGAGTCGCGCGTTACGCTCAGGGTTCAATATGCCGCCCGCGACATAAGACACTGCTTTGTTCCCTTAGTGCATAATCTACTATTATATCGTCGTTAATGAAGCAAGTTCTGTTACGACTTGTTGGAAATTCGTAGATTTTAATATTAGCTTAGACATCGAAACCGGACGACGCGGTAGAGTCGGTGGTCCTCTACTCGACCAAAGACATTATAAACGTCGCAGGATGTCGGTGGATGGAGGCGGCTCAATATCCAGCAGTGGACTTCTACAGGCTGATGATGATATATATTATGTATAAATATATCATCAGGAGTCTTTGTTAAACGAGACCTCCCCCATAGAAGGCAATGGGGCAGAATTTGCCATAATAACCACGCTTGGCACGCTTGTTGGTCACAGTATCGGTGTTGAGTTCTCAGGTAGATGCTGCTGCCCATTCCCTGGTAAACAAACACTCCTGGAAACATAATATATTTACTTAGTAGTACATAGCAGTTTTAGTAACATTGTAGGTATGTTAGTAATTAATATTAACTGTCCGGCATTCAGCTCAGCACAATGCTGAGTAAGTATTATTCTACCCACACAGTGCTAATTTTCAGCTGACACCAAGCAGTGACGTCCTACGCCAAAATCCCGCACTGCCCACGAAGTTTGAGGGAATTTGAGGGGGGGGGGGGAATTATGTTACTTTATGTTAATTTTTTACAATTTGGTAGATTTATATTTACAAAATTGTTTTACCTGAGCTAGCTTAGATTATATTTTAGAAGGTGTTGCAAAATATTTCATTTTTGCCATACTAAAATAAATCCAGTCTAACACTCTGTAATAGCAAACTAATATCATCTAACTTGTCTATAGCTAAAACGCTAACCGCTGCTAGCATAACCAGCCTTCACACTACTCGTCTTGCGTATCAAGGTGAAGGCCACGCGATCTTTTCCGAAAGGTCGCTTTGCGAAAACACCTCTTCTCTCGTTTGATAGATCCAAGATATTAAATTATTACTTTTGATAAGTGTTTCGGATTTAAATATTGAGTTATTAGTTTTGTTTTTCAGTTTCTTATTTTGAATGCTAGGTAAGTTAAGTACCAACTTACCTACATATTGTTGAGATGGTTAGATTGTATTGCCACCAATATTATAATTATAATAATATATATTAATTATTGATAATTATCTAAATACACCTTGGATACTTATGCTTATTTTATATACTGGACTTACGATTGCCATAATCACTAAGCTTGGCAGGCGGATTGGTGATCGTAGTTGGTGATACGTACTCAGATGGATGCTGCTGCCCATCCCTGGTGTAATCCCTCAGTGAGGGTTTTACTACAACCACGGGAGGAGAAGGAGGGGTTATTATTATTCTTAGGCAGGACACACCACGGCAGAGTATGTCCTTACTTTCTTTAAATAACAGACAAGTGCGAGCGAGTCTTCGGCCCTGAGAGTTCCGATCTGATCGTAGATTATTTTTGAAATCGGTAATCAGTAAGTCGTCGCGACGCACCGACAACGCCCACGTGGCATGTTGTTCTAATTAGTATGTAGAACTACGGAGCGTCACCACTCTGTCGTCGCTGCGTCGTCGCAGCGCTGCCGCAGCACAGCCGCAACGCGCGTGTGGCAGCGCTCTAACAAATAGATCATGTGTGTCTGTCTCTGTACTATGAACTCCAATTTTATACCATAACTTAACCAGGCATGTGGATATGCAATCGTCGAGTTTCAGCTACATTTTCTTACAAGCTTGCCCATCTTTTTTTCTAATTTCTTTCACACCTACTAATTTGTTGGATAAAAAGTCGAAATTCCTCAATATTAGACTTTATTTGTATCACACGCATAGTAACACTCCAAATTTCAGAATTGTGAGGTCACGGGTCTTTCAATTTAACAATTTCTTTTATAAATGACTAGCTGCGCCCTGCGGTTTCGGTATAAGTCTCGACCCAGTGAGAATATCGGAACAAAAGGTAGCCGTTATTCAGGGTAAAAGCTATATTAATTCCAAATTTCAACCAAATCGCTCCTTCTGTTTTAGAGTGAAGGAGCTGTCGTGAAAAGTTCACGAAACTACTTGTTATATTGAGAGAAAACTCTTTTGATTTTTAAACTTGTAAACTTTTGAATTTAAATTAAAATATGAATTTACGTTCGAATTGTCAGCCAATTTTTTCCCATTGTCAGACAGAATAAGATTATTATACGAGAAAGATGTTACAAAGATCATTAAATATATTTGGTATAAGGGGACAAGGAGCCCTAGTTTGGTGCCCTAGGTCTGGTGTAATCTATCATAGTGTTTGGCACAAGTTGTGTAAATGTTGAAGGAAGAGGACAAATCCTCGTTCACGGCATGTCGTCTAGTGTGATCTGAAGCTAAGTGGATTCACATTATTAGATCTATAGTCCCATTGTAGATGACTAGCGTCGCAGTCGATGTAGGAATTTTAGCTCTTAGAGAAATTAGAACTCGCCCTTATTTCCGTACTTGAACCACGTGATCGGTAAAAGTAGCGATGTACTAATATCTTCTAAACAGTTGTAGCTTAGTGATGCAGTCCTTACTTCCACTCGCTTGACTGTAGCGTATATCGTGTAAATACTAAATCCCGTAGGATTGGACCTTGAGTTCAGGGAAACTCCTAAGTACAGACGAGGAGATTACACGTAGCTAATCCTCTATTGGTGGTATCTTATGATATTAATAAAAGATCTCATTGATAGAACTCAATAATATGTTATATGATCTGTGGCCATGGTTGATTGGTAACGTTTGTTCGTCGTGGCCCTTCGAACGTTTCCTAGTGGACACTTGGTTGTCGCTATGGTATCTGGCTAGTCTAGGTTTTGTGCCGCTAAGTTATTGGGTACTTGCTAGCATTCTCATTGGATCGGCTGTGGATGATTTGTTTGAGTCTAATCACGAGACTACTAAGATCTGGATCACTTAGAGCTTACGTGTAAGTCATCTTCTTTTATCAATACAGACAGGACAAGAATGACGTAACAAAGTGAATGCGAAATAAGACATCATCCTGCTACTGGGTAGAGAGAAAACGAGACAACGTGCTGAGCCACATCGGTGCTGACTTCCAAGGTCGCAACGGGAGCCGCTGCCTTCAGACGTCACGGGCTGACTTGAGGTACCGAATGTAGTTTCCCTTTGTTTCACCAAGACACATTCGCAATACCTCATGACAGTCAATATGTCAAATAACACATAGTAGTAATCGCGGATTAGGACTGTATTAGGGGAGGTGTTCGCGACATGGTGGAGATGCAGGGATATAAAAATGATTTTCTTTTGGCCACGGAAAATTGTTTTTATTTAGATACAGTATGATAGACATTTAGTAACCCAACTTTCCGCAGGTTTTGGTGAAATATATCGGAAGCTGTATTCGTCCTTTACACCCGGGAGGTAGCGACATCCTTTGCGAATCAGGAAGTAGCAGTAAGAATTGTTTGAATATTGAATTTGAACATTGAATTTGAAATTGAATTTGAACTTTGAATTTGAAATTGAATTTGAACATTGAATTTTCACATTGAATTTTATCATCGAATAATTATTTATGACGACCTATTCTGCAATTGTGACGATTTATTGAAATATTATGAGCAAGTTATATCGTGTTATGGTAAAATTGGTCTGACATTGTGAATAAAACAACTAAAAACAAATTATCTGCATCATCGAGGTTATTCAAAATAAAATTCAAAATTACAAATTACAATAAAACAAATAAACAAAACCAATCAATTTTATTTAATTTGAAAATAAATACTTAAAAAAATTTATTTCAAAATAAATAAATTTAAAATACAGAACCCTAAAAATTCAAAATAAAATTTTCAAAATGAGATTTCGAATTTGAATTTGAATTTGAATTCTGTCATTTCAAATTTTTGTGATGAGTTTGATGTCAGTTGTTGTTTGGCAATTGTCGTGGCAACAATAAAATATTTTCTTTTCATCAATTGAAATAAAAGTGAGCTGTTCGTTTGCCGAAATAAAGAGATGGACGAAGTGTTAATAAAACGATTGAGCATGATTGCCGATCAGATGCTATTAAATACAACAAATTGTGTGAAGATGATAGAAAATTTTTCAAATGAAAATTTTGAAGATATTAAAATACATGCTGCTAAATTGGATAAAATTATAACAAGATTCAATACAGAATTACAAAATTATTTCTCAGTATCGTCATTTCAACACGCTGATGATATATCAAAGTTTACAACAATACAGTTGTCTGCTGAGGAGACGTTGGCAGAGGTGACCGAAAGAATTAACCATAGAAACGAAGTGAATACTAACATTTCAGTTAAATCAGTATCGACAAGCAACATTATAAGCAAGTTACCTAAACTTCAATTACCAGAATTTTCTGGAAATATTCTAGAATGGCACTCTTTTTTTGATCAATTTCAATCAAATATTGGAAACAACGATTTATGTGATGTTGATAAATTGATGTACTTAAAAGCATCATTAAAGGGAGAAGCTAGAAATGCAATCGAAGGTTTAAATACAACAAATAAAAATTATGATATTGCAATTTTAACATTAAAAGAAAGATATGGAAAGGAATCGTTAATCATAGATGCACATTACAACGCTTTATATAATATCAAACCAGCAAAATTATTTACGGAGTGTAGACGAACATTTGATGAAATTCAAAGACATCTTCGCATATTGAAGTCACTAGGACAAGACGTGAACCACGATCATCTTAGATTCATAATAATCGATAAATTTCCGTCAGAAATTATATATGAAATGAAACTAAGAAATAAAGAAGGAAACATTGACGAGATGAGGAATCAGTTAGAAATTATAATTGGAGCAATATAGAAATTATAATTGGAGAGAAGAAGCGATTAAAATTGAAACGAGAAAAGAAATAATGAATGGATATACAGTGGAATGTCTACATGTCGGAGACAGTCGTGAAAACAATAGAAATAATCAAAATAAAAATAATAATTTCCAAAAGAGACGATATAATGACAGCAACACATATGAAAGGAGAGACGAAGAAATTAAAAGGAGAAGGTTCGAGAAATGTATAATTTGTGAAGGCAAACATGAGAGTTTTAAATGTCCTAAAGATTTCAAAGAAAAGAAAATAATTATGAAAGTAAAGAAACTTTGTTTTTATTGTTTCGAACCTGGACATATTAAACGATACTGTCCAAAATTACAAAGAAGGTAAATTAAAGAAAATTAAGATTAAACGTGTGAAGAGAGAAAATAATAAGCTTCTTTCTTTCTTTGGGAGGGTCTCTCTCAAGAGATTCTCGCTCAATTATTTCATAAAATTTACAAATTGCGATAACGAATTTAAAGTCATGTTCACAAATTGATATCACTAGTTGGAGATTCAGTTTTTACTAGTTCAATTGCACACTTATACCCATTGGAAATGGGAACAATAAGTCCACCAAGGACTGTTAAGATATCAGAAAGTACACCTGTTAACCCTCAAGACGCTCTTCTCCGAGAGAATCAGTACTATACAGCACAGTCAAGGAAAGTCATCCTCGATTTTAGGAAAACATATGGAATGTCAAACCAGCGGAGTGATAGAACCGGTTGAGAATATGAACAGAAAAGGTGACGAAGTCACAATTGAAGAAAGAATTCAGAATAGCAGATTTCTGAGGCAGGCTCTATTCGGACTCTAGCTGAAATCAAAAAAGGATACACAACTTAGTCGTTCTTCCTTTCTAGTTTTTTGTGGGGAGTGTCGTGAAAAGTTCACGAAACTACTTGTTATATTGAGAGAAAACTCTTTTGATTTTTAAACTTGTAAACTTTTGAATTTAAATTAAAATATGAATTTACGTTCGAATTGTCAGCCAATTTTTTCCCAGTGTCAGACAGAATAAGATTATTATACGAGAAAGATGTTACAAAGATCATTAAATATATTTGGTATAAGGGGACAAGGAGCCCTAGTTTGGTGCCCTAGGTCTGGTGTAATCTATCATAGTGTTTGGCACAAGTTGTGTAAATGTTGAAGGAAGAGGATAAATCCTCGTTCACGGCATGTCGTCTAGTGTGATCTGAAGCTAAGTGGATTCACATTATTAGATCTATAGTCCCATTGTAGATGACTAGCGTCGCAGTCGATGTAGGAATTTTAGCTCTTAGAGAAATTAGAACTCGCCCTTATTTCCGTACTTGAACCACGTGATCGGTAAAAGTAGCGATGTACTAATATCTTCTAAACAGTTGTAGCTTAGTGATGCAGTCCTTACTTCCACTCGCTTGACTGTAGCGTATATCGTGTAAATACTAAATCCCGTAGGATTGGACCTTGAGTTCAGGGAAACTCCTAAGTACAGACGAGGAGATTACACGTAGCTAATCCTCTATTGGTGGTATCTTATGATATTAATAAAAGATCTCATTGATAGAACTCAATAATATGTTATATGATCTGTGGCCATGGTTGATTGGTAACGTTTGTTCGTCGTGGCCCTTCGAACGTTTCCTAGTGGACACTTGGTTGTCGCTATGGTATCTGGCTAGTCTAGGTTTTGTGCCGCTAAGTTATTGGGTACTTGCTAGCATTCTCATTGGATCGGCTGTGGATGATTTGTTTGAGTCTAATCACGAGACTACTAAGATCTGGATCACTTAGAGCTTACGTGTAAGTCATCTTCTTTTATCAATACAGACAGGACAAGAATGACGTAACAAAGTGAATGCGAAATAAGACATCATCCTGCTACTGGGTAGAGAGAGAACGAGACAACGTGCTGAGCCACATCGGTGCTGACTTCCAAGGTCGCAACGGGAGCCGCTGCCTTCAGACGTCACGGGCTGACTTGAGGTACCGAATGTAGTTTCCCTTTGTTTCACCAAGACACATTCGCAATACCTCATGACAGTCAATATGTCAAATAACACATAGTAGTAATCGCGGATTAGGACTGTATTAGGGGAGGTGTTCGCGACAGGAGCAACAAACATGCTCACAAACTTTCTCATTTATAATATTAAAGAGATGAGATGATAAACAAAATTAGCCATTCACTGCCATTTTTACGGCACCATTATGCTCACAGATGTTATAATATTTTTTATAAATTTTATGCTATTAACTTCAGCAGATACTGAGAAAAAGGGTATTGGCAGACAGACAAAAAGTCGGCCAACAATGGGATTCCATGAGGGACCCGTTTTTTCCTGATTAGGTACGGAACCTTAAAAATGATAAACTGAGTACACTCGCAATGTTTTTGTTTGTACTTTCCATAATACTGAATAATGTGATTTAAATATCACTGTACGTTAAAGTTGGACTATTGAGCAACTTTTTGAAAATCAATCTTAGTTGGGTAGTATTTAGGTAAGTATAAGTTTAATGTTGAAAAATATATTTTTCAACAATAAACTTATATACCTAAATACTACCTACCTGGATCAAAATGAGCCCATACACTTCCAGGCTACTACTAATCATCGAGGAGTTCCATTGTCTACCTTCTGTCTCTATCATTAGATCAGCTCCCCGTCACCATAATATTGTATTTTCATCTGAACTTGACAGGTACGCGAAATTTCAGCTCAATCGGTTATAGATAACTGTTTTAAAATTAATTTGCAAGTTTCCACCCGGACAAACATACATACATTGCAAATTAAATAAAAGCTTGTAATAATAATTGAATGTCTATGTTGCTAAGTGTTGCAGGGGGTATAGTTGCAACCATCTATTTATGAGGACATAAAATTGTAACGGGCACCGTCGAGCCACAGCTACACATACATCCGGACGCCACGCCAGCCCATAGAACAACATTACTCACGAGCGCCAGCCACGGTGCGACTAACGCACACATAGACGTCGACTGCAGCGTGGTCTCTCCTCCGCGTGCATCGCGATACGCACGCACACGGCCGCGCCGCGACATATGATATAAGACGTCGCGGTCATTAAATTAGTTAAATAATAAATAAATTAGGACGGGACACTTCAATCCCTTCGTCGACCAAGACACGTTCTTGGTGACCCGGATGACGAAATCACCGCCGCGAATGCGCGAGTGCCAACAGGTGCTCCGCATCACGGAGCATGTCTTATCCAAATTCAATCATACCTGGCCGGCAGGTACGGGAGCTGTCTTCCTCGATGTAGCGAAAGCCTTCGACAAAGTCTGGCACAACGGCTTGATCTACAAGCTGTTCAAATTCGGAGTGCCAGATAGACTCGTGCTCATTCTACGAGACTATCTTCAACATCGTAGCTTTCGCTATCGCGTGGAAGGTACGCTCTCTAGCCCCCATCCTATCAGGGCCGGAGTCCCTCAGGGCTCCGTCCTCGCCCCGCTACTATTCACTTTGTATACTAGCGATATGCCCCGCGCCCACCACCAAGTAGAAATCGCCCTATTCGCTGATGACACAGCCTTGTACACATCGGACCGGAATTCCCGTCGGGTGTGTATAAGGCTGCAAGAAGCTCTTACCGCGTTAGGTGAGTGGTTCCGCAAATGGCGCACTGAAGTCAACCCCAAGAAAAGCGCAGCAGTGTACTTTTCTCGGGGTCGACCCAATCTCAAAGCGGTCTCACTCTTCGGCAAACCCATCCCATGGGTTAAGTCAGCCCGTTACTTAGGAGTCATCCTTGATAGTCGCTTGACCTTCCTCCCTCACATTAAAAAAGTTAGTAACCACGCTAAATTCATACTCGGTCGTCTCACCCCTCTTTTATGCAAGAAAAGTAAAACGTCCCTTAGAAATAAGGTGACACTTCACAAGGCTTGCATACGTCCCATTATGACATACGCCTCCGTGGTGTTTGCCCATTCAAATCATGTTCAAAAACTTCAAATCGTTCAAAACCGGTTCTTGCGTAAGGCCACGGGGTCTCCGTGGTTCGTTCGTAACGCAGATCTCCACCGCGATTTAGATCTCGAGTCCATATCCCTCTTCATGAAGCACGCCTCGCAGCGGCATTATGAAAGGGCTACGGACCACCCTAACCCGCTGATAGCTTCCGTCCCTGACTACCCCATAGAGCCACCCGCGCTTCAATCCCTTCGTCGACCAAGACACGTTCTTGGTGACCCGGATGACGAAATGACCGCCGCGAATGCGTCGTCATCCAATCACGACAGAGTAAACACTACACAGATACAGCGACCCCGCTGGCGGGGTCGAAGACTTTCGTAAGTACCTTCAGTACCACACGCCTAAACCGGTACAAGCATGTTCCGGGGCGTTTGCTCCTATCCTCCAGTATTTTCAGTACCTTCTGTACCATACGCCTAAACCGTTACAAGCATGTTCCGGGGCGTTTTCCTATTCCTCCCAATCTGGCAACGGCCCAAGCCGAGGTCCGTATCTAAGTGGTGCCCTTGCGCTAGTTGCCCCAACCTAATTTTAAAGGTTGAGCGCCTTCCGCGCTCACCAAAAGTCCGGTAACGCAGCATCGGCCATCTGAGGCCAACTGCATTAAGTCCTTCAGAAAAAAAAAGGACTGGACACTCGTGGACCAGCTCCGAAGCTGAAAGGATCTCTGGCGCGGCCTCATGGTTAACCCTGGTCGTGCGGAGAACCTGGAGTGCGAACCGAGCGCTCCCACGCAGTGTCACTACCCCTCATCCCGGGTATTCGAGCGGCTTGGTTACCCCCGGGTCGCGGATATCTGGTTAGGGCTTTAGGGCAAGGGGACAGACGCGGCCTCATGGTTTATTCTGGTCGTGCGTCCCCGGCTGATAGTTTGGACGATCCAGCGGGTGGGTTCCCGTTCCTACTCGTATGATCGTTCCGCCGAGTTCACCTCCGCGGTCCCATGGTTTGGACCTGATCGTGGAGGTTGTTCTCCCCCGTAGCTAGTACCGTCCCGCCGCAGCATCCCGCACCGATTGGCTAAACCAAAAGGTCGCGGGTCTGCCAGGTAGTTCTAAGTACTAACCAGAAGGGAGTTATAACCAACCTCGACAGCAGGTTGGGGATAACTTGCCTTCCCCCGTCACCGTTCATCACGAGGCCGCGCGCGCCCTCGAACTCGCGGTCCCGAATAAGCCGTAGTTACATGGTCCCTGACCCTGATAATAAGCCGTAGTTACACGGTCCCTGACCCTGATAATAAGCCGTAGTTACACGGTCCCTGACCCTGATCGCGTTCACCCCAACGGTGGGGTTTGACCGCGCCCTAGTTATAATTAGATAGAATAAGAGTGCTTGTATTATGTTCAGTGTAATAAACAGTGTAATATTGTTGGCCTAGAGTCTCATTTGTACGAGTCCCCTCTCCCCGTCCAGTAAACCCGGTTTAAATATCAACGAAACGCCGTGGTATGTCCAGTCCTCAGGCACTTCGTTATAAAATTAATCACTCATTGGAAATTTTATTACTATAGAACTATTGCATCAAAATATTTTCCATCAAAATTCGTTTTTGTGGCCCAAATCTCCCAAGGATGTTAACTTTAAATTCATAATGAGGCAGCGATCGTTTAGATTAGAAGGTAGTCCAAATGCGTAATGGTAATTTTCGATACGAAATTACCATAAAATATAGTGTTGACGATAAAACCCATGCCTTCATCTAAGGTACCTACGGACTTACCGAAATAGGCATATCCTATGACCTATGTTTAAAATCTCCTAGGTTTGCGTACCTACCGAGATAATTTACCACTAAAAGTTAAGAGGAGGATACCGGTAGGGCGCTTACGCCCTTTTGTACGCGAACGAAGTTTGCTTCTATTTTGGCTATTATTTCATCAAACTCCATGAAATTTTGTACACACGATCAATGTACTACTATCTAGACCAAGCATGTCAAACATGCGGCCCTTTACAACTTTGACTGCAGCCCGATTTAATTTTAAGAACAATAGTAGATTGTGCACTAAGGGAAAAAGCAGTGTCTTATGTCGCGGGCGGCATATTGAACACTGAGTGTAACGAGGGACTCTAAAGTTAACTCCCGAGTGTAGCGAGGGAGTTATATAGAGTCCTGAGTGAAGCGAGGGGTTCAAGCTGCCCAAGACGAAGACAAGCTTTATTCCAGAGGAGCATACTCTACTTTTCACACCTACTGCGAGACAATAAAAAGCCTGGGCTCCATAACATAAGTATCGTCAGTTTTAGTAATCTCTGGAGTAGAATCATTATCGCTCGACATTTTTTGTTATCACTAATATTGCCATTGACATATATATTACTAGAATATTGCAATAAAATTCACTGAAAATCACAGCACCAAATATCTCTTTTCTTTCACCCTATTTCTTTTTTTTTTTTGAGTTCTGTTTATGGTGGCCAGTTCGATTTTCAAACAAACCTCTTTACAGTGTCATATGGGCATTTTTTTACTAAGAGTTTTCCACGAGTCTCCAAACGAATTTGACGTTCCAAATTCAAATCACTTTATTCCCTAGGGAGTTTCATACAATTTTATATTTCTAGAGACACAATGCCTTACTTTACGTTGAGGTTGCATGATTTATTATTGGACATTGTCGAGCAGGTGGTGTGAAAAGTATATTTATCTGTCATTTTACTATTACGTAATGATTTAAATAAACGAATAGCATCAATAGACCACAATTATCATAAAGAATTGTCAATTGATAGTCATTTAACTTGTCAAACGTTAGTCACCCAATGAGTTTCAGTTAGGGAATAGGAGGGCAGTACTACTATTTATAGGTATATCTATGCAATGAGTTTGTTTTCTTTGCAGTTGGGTTTTGCGGCCCACTGTTTCTACGGCCTTTAAGCATTTGGCCCACCAATGACTTTCGAGTTTGACATGCATGATCTAGAATCTAGACCGTAATTTAATTTTGATGATTGACGTATTCAATTTGACGTTTTTATGCGCCCAATAAAGTTATGCCACTTCTCAATGACTATAAATTACTACATATTTAGAGAATTATTGCTACATGCTCTTTGATCTTTGGCACTAAAGCGATTAACTAATTATGACACTGTGACCAAATTAAGGTGAAAAATCACGTTCCACTCATAAAGTTAGACTTAACGTTATCATTCTAACTAAAGGAATAACAGTAACAAAACGACACATTAAATTACTATAACATATTTAGTTTATTGACCAATCGGGATCATATCACAGATCGCTTAAACGGAAAGGGAGGATAGGTATGAGTATTTTTAGACTAGAGTGTTGGATGGTGGTTAGCTAATTACTTAGGGAGCGGTAGGAATGTGGGCGCCACGGGGTTGGAATCCGTTCTCGTCGGCGATATAGGTGATGGTGTAGACTACACCGTCGGGGCCGGTGTAAGAGAACCGACCGGTCACCTGCAGGGCCTCGTTCTCCGTTCCTGCGTTCTTAAGCACAGCGTCCTCTTGCGCGTTGATGCCATTGGAGGTCTCAACACTGCAAAGAAAGAAACATAGCATAACACCCAATAGTCACATACGTAAGCATGACCCCACACTAGGATTCCCTGTGTCGTGCGGGTATCAGGAACTATGAATACCATGGTACCATAACACCCAGATCCGGAACAAACATTTACAGATCATACAAACATTTGCCACGCAGCGGCAATCGAACCCGCAGCCTCTCGCATCTCAGCCGGTAACACGCCCGCCGTGCCACATGAGATCGTCAAAAATCAGTACTTAATACACAATCATTCTAAAATCATTAATAGATATATTGGAGCAGACTTATCATTTCTAATTTGAGAATTTTTAATAATAAATAACAAATAAATAATGCTGGACATTTTACACAACATTATCTAGCCCCAAGCGTTATCAGAGCTTATGTTATGGGTACTAGATAACTGATATACTTAATGCAATGCATTACATAGATAGTTTTTTTTATTATACATAGAAAATACCCAGAACACTCGGAACAATTATCTGCAGATCGCACAAATATTTGTTCCGAGGCGGGGATCGAACCCGCAACCTCCTGCGTCGCAGGGGAACCTTCGCCCGCCGCGCCACAGAGGTCGTCAAAATAACTAAGGTCTAAGGCCAGCCACTCGGAATTCCGTTTCGGAATTCCGAAACGGAATTCCGAGTGGCTGGCCTGAACCAATTTCGAAACTAAATATCGAACGCAGTAAGTCCATACAAATCTATGGACCTACCACACACACTAGGTAATTTTCCGTACGGAATTTTTTCGATTCGGAATTCCGCACGGAAAAAACCGTTCCGAACGCAACTCTTCCATAGATATTGCACGAGTCGCACCTCACATTCCTTAATTCCGAACGAATGCTTTCCATTTTTGTTGTCAAAATGCCTGAAGTTCTGAACTCCGAATGAAAAAAAACCCAAGTGTGTGGCGTCTGTACGGAATTCCGAAACGGAATTTCGAAATGAAATATCGAACGCAGTAAGTCCATACAAATATATGGACCTACCACACACACTCGGTAATTTTCCGTATGGATTTTTTTTCGATTCGGAATTCCGCATGATGGCCTGTGCGTTCGGAATTCCGCACGGAAAAAAACCGTCCCGAACGCAACTCTTCCATAGATTTTGCACGAGTTGCACCACATATTCCTTAATTCCGAACGAACGCCAGTCAGTGTGCATCGTACGACCGAAGCGAGTGGGTGTGTTTGTTTGTTTTTAGCTCCTGTGCAAGTGACTTTACGCGCTTTTTTTATTTTTACTCTTATTTTGTTTAATAATTCGTCGAAAGAGTTCATAGACATAGGATAATGTTTAAAAAAATCTCTGGGCTATTTCGTAATTTGGTCGTTTTTATATAGTATTGACTCATTAGCAATCTTTGGGTATTCAGGGGATTCACCCAGTAACGGCGACGTGTTTTCTTTTTATTAGCAAGATACAGCAACAATGCAACCCCAATTAGAAAATCGTCGTCCATATTTGCCGTCAAAATGTCTGAAGTTCTGAACTCAATAGCTGGCGTCGTTCAACTGAGCCTTGATAATTCGAATGAAAAAAAACCCAAGTGTGTGGCGTCTGTACGGAATCCCGCGAAGGAATTGTGTATGTGGCCGGCCTTAACCATAAGCTCTTATAGAGATTCAGTTCGAAAACTATTCAGTACTAAATATCGGTTCCGTGATGTCCGCAGTTATATTTAAAGGCACAGTAGCAGAAGGTCTAGACTTCTGCGATTAAAGTTATTCAATGATGACGGATGTCCACGACGAACCGATATTTTGTACTTAATAGTTTTTGAACTGAATCGCTAAAAGAGCTCATGTTAAGGCCTCTGATGTCTTTATGTAATAATCTTGTGAGAATTGTTTGTTTGAATTAGAATACTAACGCGTATTTGTATCCGTCCACTCCGATGTTGTCATGGTCGTAGCGAAGAATATGCGCGTTAGCATCAGCAGGGTCAGAAGCGGGTGCAGCGGCAGCGGCGGCGACGAACAGGGCGAGAACGATGAACTGCAAAATACAAGAATATAAATATCAGACAGATAATACAATCAAGAAGGTAAATATCAGTGGCGACTTGAATTGCAATCAAGTTAGTAACAATAACTTTTCATTTAAAAAACCGACTTTCGTCATTGTATTATAATTTTAATTATAGCTTTATGAAAAAACCATAGTGGTGAAAGGATTATGATACTTTCTGGATGCAAATGCTTGATTTGTTGCTGAAAATATCAAAATCGCTATACGTATGCCTACAATATTTCAGGAGTTCCATCAATTCCTCGTGGATTCCATCATCTGACCTGGATTCTGAAAAAAATGGGACCAATCTGGAAGTACATCTGTTCAAATTAAAAAAAGAACTCTCCAAATCGGTTTATAAACGACAGAGATATGAGGCAACAAATATAAAAAAAATACAACCCAATTGAGAACCTCCTCCTTTTTTGTGAAGTCGGTTAAAACTCAAATTGAATTTGGAGGAGGCCTTTGCCAAACTTGGGCAAACAAAAGCGGCTGAAGGGCAAATTCTATCATCGATGTCTAAACTATATATTTTTGTAATACTTTTTGTACGTATCTGAATGAAGGCTTTTATGATTATTATTATTTTTAACCGACTTCACAAAACTCAATTCGGTTGTATTTTTTTTTATTTTTGATGTTCATAACTCCGTCGTTTATAAACCGATTTGAAAAATTATTTTTTTATTTGAGAAGATATACTTCCAGATTGGTCCCAAAACCCAGTTCTGATGATGGAATCCATGAGGAATTGAGGGGACTCCTCAAATGTTATAGACATACATATAGCAATTTTGTTACTTTCAGCAACAAGTTATTGTTTTGTATGCCTTTAGCAAATAAAAACATGCAGATAGCCGGATTCAATGGCGGAAGTCGGTTTTTTAATGAAAAGTTATTATTAGTAACAAAAATCAAACACTAATACAAAATTCACCGTTGCACAATCTATCACTGATGTGAGAATACACGTACCGATTTCATTTTGGAGGTTTTTTTGGTTTTGTGTTCGTTATTTGGATGCAAGCAAAGGACTGATGCCACGATGAGCGTGTTTTTATACAGCGTCTGTGCTTGGTTCACAGCAAGGACGAGCAGTGACATTTTAACTTAGAATCTTCGGCTCTTCTTCATTCTCGGTAAACGTTCTAACATGTCCGGTTACGAGGTCTGCCGCACTGTGCACTGCTGACCCAGATACCTTACAACTAATCCTTAAGGTCGTAGGGATAATTGCCGTAGGTCAAAATTATGACAATTAGATCATCAAATTTTCCATAGGTTTGTTTGTATTGTATGTATTTACACTATTTATTTATACGCTTCACAGCATGCAATAATTGATACAAAATGGAATTCAAATAATCAAAACAAATAATAATCAAGTCAATAAATAGTTAGTTCAGAGGATAGAATCAACGAGCACAGTTTATTATACACCCTCATAACAATATGACATAATATTAAAATGTCATAGAATTCATAATATTTACAAGAATCATGTCATAAAAAAAAAAGAGAAGATAAATTAAAAAAAAAAATTAGTTGCAAAAATAACATTATTAGTTAATTATTTTCAAACTTGTCTTTCAAGTAGTCATCAACACTATAAAGCACTTTTTCAAGAAGCAACCTTTTCAACTACTGATATCATCATCATTGGAGCTGTTAGTAGTAGAACTTCTTGAGAAGGAGTTCGTCCGGGGAAGTACTGCCACACCTATTTCTGCCGCCAAGCAGTAGTGCTCGCATTGCTGAGTTTCAGTATGAAAGGTACGGGTGCCGATGAAATTACAGGCACATGAGATATGCTGCTGCCCATTCCCTGGTGTAATCCCTTACCCAGTTTTTACGACATCCCCGGGAGGAGATGGAGGGGTCTATTCTTAGGCCGGGCACAACACGGCATATAATATAATAAATTTTATATTATATGTTACACCTATTATGTGTCCAGAAGTGGATGTATAATGTGCTGATGATGATGATGATGATGATGATGATGATAGTGATGATCTCGTGCCCATATAATAAGTATCATGATCAAGATGCTGTCCAAGACAAGTGTATTGGGTCCTACACTGTTTTTGATATATATTAATAGCCTATGCTCGTTGAACCTTCCAAAGGCTAAAACTTTTGCTTTCGCCGATGACACAGCAATAGAATTATGGGGATTCATGGAGCGACGTTTCACAGTCTACGCAATCCGGCTTATCACTGATTTCTGAATGGCTACAGCATAACTTGTTAACCTTAAATACGGAAAAAAACAAATACGTACCATTCAGCATCACAAATAGTACCTCACCTAAATCTTCCCTACATATACAACTACACAACGGTCATGAGCTATTGGAAAATGTGAGTTGCGAATGTCCTACCTTAGACAAAGTCAACACGATCAAGTATCTGGGCGTACTTATAGACGAACACCTGTCGTGGACTAAACAAATTGCAGCTCTTCGTAGTAGATTAAGGAAGCTGCTGTATATAATGAAACAGCTCAGATCCTGTGCCGATTTATTGACACTAAAACTAGTATATCAAGCACTATGTCAATCTGTGTTGACGCACTGTGTGTCCGCTTGGGGTTCAGCCTGCAAAACTCACATGCTTCAACTTGAACGAGCTCAGAGTGCAGTACTCAAAGTCGCTTATAAGAAACCCTACCGTAACTCCACTGAAAACTTATACCAAAACGTCAAGCATCCCACGGTTAGACAACTTTACTTGGTAGCCACAACATTAAAATTTCATAAAAATGCTCCAGAATGCATAAGCAACATCTATGGCGATCGAAGGCTAGTATGGAAGACTCCCAAAATGCGAACCAGGTGTGGTCAAAGATGTTATAGTTTCTTGGGCCCCTATATTTATTCCAAACTAAACAACATTTTGAAGTTTTTTAAGTTTCCGAGAAAAAAGTGTAGAAAAGTGTTGTCTGACTGGCTGATAACTCTTACATACGGTGAAACGGAGAAACTACTAACTTTGATAACGTAAATAATCCAGTAACTTATAGGTAATTATATTGTTTCTAATGTGTCACATTCACTTACGCACCCTCACACACTATCTTATAATATTTCCACGATACATATTATCTACTCTACTGATGTCATTACTACGGTTTTATTTTCCAGTCGTTATTTTTATTTTTTAATATTTTAAACTATATCTTGAAAAAACTTATATGTAGAACTTTTAGCACTGTTTGTGCTATACTCGCAAACTTACCATACTTCTTATTTCTTGTTTCAAAAATCTTGAATTTGTTTTTAATATTTATTTCACAAACTGTTGTAACATTATTTAGCGTACGTTCTATGCAGTTACGATCGCAATTGTCGCACAACGAAAGAGAACTAGCTACCCACAACACAGGTTTTCCTAAGGTGGGAGTTAGTGCACACACAAATTTATGTCTACCTACAAAATTATCATTGTTAGATTTATTGTACGTACATACTACCACATAGTTTAGTTTTAAACAATATTTGTAAAACTCTCGTTCCATATTTTTTTTGTTTTTTTTTTTTATTAGAAGATCAACAGCATATACAGTTTAGATTGTTATATATAACTTATGCTATAAAAAGGCCAATAATAGATCTTCCTAAGGTAATTGTACCAATTTTAATAATAAACTAACTTACTTACTTATAATAAATTGCATAAGCAATGCGATAAGCGTTACTGAGTCTTAGAACAACCTTGTAAAACATGCCGTTTCTAGTTTTGATAATTTGGTAGAGAGTGGTAGAGATCCACAGTTTCTACGAGTTTTTTCTGAGGTGTTAGTCTATCTCTCTCACCCATTTGTCTTATATCAGACAGATTATTTTACATCTTCCTACGTCCTTATATAAGCGAGTTAGGGAAGCTAGCTAAAGTTGGGTCCAACCAATCTTCCTGGAGGCCATTTCTCGCGCTAATAAAGATAACATCGAACCCACATTTTTTTTTGTTAATGGCATCTGAGGATGTACTCAATTTTGCCAATGTCAAGTAGCATAGATTTATCAAATAATGTGAAGTCGTCCAGTCTTCTGTCAAGTCATGTTCTAGTAAATCGATGGCAGTTTACTAGAATGTTCCTGGTCAATTTCCACCCCTTATATCCCCCCTTATATGTTATTTCAATGAAAGTTTAGTTATCCATGATGTCTTAATATATAATTTTAAAAGTTTGGTAATAATATAACGTGCAAGCTAACTAAAATAAAATTAAAAAGTAAGTAGTGGTTGTGATTGAGTGACCAAAGAGTTTTACTCACGGATTTCATTTTTTTTGTTCTGGTAGTGCTGTGTCTCGTGAGAGGATGATGTACTGAATGTGCCTATATTGAGATTTCACACATTTATATACCAACTCGCGAATAGCCGCTTTGCATAAATTTAAATTGACCATCCTTTAAACTTTACACTTCGGTATGACAATTATCTGACAATAAGGATTATTAAACTCTCTTCAAAGCCTACTGCCAATCTTTTTACACGAGCAGTCTGTGGTTCAGCTTTACTCAGAGATCGCTTAATGCCCTGCGCGTCCAGTATAATAACGGTTTTAGGATGCTGATGGGACTGCCTCGCTTCTGCAGTGCATCTACAATGTTTGCGGAGGCTAGGGTTGATGGTTTTCACGCCATCATCCGTAAGAAAACTGCCTCATTGCTCAGCAGAGTGCGGAGCAGTTCCAACAGCATCCTGCAGGTCATTCCTGATCGTTACGATCTGCCAGTAATGAAGGCTTTTGTCGAGTCCTGATCAGGTAGGCGTCTCGCTGGAGTCTGTTTAGTCGGGATTCGGATAAAAGTTTTTAATTACCTACTTCCAGTTACTGTCTGACGGCTTTTATGTATTTTTTTTTAACAAATAATTTAAGTGTGCCTACTAACAAATAAAAATGTATTTTAAGTATCTGACTCAATAAAATAAATTAAATTAAATTATTATTATGCACAATTTGAATCCCTGTTCTTAGAACTAAAATGTTTTTTTATACCGTCGTTAATGAAGCAAGTTCTGTTACGACTGCTAGAGGCTGATGATGATATATATAATGTATAAATATATCATCAGACTTCTTTGTTAAACGAGGCCTCCCCCATAGAAGGCAATGGGGCAGAATTTGCCATAATAAACACGCTTGGCACGCTTGTTGGTCACAGTATCGGTGTTGAGTTCTCAGGTAGATGCTGCTGCCCATTCTCTGGTACACAAATACTCCTGGAAACATAATATATTTACTTAGTAGTACATAGCAGTTTTAGTAACATTGTAGGTATGTTAGTAATTAATATTAACTGTCCGGCATTCAGCTCAGCACAATGCTGAGTAAGTATTATTCTACCCACTCAGCGCTAATTTCCAGCTGACACCAAGCAGTGACGTCTTACGCCAGAATCCCGCACTGCCTACGAAGTTTGAGGGAATTTGAGGGGGGGGAATTATGTTATTATATGTAAAAAAAAAAAATACTTATGCTTATTTTATATCCTGGACTTATGATTGCCATAATCACTAAGCTTGGCAGGCGGATTGGTGATCGTAGTTGGTGATACGTACTCAGATGGATGCTGCTGCCCATCCCTGGTGTAATCCCTCAGTGAGGGTTTTACTACAACCACGGGAGGAGAAGGAGGGGTTATTATTATTCTTAGGCAGGACACACCACGGCAGAGTATGTCCTTACTTTCTTTAAATAACAGACAAGTGCGAGCGAGTCTTCGGCCCTGAGAGTTCCGATCTGATCGTAGATTATTTTTGAAATCGGTAATCAGTAAGTCGTCGCGACGCACCGACAACGCCCACGTGGCATGTCGTTCAAATTTGTATGTAGAACTACGGAGCGTCACCACTCCGTCGTCGCTGCGTCGTCTCAGCGCTGACGCAGCACAGCCGCAACGCGCGTGTGGCAGCGCTCTAACAAATAGATCATGTGTGTCTGTCTCTGTACTATGAACCCCAATTTTTATACCATAACTTAACCAGGCATGCAATATGCAATCGTCGAGTTTCAGCTACATTTTCTTACAAGCTTGCCCATCTTTTTTTCTAATTTCTTTCACACCTACTTATTTGTTGGATAAAAAGTCGAAATTCCCCAATATTAGACTTTATTTGTATCACACAGCATAGTAACACCCCAAATTTCAGAATTGTGAGGTCACGGGTCTTTCAATTTAACCATTTCTTTTATAAATGACTAGCTGCGCCCTGCGGTTTCGGTATAAGTCTCGACCCAGTGAGAATATCGGAACAAAAGGTAGCCGTTATTCAGGGTAAAAGCTATATTAATTCCAAATTTCAACCAAATCGCTCCTTCTGTTTTAGAGTGAAGGAGCAACAAACATGCTCACAAACTTTCTCATTTATAATATTAAAGAGATGAGATGATAAACAAAATTAGCCATTCACTGCCATTTTTACGCCACCATTATGCTCACAGATGTTATAATATTTGTTATAAATTTTATGTTATTAACTTCAGCAGATACTGAGAAAAAGGGTATTGGCAGACAGACAAAAAGACGGCCAACAATGTGATTCCATGAGGGTCCCGTTTTTTCCTGAAAAGGTACGGAAACTTAAAAATGATAAACTGAGTACACTCGCAATGTTTTTGTTTGTACTTTCCATAATACTGAATAATGTGATTTAAATATCACTGTACGTTAAAGTTGGACTATTGGGCAACTTTTTGAAAATCAATCTTAGTTGGGTAGTATTTAGGTAAGTATACCTAAATACTACCTACCTGGATCAAAATGAGCCCATACACTTCCAGGCTACTACTAATCATCGAGGAGTTCCATTGTCTACCTTCTGTCTCTATCATTAGATCAGCTCGCCGTCACCATAATATTGTATTGTCATCTGAACTTGACAGGTACGCGAAATTTCAGCTCAATCGGTTATAGATAACTGTTTTAAAATTAATTTGCAAGTTTCCAACCGGACAAACATACATACATTGCAAGTTAAATAAAAGCTTGTAATAATAATTGAATATCTATGTTGCTAAGTGTTGCAGGGGTATAGTTGCAACCATCTATTTATGAGGACATCAAATTAATGACTAATTGGAAACTTTATTACTATAGAACTATTGCATCAAAATATTTTCCATCAGAATTCGTTTTTGTGGCCCAAATCTCCCAAGGATGTTAACTTTAAATCCATAATGAGGCAGCGATCGTTTAGATTAGAAGGTAGTCCAAATGCGTAAGGTCATTTTCGATACGAAATTACCATAAAATATAGTGTTGACGATAAAACCCATGCCTTCATCTAAGGTACCTACGGACTTACCGAAATAGGCATATCCTATGACCTATGTTTAAAATCTCCTAGGTTTGTGTACCTACCGAGATAATTTACCTACCGAGATAATTTACCACTAAAAGTTAAGAGGAGGATACCGGTAGGGCGCTTACGCCCTTTTGTACGCGAACGAAGTTTGCTTCTATTTTGGCTATTATTTCATCAAACTCCATGAAATTTTGTACACACGATCAGTACATTACAATCTAGACCGTGGTGTGTTTGTGTTTAAAGTCAAATTAGAAAAAAACTTCGTTAGCGTGCAATTGGGCGTAAGCGCCCTACCGGTGACCTACTCTTAACACGATTTAATTTTGATGATTGACGATTTCAATTTGACGTTGTTATTCGCCCAATAAAGTTATGCCACTTCTCAATGATCCTAACACTATGAATTACTATTTAGAGCATATTGCTGCATGCTCTTTGATCTTTGGCCTAAAGCGATTCCAACTAATGATGACATTGTGACCAAATTAAGACTATTGTGAAAAACCACTTTCCACTCGTAAAGTAAAGACTAAACATTATCATTCTAAAGGGTTAACGGTAACAAAACGACACATTAAATTACTATAACATATTTTGTTTATTGACCAATCGGGATCATATCACAGATCGCTTGAATGGAAAGGGAGGAAAGGTATGAGTATTTTTAGACTAGATTGTTGGATGGTGGTTAGCTAATTATTTAGAGAGCGACAGGAATGTGGGCGCCACGGGGTTGGAATCCGTTCTCGTTGGCGATGAATTCGATAGTGTAGATTACTCCGTCTGGGCCGGGGTAAGAGTAACGACCGGTGACTTCGAGGGCCTCGTTGTCTGTTCCTGGGTTCTTAAGCGTACCCTGCTGTTGCGATGAGATGCCATTTGTGGTCTCATAACTGCAAAGAAAGAAACAATCATAAAATAACACCCAACAGTCACATACGTACCTAGTCATGATCCTACACTAGGATTCCATGCGTCGTGCACCCAGACCCGGAACAAATATTTGCAGATCATACAAACATTTGCCCCGCAGCGGTAATCGAATCCGCAACCTCTCGCATCTCAGTCGTTTATACGCCCGCCGCGCCACATGAGGTCGTCAAAAATCAGTACTTACATAATCATTCTAAAATCATTAATACTTATCATTTCTAATTTGAGTTTTTTTAATAACTGAGGTCTTAACCATGATCTCTTATAGAGATATATTTAAAGGCACAGTAGCAGAAGGTCTATAGACTTCTGCGATTAAAGTTATTCGATGATGACGGATGTCAACGATGAATCGATATTTTGTACTGAATAGTTTATGAACTGAATCGCTATAAAACCTCATGGTTTTCACCCCCTCACCTTTGATGTCTTTATGCAATAATCTTGTGAAATTTGTTTGTTTCAATTAGAATACTAACCCGAAATTGAATCCGTCCACTCCGATGTTGTCGAGGGTGGAGCGAATAATCTGCGCGTTAGCATCAGCAGGGTTAGAAGCGGGTGCGGCGACAGCGGCGGCGACGAACAGGGCGAGAACGATGAACTGCAGGTCAAAATACAAGAAGATAAATATCAGAAAGATAATACAATCAAGAAGATTAATATCAGTGGCGACTTGAATTGCAATCAAGTTAGTAACAAAAATCAAGTTGAATTTGGAGGAGACCTTTGCCAAACTTGATCAAACAGATTCTATTGTCGATGTATAAACATTATATTTTTGTTATACTTTATGTACGTATCTGAATATCATTATTATAATTATTTTAGTTACAAAAATCAAACACTAATACAAAATTCACCGTTGCACAATCTATATCACTGATGTGAGAATACACGTACCGATTTCATTTTGGAGTTTTTTTTTTGGTTTTGTGTTCGTTATTGGGATGCAAGCAAAGGACTGATGCCACGATGAGGCGCAAGCGTGTTTTTATACTGCGTCTGGGCTTCGTTGCACAGCAAGGACGAGCAGTGACATTTGAACTTAGAATCTTCGGCTCTTCTTCATTCTCGGTAAACGTTCTAACATGTCCGGTTACGAGGTCTGCCGTACCGTGCGCTGCTGACCCAGATACCTTACAACTAATCCTTAAGGTCGTAGGGATAATGGCCGCAGGTCAAAATTATGACAATTAGATCATCAAATTTCCCATAGGTTTGTATGTATTGTATGTATTTACACTACTGAAACATCTGACTACTGATCATCATTTGAGCTGTTAGTAGTTGAACTTCTTGAGAAAGAGTTCGTGCGGGGAAGTAAGCAGTAGTGCTCGCATTGCTGAGTTTCGGTTTGAAAGGCATGGGTGCCGATGAAATTACAGGCACATGAGACTTCTCATCTTTATGTCTCAGGGTCGACAACGCGCGTGTGATATAAAAAACAAAAAAACAGCTGGTTGACATGCTTGGCAAGTGGATTGGTGATCGCAGTATTCATGTTGAGTTCTAAGGTGGATATGCTGCTGCCCATTCCCTGGTGTAATCCCTTAATCAGTTTTTATAACATCCCCGGGAGAAGATGGAGGGGTCTATTGTTAGGCCGGAAACACCACGGCATATTATAATATAATAAATTTTATATTATATGTTATACCTATTATGTGTCCAGAAGTGGATGTATATGTGCTGATGATGATGATGGTGATGATCTCGTGCCCATATAATAAGTATCATGATCAAGATGCTGTCCAAGACAATAAATTGTATAAGCAATGCGATAAGCGTTACTGAGTCATATAACAACCTTGTAAAAACATGCCGTTTCTAGTTTTGATAATTTGGTAGAGAGTGGTAGAGATCAACTTTCTACGAGTTTTTTCTGAGGTGTTAGGTCTTATCTCTCTCACCCATTTGTCTTACATCAGACTGATTTACATCTTCCTACGACCTTATTATAAGCGAGTTAGGGTAGCTAGCTAAAGTTGAGTCCAACCAATCTTCCTGGAGGTCAATTCTCGCGCTAATAAAGATAATATCGAACCCACATTTTTTTTTCGTTAATGGCTTCTGAGGATGTACTCAATTTTGCCAATGTTAAGTAGCATAGATTCATCAAATAATTTCAAGTCGTCAAGTCCTCTGTCAAGTCATGTTCTAGTAAATCGATGGCAGTTTACTAGAATGTTCCTGGACAATTTCCACCCCTTGAAAAGACACGCAATACACTTAATTTTTTTTCTCGATAACTATCGGTTTCCGCACTTCCCCACCCATAGGGAAGGCCCCCCCTTACACCTCCCCCCCTCCCCCCCCCCCTTCTCAAGCCTTATACTAAATGTAGCTAAAGGAAAGTCCTTCCCAAAAGACCACGTGACATATCGAAAGCTAACGTCAATCCCATACATTTTGGACTTTTCTACTGGCGACATCGCTATTAGAATGTTACTTTGTCTACGGCCCCTGATCTGTCAAAACTGACAGCTATTTCTATGCAAATGTTGAATTCGACGTAATCAGCGTTATTACAGAACATGGCCTAAATCTGAGTTTAAACCACTACTAGGCTTAAATATCGACCTTTGGTATATGTAATACAAAAGCAGATGGTTTTTTTTTGCTACGATAAATCGCTAAACGATCTGCACAGTGCACCTTATGAGCGCGCTATAATCATTTATTTACCTCACCCATGTAGGGCTATGATGTGCATGAAAGTAAGTTCGATATGTGAGATGAGATGTTATCGGATGCAATAAAACTGTAATTTTGAACATTACATGCGCTTGGTGTCATCACTACTGAATTATTTTACGGATTACCTCGACACAACAACGTAAGGGCACTTTAATATGACGATGAACTTACAATAAGTAGACTCACTAGCTACTACTTGTAATTGCCTATCTTCTTGTGTTCTGTGTGTAAGGGTAAGATAGCGGTGGCCGTCTATTACTTTGACTTCATGTTGAAATTAGTAAGTAATTAAAAGCAGTGACCGCATGTTATAAATGACGGACCTTGCATTCTTAGGAAACTCTATATAATAACGATATGTAGAATAGAATAGAATATAATTTATTTGTATACAAAAGTTACACAGACACATAAAAAACTTACTAAGCTAGACTAACAGGAAACAGACACGAAGGTACGAAGTGTAACTCCAGTAACAAAATGGCTCTGCCTCAGCATGAGTTGGTTGACTAGCGAGCTAGCAACCAACGCTGGTCTTCCGTCAGAGCCACTCGTTGTATGTCAGTACGGTATGTCAGCCGTGGTGTGTCCGGACTAAGAATAGACCCCTCCTTCTCCGTAGATGTAGTAAAAGCTTTATTACACCAGGGGATGGGCAGCAGCATCAACCTGAGTAAGTACTTAACACCAAACTGCGATCACCAATCCGCCTGCCAAGCGTGGTGATTATGGCAAATCCCTCCATTGCATTCTATGGGGGAGGCTTCGTCCAGCAGTGGACGCCTAAAGGCTGTTGAAGATGTCAGTAAGTGGCCACTTCCCCCAACAATGGGAAAGCAACATCAATGAACCGTTGTGTTGTTTAGTATAGATGATTTTGGTGGCAAAACAAATGTCAATTTTGACAATGGTGACTGCGTAGATAAAATTTAACGACGTATGGGACTTTTTCTGCTCTTTCGAAGGGAGACGTCGTCCTTTTTTATTTTATTTCAATTTCTAGTGTTTTGGTTTGAGTTATATCGTGTAATTTTGGTGGAATTTTAACCGGTGTAGCTTATAAAAAGCACATAGTAGTGAATTTAAATAAAATAAGTATATTGCGTGTCTTTTCGGAGGGGTGGAAATTGTCCAGGAACATTCTAGTAAACTGCCATCGATTTACTAGAACATGACTTAACAGAGTACTTGACGACTGGACATTGTTTGTAATTATCTATGCTACTTGACATTGGCAAAATTTAGACAACCGTCAGAAGCCATTTAAAAAAAACGAAGTATGGACGTAAGGACCGCAATGCATAAGCTGAAGAAAATATGGAGGCTAGTGCGAACGCACTTCTTTTCCCCATATTTCTGTACGCTGCAGAGACGTGAACGCTGCCAGAAAGCGAGAAAAATAAGATAGATGCTCTGGATGTGGTGCTGGAGAAGACTGCTCGGGGTATCATGGACAGAATTTAGTATCAATGTCTCGATACTTCAAGAACTCGGCACTATCAGACTTAGTAGAAACTCGCATCCTTAAGTTCTTCGGACACGTCTCAAGGTGGGACACTGACTCCATTGAGCGTCTTTTTGTGCAAGGACGAGTAGAAGACACGAAAACGTACGTAAGATCACCCATGCGTTGGACCGACCAGATTTCAGTGGAAGGCAACTTGCATGAATGCACCAGGATGTCCACCAATAGGGATAAATGGCGAGTCACATCAGCCCCCAACAACAATTATACTTCATGACGACTACAACCACTCTGTCAAGAGTGCAATGACTGAGAAGAAGAAGAGAGATGATTTTAGGAGTAGGCAGTTCTTCCATGAGGCAGTATAAGTAGTCTTATGTTAGTTAGAGCTGAAGACAGACGTACACGCGCGTAAAAAAGACCCGACTAATTTACCTAACCTCAGTACAATAAAAGCTGTTGCAAGGTAAGTAATTTCTCCTGCACCAAGGGCACCAAATTCCTCTGAAAGTTACGCAAGCGATGCGCTCGCACGATCAGTCATATGGATTGCACCGCACCAAAACTGGTCCTGCATCTTATCTTAATACGAGTGGATTACCAGTGTTTTGTAAAGTGTTATCGATGATCTCTTCTAATTGCTAAGGAATAGATGGCTGAGAAACAGTATATGTAGTACAGGTATTGACCACACAGAAAAAAATAAACAAGATAGTTTTTTTTTATTTATTTACCATTTAACATATAACTATTACATATAAATAGCACTTAAAAAACCACCAAGGTTTGTCGGGATAGTGCTATTAGTGAGTCTTAACTGAGTTATAAATATAAACGTTAGGAATGTATAGGTATGATTAGATACAGTGAAATAAAGTAGATACTTTAACAAAAACTAACACTTAACAAGCTGACAGTTCTTAGAAGTCAGTTAACTTTTTTAACATATTTCAAAAAAGGTTTAGGCCGTCTTGTTT
Source organism: Epirrita christyi (assembly GCA_951392215.1). Taxonomy (NCBI): domain Eukaryota; kingdom Metazoa; phylum Arthropoda; class Insecta; order Lepidoptera; family Geometridae; genus Epirrita; species Epirrita christyi. The sequence goes on along the minus strand of OX595841.1, from coordinate 15,943,637 downwards.
GTTATAGAATCTTACAGATATATTATTTTGGAATTGTAATATTGGTCAAAATTATTGAACAAAATAATGAATAAATGAAATACGACTGGTAAGAACTACGGTATCATTTCAAAGTCATCAGACAATCTCAACGAGCTTACCTATCGCACAAATACGCTTTATACCTTCCTTGCCAACTGATGATTGTATCAAAGACAGAAAATAATCGACCAGTAAAAAAATATAAGCCTAAGATAACTGCAATATTTCCCAAGGGGCATAATTATAAGTACAGCTGGTCCCATAAGTTTGTCATAAAACTGTGTCACTGGAGCGATGTATGGCGAGACAAAAACGATTTTATTGAAGGTTAATTGTGATATTTTGACGCCGTTACTGTTGGAGGTAGGTGAAAAACAGAGTTATTAGAGTATTTGATCATTTTAAGAAGATACAATAAAAATAAAATAATAAACGGGTAACAAATCATAATATATAGGGAAATTAAATAAATTTACGACACTTTAACTTGATTTTAAACTTGAACTAAGTAAGTAGAACCTGCCTAACTAGGTATTTTATGGCACTCCTCAGATCTGTAATCCTGTGTCTCGCTCTGTGTGTTTAAAATTAAACGTTAGCTGGTTTATTGGCGGTAGATTCTAAGACTCACTTGAAGACTTAAAGTAAGTTTTGTATAATTTAGAGTTCAATATGAATAATCAGTCTGGACTAAATGACTCGGAAATAATGTAAGGGTTATTTCCTAGTCAGTTTAAAATATTTTAAGTACAGAACAATACAATATTTACAATTGGTTATTAGTGACCAAGTGACACGTCAGATCTTATAATTATAGGACAGTATAATATACTTAATGACCTAAATTTATTGACATTTATACTAGAAGTAGCTAGGCTGTGGAACATTTTTTTAGGAATTTGTTTGTAACTCAAACGTATAACACTAAGGTGGCCTTGCTTTATCGCCGTACATAGAGGTGTACTCATTCGCATCTTTTGGGAAGCTTTTGCCACACTGCGCGCATCGTGGGCCTTTCCCAGCATTTCATCTACCTATTAGCCACCATATGCTTTAAACTTATGCAATAATCCTTTTTAAATGTTCCCAGTAATGATTCACAAATGATTTCATAGCTCAGTGGATCAGAGAAGGTCAATTTCTATGTAAATTATGTAAAGTCTTGCAGCATCTGTCATTGATGTTCGCGGTGAGTGTTCGTCACCTTTGAACAAAATTTTTTGCATGTTACAAAATGGATATTAATTATTATTAAGGCACTAACAACAGCTAAATTCTGTCACTGTCTAACTTATTAAAGTTCAGGTATGTTAGACAGTTTTGCGCGACCTCCGTGGCGTGGTAGGCGAGACAAATGTTTGCATGAATTGCAAATATTTGCGGGTCTGGGTGGTCTGGTACCATAGTACCTATTTATATTTCCTGACACTCACGACACAGGGAATTCTAGTGTGGGATCAAGGACTATGTATGTGACTGTTTGGTGTAACGTTATGTTATGGTTAACAAAGTTTAATCAATAAATTTTATACAGATACTTAAAGCGCGGTATGTTCCTTAAATACAAATATACAAAAATCTAAAAAAAAAATCTAAACGGCATTGCTTAAAGTTGAAAATAGCACGTCATATTTGACGATGAAACGCAAACCAACTTCAGACTGTATTCATAGTTACCAGTAGGGTGCTTACGCCCTTTTGTACGCGACGAAGTTTCCTTCTATTTTGGCTAATTATTTTACTAACTATTATTTTATCAAATACCATGAAATTTTGTACACGTGATCAGTAATCAAGAAACGTGGAGCGTTAGTTTAAAAAAATGTTTTTTTTTATTTATGGTCTGGTAACCATATAATTTTATAAGAAACTAACGCACCACGGGTCTAGATATTAGTTTACTGATCATGACTGCAAAAGCTTCATGCCAAATTAGAAGCAAACTCCCTTTTGCTAGCTACCAGTCCTTTTAAGAGCGAAGAGAGAAAAAGCGACAGAGATGTTTCTAGAAACAGTACCTACTTCTAATAAATACAAATAATTGTCAGTACAGAGAAATAAAAACTAGAGTAAGTAGGCAGTAAGTTGGACAAATTTGTGCAAGCTTTTATATGACAAATTGTATTAGTCACCTAAAAATTATCGTCGTCATAAGTCACTACGTATAATCTTTTACGAAATAAGAATGCCAAAGATACCCTACAATTTCCTACTTAGCCTTTCATCATTACCTTTTACCAATCAGCAAACATTATTATATTATTACATAATAAATTACAACGAATTCAACATTCACAGACAGACTGACAGACGGACCTGTCGAAATAACTCGATGGTCATACTATTACTGACGAATTATCGTGTGAAACTTTAGTGTTTTCTGCCTATTTAGTGTTTGAACTATGTCATAAGTTCAATCAGGTTCAATGATTGAAATAGCTTTCGTGGTGAAACTTGATTTTATTACGTAACAATAACACCCAACAGTCATATACATAGTTTTGACCCCACTCTAGGGTTCCGTGTATCAGGAACTACGCGTACAATGGTACCAACAACACCCAGACCCGGAACAAATATTTGCAGATCATGCAAACATTAGCTCCGCAGCGGAAATCGAACCCGCAACCTCATGTTTCCCACAGCCAGCTACTCGGCCGCTTCGCATTGATAGTCGTCATGGAGTAATATATACATCAATGCTTCTCCTACTCCAAGTATTGTCCAATTTTATCAACCAAAGATAAAATAGTGCCACGGCCCTAACAATATTTGAGTTTTTACAGATTAAAATATAGGCTTTGGTTAAATGCTCATTATACTATTAATTCATGGCATGTGCCACGTAGATTTATTCATCTGAATTTAATCAATATTGAATCATTTTAAATTATAAGCAGTAGCACAATCATGACTGCCAATCATCGACTCTGTACTCGACAGAATTAAATCTCGCTATACGCACTATAGTATATACACTCATTAGTAAGTTTGAACAATGCAACATGTTTACGCACGTGTTTTGTAATGTATTGTATTAAGTATATCAGTTATCTAGTACCCATAACACAAGCTCTGCTTAGCTTGGGGCTAGATAATGTTGTGTGAAATGTGCAGCATTAATTAATTTTATTTATTTGTTTCGAAAGAAGGTAAGCGACTTTTGACCCAGGTCACAAAAAATTAATCAGTCCCCTTCATGGAAGCAATTATTATTGTTATAAATAATATTTTTTTCTATAGACATATTTTAAAAAAAATTATATAAGTACATCTTATTCAATTTATAGCAAAAACTTGATAAAAACTATCTAAATAAAAGTAACCTATATAAACAACTTGTTTTACTATCGACTATAATATGATAGCTTATTATAAATACGCATGTTTTGTACAATTTAACTTAAAAAAAACAATTACCTACTTGAATAGGAACGTTGATGGTAGATATTTCTACGATGTGTCATACACGTATTTCGTATTCCAATGGAAGTTTGCGAAGTTTTGATTTAAATAACCTGTATTAATTATTTTCCCCAAACTGCTACACACTTTATTCAATTTGTTTTTTTATTCTCTTAGCATACATCACCAATAACCAAAAGTATCTCTGCTGAAGGTAACGTAAAATTTACAAAAAAGGTGGGTCACATAATGTGTGGAACGTCGCCATCTTTCTTTGTACCAACATGACTCAGACTATTGCATGGAGCTTTTATAATCTTATATATAGTTAGTACTCGGGATTCAGGCTAGCCCTAGCTAGCCTGAAACCCGAGTATAACTCGTGAACCGAAGTATACGCGGCGCCGGGATATAATTTTGTCTTCTTTGTTGGACCTACACATCACAGTATAAAGTCCCCCCCCCCCCCCTCCTCGGGCCCAGACTAACTATGCTATGGTAATCTATCACAAGGACTTTCTCAGACTTCATTAGCAAGATCGTCATAATTTGAAAACTGCCTAAAAATTCAAACGGATCTATTAGTAACATAATCTATCAGGCCCTCCACTCGATGGACTAAAGACATTATAATCATCTCTGGAAATCGGTGGATGGTGGCGACTCAAGACCGTTCGTTGTGGCATTCTAAGGGGGAGGTCTATGTCCAGCAGTGCACTTCTACAGGCTGATGATGATGATTAGAAACATCAAGTTCACCAGATCATAGCCAAATCTATCAGTAACTACTCTATATTTGGACAACAATGAACTCTCTCTTTCTATGCCTATCTGCACTGCTAACTTCGTTAACTTTACTGTTAGTCATCCTATCTACTTATAATTCAAGGTAAAGCAGAAATTACTAAGGTGCCTAGGTACAAACAACATGCGTGAGACAATCGTTGGTAATACTTACCACATAAAACTATGAATGTTAAATATATTAAAAACGTTTATCCTTGTTCCTACAAACAAAACCAAAAACCCTGCGTCACTTGACATTTGCACTTGACTCAAATGCCATGTCTCATCAGTATGACGAAAACACCTGTAACATTACATTAGTTGTGTCACTACTGGGACAAAGGCTTCTTCTAGACCTGGCTTGCGATTTTTGAATGTCATCGAGTAAACGTCATTAAAATGAGGGCTTTTCATCTTCGATTAAAAAGAAAAAAAGTAGTTAAAATTGGTTCGATAGATGGCGCTGACTCAACTGTATCAATCAAGATTGTCTGTGGTACACGCATACAAACTCAAAAGAAATAACTATACAAAACTTTTATCTAACTCAGTAGTCTGTTCCACGATTTCCAAATTTATATTTAGCTGACACTCATTGATGACTAAAATTCTTATACCAATGATATAAATACAAGCCTTCAATAAATCTCCTAAAGAACGATAATTTGCGGCCTGTTTGATGATATTTAGACACTCGGCGACATTAAAAAATCGCACCACTGATGCCCCCATATTCCCTAACTGAATGTTACTCGGTGACTAACATTTCACAAGTAAATTGACAATCAATTGCTCAAAATTATTAATAAAAATTGTCAATTGATGGTAGTTTTACTTGTCAAACGTTGGTCACCGAGTGACTAGGAAAAAAATTATTATCCACCTCAGAATAATTATTCTGAGGTATCCACACAAATAACACGTGATCAACTGTGGCGCGAAAATGAGAAATTTCTAGGGTACTTCCTGTCCCTCACAATTCTTAAATTTGAGTATTTATAGCACAAGTAAAGGAAAAATTCTAAAATAAAGGCGTTTCAACTGTTTTTCCCCTTTTGAAGTTTGTAGGGAAAAGTGGATGAAACTCAAAAAGGGACGATTTTGAAATAATTCACATACGGATCCGAAACCTCTAGAGTGTGAGTCTCGCACTTGCCTGTTTTATTTTATTTTAGGATACGCCAGGGTTCCTCATTAGATGGCAAGATAAAGTCATAGAACTCATTGGTCAACGCCACCGGACTTGAACCCATGACCTTTGGATTGATGGAGTAGGCGGATTCAGCATCCAATGTCAGAACTTTATAATTATAAATCAATTATTATTATTAAATTAATATAAGTTTGAATATTAATTTAATAATAATAATTGATAAATGATAAAATTATGTTTCTAATTTTTCTTGAATTGCAATTTCCTTTATTTGTCCATAATGTTTAAGTGTAAAAAACAATAAACCTTTTCGTCCCACAAAGCCCACATTTTTGTTAGTAGTAGAACTTTTTGTGAAAGAGTTCGTCCGGGGAAGTACTACCTACCACCGTATCTATTTCTGCCGCCAAGCAGTAGTTCTCGCATTGCTGTGTTTCGATTTGAAGGGTACGGGTGCCGGTGAAATTACAAGCACATGAGACTTTTCATCTTTATATCTCAGGGCCAGCAGCGCGCGTGTGATGCCTCTGGTTTTGCCAGGCGTCCATAGGCTAGGGTAACTACTTTTCACCAGGTGTGCCGTATGCTTGTTTGCGAGCTAAGTAGTATAAAAAAAGACAGATAGAAGTCATGATGTACGTCCTAGATGGACAAACTGTTTAAACTTGTACCTATCTGTATAACATCTTTTGTACAACAGTTAACAATAAATATTTTTCTGATTCTGATTCTGATTCTGATTCTATGACCAATAAAAAAATCGTATCATAAACCTGATACCTTAAATGAAGTCTTAAGATATAAACATATTATAATACAATTAGCGGCACGAATTGGTTACCCCGTGTGTGTTAAAAGATTGAACTTCAAACGCGTAGGTAAAAATCACATTGATGCCCAATGCCCACAAGTTATTCATAACGATTTTTAAAAACTAATTTATTATATTGCTATAAAAGTGAATGTCCGTCGATTTTGTTGTAGTCAGTCTAAATGTAACTCATCGGAAGGTTCATTACCATAATACAATTCAAGGCCAGATCTATAAAAAACAAAGCAGGTATACTGGATCCACTATTAATCTTTTTCCCATATTTTATAATCAAAAGATGTGTATTCAGCCGTTACGTAAGAGCCAATTAAGAGAAGGTTACTGGTAAGGCACTTACGACCTTTTGTACGCGAACGAAGTTTGCGTCTAGATAGATAGTTAGATAGATAGATAAATGAAATTAAATTAAATTAAATGAAATATATTAAAAAACAACAAACATTAAATAAATCACAAAAAGTACAATTAATAATGAATAGTTACATTTTTAAAGTCACTAGTAGGTACTGGTTGATAGATAGATGCGTCTATTTTGGCTATTATTTTTTCAAACTCCATGAAACTTTATACTTACACATTATCAGTACACTAATATCTAGATGCGTGGAGTGTCAGTTTTTTAAAAATCAGTTTTTTTTATTCATGTTTTGGTAGCCATATTATAACTAACTATGACGACCTCTGTGGCACGGCGGACGAAGGTTCGCCTGCGACGTAGGAGGTTGCGGGTTCGATTCCGGCCTCGGAACAAATATTTGTACAATCTGCAGATATTTGTTCATGGTGTTCTGGGTATTTTGCTATGTTTAATAAAAAATATCTATCTATGCATTGTATTAAGTATATCAGTTATCTAGTACCCATAACACAAGCTCTGCTTAGCTTGGGGCTAGATAATGTTGTGTGAAATGTCCAGCATTTATTTATTATTATTATTATTTATTAACTTTATAAATTAACTATAAATTAAAAAAAAACTGAAGTCAAAGTCAAAGTCAAAGTCAAAGTCAAAGTCAAAAAGAACTTTATTCATTGAAATCACAAGGATCATTTTGAATCGTCTTATATAAAATTAAATTACTCCTGTTCCAACGCGACCAAGCCTAGAAGAATCAGGCAACAAACTCGAAGCATTTAGTGTACTGATCATGTGTACAAAATTTCATGGAGTTTGAATAAATAATAGCCAAAATAGAAGCATACATCGTTCGCGTACAAAAGGGCGTAAGCTCTCTACCGGTAACCTCCTCTTAATTGATATACAATGCTAATAATATGAATTGTTTATAATTCTGGTATTGAGACCATTTCCCTGTCTATCTTTATTTATTCTGTGTTACCATATCTATGCATACATAATTCAAAACCACTAAATGCAATACTTAGTGTTGCTTGCCACAGCATAAACGAAGACTCCTTTACTATTGATTTTACTTTTATGATTTTCATGACCTCTGTGGCGCGGCGAGCGAAGGTTCGCCTGTGACGCTGGAGGTTGCGGGTTCGATTCCCGCCTCGTAACAAATATTTGTACGATCTGCAAATATTTTTTCAGGGTGTTCTGGGTACTTTTCTATGTATAATAAAAAAATATCTATCTTTGTAATGTATTGTATTATGTATATCAGTTATCTAGTACCCATTAAAAAAGCTCTGCTTAGCTTGGGGCTAGAAAATGTTGTGTGAAATGTGCTGGATTTTATTTTATTATTATTTATTATTACTTCTCTCTCCATCTCATTATCTTCGGGAAAAATGTTGTGAATTTAACGCTACCATTCACAATGTACACAATACACACATATGTATACGTGGAGAAGAATAAGGTATTTTTGTACTTGGGTACTTATAGTTAAACATAGGAACAGGAGATATCAAAAAACCTAATAATATAGTGATAGTGAGGTGGGTAAGGTAGGTAAGGTAATAATGTCAAATAACCTTGCAAATATCCCCAAAAAAATAACAGTAGCAAATGATAATCGGGAACGCACCAATTTTGGCAGCCTTAGCGCTATCAAAATCTTATGAAACTTGGATAGGGGAGACTTCTTGACCTAAATATTCCTCCTTTCAAGTTTCAAAAGATTTGGACAGCGCTAAGGCTGCCAAAATGATCCTTATTAATGCGTTCCCTATTTCCATTTGTTACTATAATTGTTACTATATTTTTGTTAGTAGTAGAAATTCTTGTGAAAGAGTTCGTCCGGGGAAGTACTACCACCGTACCTATTTCTGCCGCCAAGCAGTAGTGTTCGTATTGCTGTGTTTCGGTTTGAAGGGTACGGGTGCCGGTGAAATTACAGGCACATGAGACTTTTCATCTTTATGTCTCAGGGTCGGCAGCGCGCGTGTGATGCCTCTGGTGTTACAGGCGTTCATAGGCTACGGTAACTGCTTTCCATCTGGTGGGCCGTAAGCTTGTCTGCTTGACAAAAACATAAAAAACAAAAAAATTGGGGAGCTGGATTCAGTAATCCATTATTAATCAATTTTTTTATTAATATTGGAACAATATCCCGCCACTGATAAAGCCTGCTAAGTTTACATTGTTTAAGATTTAAATTAAAGATTTTTTTGTTTGACCTCCAAATGGATCAGGAAAGTCTTAGGCACGACACAAGTGTTCTGTGAAAAATAAATTAAAACATAAATTTGAATCAAGTTACATTTTTTTTTATGCTACTTAGCAAGCATGCAAGCATACAGCCCACCTGATGAAAAGCAGTTACCGTAGCCTATGGACGCCTGCAACACCAAAGGCATCACACGCGCGCTGCCGACCCTGAGACATAAAGATGAAAAGTCTCATGTGCCTGTAATTTTATCCTAGCATAACTTTCTTCTTTTATTATTAGGAGTAGTTTTCTTTATGTTAGTGTGTTTTTTGTATGTTTATTGATCGTGAGTGGTTGGTCCGTAGCGTGAACAAGTGGCTCTGATGGAAGACCAGTGTTGGTTACTAGCTTGCTTGTCAACTCATGATGAGGCAGAGCCGTTTTGTTAGTGGAGTTACACTTCGTACCTTCGGGTCTGTTTCCTTTTTGTCTAAGTATGTTATATTTCTGTGTAACTCACTCCTGGAGTCATTCGTCATCTCGCGGATCTGAAACTCGCTTGAATCCGCGATTTGGCACCTTCCGATTTTACCTATTTTCCTGTACACAAATAAATAATATTCTATTCTATTCTTTCATTAGTTGTCTTCCTTGTCTGACAAAAGCTAAAGGCAAGGCCACACTGGAATGCACTTTCTTGACATTTCTTGACACGACGCGCTCACCTTGACACGGGACGAATGTCGCGCCCCGCGCCCCGTGCTATTACAGAATAATTTTAAAATACTATGCCATCCATTCACCTCGTGATGGATTAGTTCACGTTGTTAGGGACGATACGATAATATAAGAGACCGTTCATTTTGATTATCGTAATAGTTATTTAAAACGTTAGATGGTAAAATATGATTCTATTTTTTTTATCAAAATTATTTTGGGTTGTTTTTTTTATTTTTGTTTATATAAATATTCTGATCTTGGGTTAATTTGTATTGAAATTTTAATTGTGTTAATATTGTTATAATTACACAAAGCTTATATATGCTTTAAATAAACGAATTTTTAATTAAATTATTTATTTTTTTTAGAATGGTTCTTTAATATCAAAATAATTCTGATTGGAATGTAACAAGTAGTATTATATTATTTGAGTCTAAGTCTTTTCATTTCAGTTTTTAATCCTATTATTTAACTCGAAAACCATATTACTGGTGACAAATCTCTGAAAGAGTAACGAACATTAAAAAACAACTTCTTCCAAAGAAGCTATTCTCGTGAGACCATGGAAATACACCATTTATCGACATGAATATCACAAGATGTTCGGCATACATAATTGAATATGCCTGCGATAGAAAAAAAACAACGCACAGAATGGTCAATCTAACGACTGTACAGTTTAGTACCTACCAAAACGCCTAACGCACAGACTGGGATACTCAACCAATAAATAAAAAGTAACTAATCAGTTTTTTGCCGTGGTGTGTCTCCTCCTTCTCCTCCCGTGAATGTAGTAAGGGATATTACACCACGGGATGCGCAGCAGCATCCACCTGAGTATTTAAAACCAAACTGCGATCACCAATCCGCCCGCCAAGCGTGGTGATTATAGCAAATCCCCATTGTATTTAATGGGGGAATGGCCTCGTCCAGCAGTGGATGTACATAGGCTGCTGATGATGATAATGATGATGAATGAAAATGCCTTGAAAATTAACAAATCAATCTGCCTCGTAGACTTTCGATAATACCATAGACACGCGTCAAAATTATTTATTTTGTGATGTCATCATCACCAGCCTGTTTACGTCCACTGCTGGACGAGGCCATTCCCCCATTGAATACAATGGGGAATTTGCCATATCACCACGCCTGGCAGGCGGATTGGTGATCGCAGTTTGGTTTTAAGTACTCAAGTGGATGCTGCTGCGCATCCCCTGGTGTAATCCCTTAGTAAGGCTTTTACTACATTCACGGGAGAAGGAGGGGTATATTCTTAGGCCAGACACACCACGACATATTTTTATTTTTGTGATGTAGACGTTCTAAACTTAAGTGTTTTTTTTATTTTGCACTAAATTGACATTATTTTGGGTTATTCCCGCTCGTCCCCACGTCTCGTCCCCACTGGGGACGAGCGGGAAGTTTTTAGTAGCCATCGTCCCCACTACGATATTAAGATGGCTATTTTTTAATTAAACCACAATAAATACCTAGAATAACCTACAATTAACTGTTTATTTATTTAACTTTATTAATTTTAGTCATTTTAGTCACTTAAGTAATTTTAGTCATTTAGTTCATTTTATTCATTATTCATTTTATTTATTTATTTGTTTATTTTATTCATTTATTTATTTATTTTATTTATTTTATTTTGATGTTACTTCTGTGAAGACCAATAAAAGTAGACATTTTGTGTACCAAGAAAAAAGCCTATTCTACACATTAAACACTTGTGGTCGCTCTATGACGCTACCGGACGCGGCTTTTGATGATTTTAACATTAGAGATTACACCTGAGTTGCGCGGTCAATACGCACGCCTCTAAACAAATAAATAAATGTTTGCATTGTAATAATGACTTGAGTAAGTTCAAAATAAATAAGCATAGTAAGATTTATTCAAATTAGATTGCTAATCTTCTGAGGCAATTTGTTTTTAATTTTCTAACTAGGTAGGTGCATCTTGGGGTTCACAATAAAATTACAGTAAAATCTATTTAACTAATTAAATAAGAGGTAAGTCCAACTTACGTTGTTACTATTATGTAATGTATTAGTGCTACTGAAAGAGTAGATAAAAAAGTCTTTATACCTATATAAAAAAACTTGGCAACCTTTAACCACAGAAGGCTAAGAACCCACGCTATTTATTCATAATTCGTTTACTCAATAACGATTATTTAAACAACAAAAAATTACAGCTTACACACAAATAATAACAAGTTTGCCATATTTGTATTTTATTGTGTTTCCCAATAAATGTGAAAGAAGCATTTACAGTGCCTACACACGAGCGAACAAAGCATTTCACAATGTTTATGCTGAATACATTATAGTTTTAAAGGATGTATTGAGGAGTGTAGATTATCTATATAACTAAATTTTTGTCATAGTAGACGCAGATTTTCAAATGTATGTTAAAAAAGTTGGAACATAACTAATTAATTTTGAATATAAACACGTCTATGAATTCGATATAACTTTTGAAACTATCATGCTTATTGTAAAAGGGTTCCTGGCTTGTGTGGCATCTCCAAATCCAAGTCCCTTTTAAGTTTAATGCTTAATGGTTGTAGTAAAAGTCTGTCCGCGAATACTATGTTATTATGTATTATAAACTAATCACTTAGACCGACATACTTTGAGGCTAATTACTTGGTAAATGGTTTATGGTGGTAATAGCTCAAAAATTATGGTAAATATTCCGTTTCTAATGATAATTATTTAGAATTCGGTTTTCTAACCACAGATAAAAAAAACGATGGAACTACACTATGCCGAATGTCATAACATGATAACTCTGTAAATAATGGAACGATATAAATAACCGATTAAATTCAGAAAGCTCACTCTTTTAAAATTTTAGCTATTTAGTTGGTTATTTAAATAATTAAAGTAACCTAAGAACATAGCGACCGTTTGCAAAGCAGACAGAAATATAGAAGTATGCATATTTTACAGGCGGTCTATCTCGTGAACACGTGGAGCTAGGACGCCGTTCGAGGTGTCCATGTAGTTCTAATAACACCTCAAGAAATATTGGCCAAGACATATAAATCAAAATTTAATGTCAAAGTTCTTTTTTTATGCCTTTATGAGGTGAAAATACAGACAGAATCGAAGGAGACAGCCAGTCAGAAAGGCCGATCAAAGAGAACCTGAAAAGTGTCCAAGTTATATCTAAATTAAATTTCTACAAAGAAACAATCACAGTACATATCATAAATCCTACAGCTGCACATGAATGAGCCCATTTCATTTTATACAAAAAATATGTATGTGTATAAATTTTAATATTATTTTAAAAATATACGTTGTTTCAGGATTCGAACCTTCGACCTCTCACGTCACAGCCTGCTACACTCATTAGTCCACAAAGGTTATCAAAGTATACAATCATTCAATAATGTCCGTAGCGTTTAAAATAATATCTAATTTAGTAAAATTACAAACCTCACATTTGTCTTGTAATAATTCATTTACGGTTGCCCTTTAAATTGAAGATGATACCAGTCCCACTAGACAAGTGGCTGTAAGAGAAACAAATCGATTAGACCATGTGTTGACAATGGCATCGCTTATCCCTGTCGATCGCGTTAATTTTCTAAGTTTTGTTTCTTTGACGGCCTCTTGTCTAGGGTCCAACGCGGCAAGATTAGTTCCCACGGCTTGTGGCCTACCGGCACGATTCCAATATTTCATTGAATAAGCACTTTGAAATTCGATTGTAAAATTCTTCTTTTACGCCATAATCTTCTTTATTAGCCTGTTTACGTCCATTGGGCAAAGCCTCTCCCATTGAATACAATGGGGGGATTTGTCATAATCACCACGGTCGGCAGATGGATTGGCGCAGTATTTGTGTTACGTACTCGGATGGATTCTGCTGCCTATCTCCTGAGGTCTCGTCCAACAGTGGAACTCTACCAGCTGATGAAAAACTATTTCTCATAAACATTTTGATTAAATTAATATATATATCAAAATTATTATAAATAAACGTAGTTCAACCAATAAAAATAAAGAAAAAAAATATTATGAAAAATTATAATAAATTCATGAAAAATATTTTTTTTAAATTAACTATTGTGGTCTACGTGTCAAGATTTTTCGTGACATTTGACATCTTTTTGAGTTTTTAGATTCATCCCGTGGTTCGGATACATTACCATTTCTCACTTAGGTAATGGCCAACAATCAAAGAGGCACCTCATTCCTCTCACACGTGTCACAATCCTGAACATCAGAGGCCATTCATCATTACGCAAAAACCAAGACACCCTTAATACGGAGCCCTATGGAGAACTCTTTGTGACGACACGTGCGGCGCACATCAAAGGCTTCATGATAAAGTAACTACAGTGTTTCGTTTATTCTTTAAGGCATAATCCTAAAAGCCAAACATCCAAAAATAAAAAATGAATATCCAAACGGCTTTGCTAGGGATTTTTTGAATTAATCGAAATATGTATATCATACAAATCGTAGCTAAAAAACATGCGGTTTGAACTTTAGAATACTAGCTATTTAATTCGTCAAAAAAAATTGGTTGCCTGTAAAGTCGGTTTACTGACGATAGTTGAACGTGACAACGTCACCGATTGTGCTTCTTTGTCGCTCGTTCCGCGCTCTCGCTTGCACTTCAAGCCTTACATGGAACGCCTCAGAGCGAGGTAACGCCGCATGAGTCATGTTTTTTCGTGCGTGCAGCCGGCTCTATCGAATTATAAGACGTTGTCACGTCAAAACTGTGTTGTTGCCGTTCAAAATGAAGAGCATTTGAATGCCGAAGCTTTTCAGGGTGTTTCATTTGCGCGATTTTTATTTGCAAAACCAGACATTTTTTCAAAATTCTGTTCGATTTCAACTAAATATTATTAGTATATTGTTCTAACTACACTATTTTTCTCTCTCATAATCAAAATCATCTCTTTAATCTCGTCACGTCGCACGGGGCGTTCAAAATATTACTTTTGAGATCAGTCCCTTTACTATAAAGTGAAGAAGTTGTACTATAGGATCATTTCGGTGAGTTATTAAACTTCAATTAATGTTTTAAGCTTGGCTGATAGAATTACATACCATAACAAGACTTGCTTTCATTCAAAAACGTTTTAACGGAATTTAATTATGAGAGCCATTTTTAATTCACACGCTCTGCCAAGGTAGCGTTGCTTTCTTTAGCAACCAGAAAGCGTTGAGGGACAAGCCATTTTTATCATCAGCATCAACTTGTTGAAGTTCAATACAGGACATGCAGCCTCTTTAAACAATGCCACGACGAAGGGTTTTGAATTGCTTCCATCCACTGACATCCAATGTCCTCAGTCAATTGCTGGCCTTCCTAGTAGCCTTGCGAATTCTGATTCGTGGTCACCACTCATGAACCTTTACAAGCAATTTTATGATCATCATCATCACTAGCTTTTAGGCGTCCACTGCTGGACGAGGCCTTCCCCATAAATACAATAGAAGGAATTGCCATAATCACCACGCTTGGCAGGTGGATTGGTGAACGCAGTATTCATGTTGAGTACTCAGGTGGATGCTGCTGCCCATCCCCTGGTGTAAATGTAATCCCAGACGACATTCACGGGACGAGACAGAGGGGTCTACTTTTAGACCGGATACACCATGGTATCACTACATGGGAAATTTGGCACTTTTGAGGACAAAACTTTTTTAAACCAATAAAGTATGCGATTTTCTCATAATGGTAAAAGTAAAAAAAGCATCCCTCATCGTCTATGAATAAAGTTATCTAGTTGAAACTGTGTGCACATTTCTTGCGCTCACAGGTGCGGGATTACAAATTGCGGGGCAAAAACTACTAACGGGCTACCGCGCGCCGCGATATTGGACATGTTCGGATAGTTTTTGTTGTGATGGTGATACTAAACATGTTGAGATTGTTAATTTTTTTTTGCTGATGTTACTTACAAACTTTTCACCGTGAAGTTTCATCCTGAAATAAAAAAAACTGCTTTTATCACGTAGCAGAAGGTCTATAGACGTCTACGATTAAAATTATTCAATGATAACGGATGTCAACGACAAATCAATATTTTGTACTGAATAGTTTTTGAACTGAATCGCCATATGAGCTCATGGTAAGGCCTCTGGACGAGAAAGAACCATACGAGAGTGAACAAGAAAATCGTATACCAAAACTGCCATTTTGAAGATTAGAAAGGGGTTCAAGATATTACAATAAATCCATTGCCCCCCACCTGCTGTCCATAAACACGCCATAACTGTCTCCAAGTCTCATGACGGAGGGCACAGCACCTACTCATAAAACTTGGAAATTTATGGTGAAAAAACACCATTGTCTGCGAGGCTGATATGTGAAAGAAAGGTAGGTATATGAAACTTCCTTTAGGTGTTATTTTTCTTGAGATATTTTTCATGTTTACGCTACGTAACTCCATTTTCTAAAATGATTATTTATGAGGTAATTTTTCTTTCGCTTTTTGGCCTCTTTTGACATACAGACTAAGGCAGGAACCAAGTTCTTAAACGGTATGTTAAAATGTTCATGGACACACCATTTGTTTTTGCCACTGAACACAACTTAATTTTATATGGGCAATATTTAAAGTTAAGGGTAATAAAATATTTTGTTGTTATTGATTGAATGCCAAGGCTTCAAGCAAATAAAACGAATGGTGTATCGTCAATAGGAATGGATATGCTAATTTGAAACTGCGAAAATTAAGAGTGTACTGTATTATGGTTTTACCTTAATATATCCCTAACCCTGTCAAAAATGGGAAAACTCACGTATGCCTTTGGCGTCCTCGATTTTTCCCTCTGGGCCCAGGGATCCGTAATATAGTTTTGCTAGTTGGTTTCTTCTTGTCTTCGGCTCTCAGGTATTGGCAAAATGGTGTTTCAGCGGTGATGAATGGTTAAGAAGATATTTTTTAACCGCACATAAAATATAAGTAAGTTTAGTGGTGTCGCACAGAACAATAAGTTTTTTTTTCTTTTTGACAGTGTTGCCATCGCAGTGCCGTGGCGGAGAGCTACCCAAAATGACAGGGAAAAAAGATGCGTTCCGTTTTATCAAGAAGTCGCAAATCTTTATAGATTTAATGCAATTACAATACTAGCCATGCCGCCGATCTTGAAATACGTAGTATTTTAAAACAAGACCTTTACAACTCTACAATTCCACCGTACATACAATAGTATTATTTGTTAATAAATAATAGGAAAATAATATATATATAATATAGTATATCTGAATATGTGTATTGGGTAAAAGTTAGGTTTATTGTTCAATAGGTAAAGGATATACCTTTGCTACAGCTCTTTGTGTAGTAGAGTTACCAACGCGAAGAGTAACGACTCTAATTTCATTGTCGATACCTTTATGCAACCGAATTACACGACCATATTGCCACTGTGTCGGTGGTAAAGAATCACTATGGATAAGAACTATTGAACCCTCCGCAAGAGGGGTGGTTGTATTGTGGAACCATTTACCACGCTGCTGGAGTTGATGAAGATATTCGCGACTCCAACGCTTCCAATAATGTTGAACCATTTGTTGCAGCAACTGCCATCTTTGTAGACGGTTAGGATTCTCTTCTGCGAAGTCATACTCCGGCAGCGAAGTAAGTGGCTCACCAATGAGGAAATGCGCGGGTGTGATCGGTAAAGGATCCGAAGAATCATTGCTAATAGAGGAAAGAGGTCGCGAGTTTAACACGGCTTCGATTTGACACAGCAAAGTGTTGAATTCATCGTACGTAAGGATTTGAGATCCTACAACGCGGTGTAAGTGTTGTTTGAAACTTTTAACGTTTGTTTCCCATATTCCTCCCATATGGGGGCTATAAGGGGGCAGGAAGTGCCAACGAATATTAGCAGTGGCACTTGAGGCTTGAATTTCAGTTTTGTGATCATTCAGAAAGGAAATAAGTTCCTTCAAGTATTTGTTGCATCCTACGAAATTCCTTCCGCAGTCCGAATAAATGTCGGAGCAAATACCTCGTCTTGCTACCATGCGGCGTAGAGCCGCTAGAAAGGCTTGCGTAGTTAAATCAGGTACCAGCTCTAAATGAATTGCCTTCGAGGACAGACAAACAAATACGCAAACGTATGTCTTGTAAATTTTTGAATTACGAAGTCTATTTGTCCGCGTTTGAAAGTACCCTGCATAGTCAACACCAACTTGCAAGAATGGGCGTGCCGGTCTCACACGCACTTTGGGTAACGCTGCCATTGGAGGAGTTGTGTTGGTAGGACGAGCGCGAAAACATCGCACACAGCGTCGTGTTCGTTTACGCACTGCGTTGCGGGCAGACAGGATCCAATACCGTTGAGATAAAGCGTACTGCAAAGTTTGTGGACCTACATGTAAATTTATCACATGGTAATGATCAATGACTAAATCCGTAAGGAAATTATCCTTAGGAAGGATGATTTGATGTTTTGCGTTGAAATCAAGGTTAGCCCGTTCTATACGGCCGCCGACCCTAAGTAATCCTACTGGATCAAGGAAAGGTTTTAGTTTTTGTATGTTCGTAGAACATGGCATATTCGAGTTTAGGTGTTTTATGTCCTTTTGAAACACCTCTTGTTGTGTGAGAAGAATTAAACGCTCGAGTGCGAAATTAGATTCTTCGCATGAAATGAAGTTTGTATTGTATGAGTTTTTCTTAATTTTCTTACATTTGTTGAAAAACCGGAACATGTAGGATACGACCCGTAGAAGTTTACCCAATTGCGAAAACTTACAGAGAAATTGAATAGACACGTTCTCCTTTTTACTGGCGATTAGAACTTGAGTGTTTGAGCGTCGTTCTTCCTTTGTGCTGTAGTCGGGAAGCAACTGCGGCCATTCGGTTTCAGGCAATTTTAACCATGGAGGGCCATCAAACCAGAGTGCAGCGTTGAGTTCCGACGGCAGCACGCCACGAGACGCAGCGTCAGCAGGATTATCTGCGGAGCGCACGTGACGCCACCGCGAAGCGGGGACATGACTCAGAATTAAAGTGATGCGGTTCGAGACAAATGTTCGCCATTCGTGCGAGGAAGATCTCAACCACGCAATCACGATTGACGAATCACACCACGCGTAAACCTCTTCAAATTCGACGTATTCCTTATAGGTGTCGAAAACGAGTTGAATAAGCTTTGATAGTATATGGGCACCCAGCAATTCGAGGCGTGGAACAGAAAGCCGTTTGACAGGAGCAACCTTTGTTTTTGCAATCACAAGATGTGTCTGGACTTGTCCGTCGTCTGTGATAAGACGAATGTAGACGCAGGCCGAATAGGCCTTCTCTGAAGCATCCGAGAAGCCATGAATTTGAACTGATTTGTTTTTTTGTAAAATATGGCGAGGCAATGAGATGCTTGAAAGACAAGGCAGTTCAGACACAAATCGTTCCCACGTATTGATTATATGTTGTGGAGGACGCTCATCCCACCCGGTGTGGGCGAGCCAAAGAGATTGGATCATTATTTTTGCGAAGATTGTGATAGGAGACAGAAATCCCAGAGGATCGAATATCTTTGAGATCTCGCTTAAGATAAAGCGTTTTGTGCATTCTTTACGGTCACCAACGTGAATATCGTAGGTAAAATTGTCTGACTTTGGTGTCCATTTTAATCCTAGAACCTTGACTGTCGTGTCATCCTCAAGTGAAGAAAGGACAAGAGCTTCCTGTTGGCTAGTGCCCTCTTCTGCGATTACGGAAGAGAGCAGAGCCGGATGGTTGCTACTCCATTTACGAAGCTGAAAGCCTCCAGCTTGGCACAGCTGTATCAACTCTCGCTGCAGAGCGAGAGCATCGTGCACGCTGTTAGCTCCAGTGACTGCATCGTCGACGAAGACGTCGGAGAGGATAGCACGACGTGCTAGTGGGTATTTCTCACCTTCGTCGTAAGCGAGTTGCCGTAACGTCCTTAATGCAAGGTACGGTGCCGCGCTTACTCCAAAAGTAACCGTAGTGAGGCGATATGTACTTATTGGTTGATCTTGACTGGGTCGCCAGAGAATTAATTGGTAGTCCCGATCACATTCACGGACTGAAATAAATCTATACATCATTTTTATGTCGGCTGTGAAGACAACTTCATGTATTCGAAATTTAAGAAGGACAAGGACAATGTCCTGTTGTAGTTTTTGACCTGTTAGTAAGTTGTCGTTTAACGACCGCCCATTTGTAGTTTTACACGAAGCGTCGAAAACAACTCGTGTTTTTGTAGTAGTTGCGTCTCTCCGCACCACGCAGTGGTGAGGGAGGTAGTAATTTTCGGAGGTCTGTAAGACTTCATCCGAAGAAGCAGAGGTCACCGGCCGCTCCACGTAGTGTTGCGGTGAATGTGGTACTTCAGAAGTCGGTACGATTTCATCTGAAGGACGCGGAATTGAAGTTGTATCGTGCTGCATCCCGTAGGGCTGAGGCAGATTCGGGAGATCGGAGGTCGGTAAGACTTCTTCCGAAGGTACAAGTTCCATATGCCCCAAGTCCAAATACTCTTGCAGGCATTTCTGGTAATCCAGCCGTAAGCTGGGGTTACGCATAAGACGACCTTCTAATTTATGGAAACGACTAAGCGCTATTTCACGCGAGTCTCCTAGACGCTCTGCGTCAGGTTTAAATGGCAACGCAACGGTGTACCTACCGGATGGATCTCGTGTATGGGTCTCAACGAAGATTGATTCACATAATAATTCATCCGGTGAAAGTAGTTTGGTTTCTGGAACCGATTCAAGTTCCCAGAACTTTTGAAGGTCTGTTTCATTATGAAACGAAGTAAGGCACACGTTTGGTGATTGAGGATAAATTTTACTGGATACTCTCCCTGAAAGAAGATATCCGAAGATGCTATTAATAGCCACAGGAGTTCCCCGAGGACCAACGATGTTGTCTTGAAGAAGGATACCGTCACTGTAATCAGCCCCCATTAATAGCTCGACTGATCTCGTTGATTTATAATATTCGTGATCCGCAAGTGAAAGGTTATGAATGTGAGGTAGAATACTGTAATCTAAGCTGGCAAAGTTTGGTTCATAATTTGTAATATTTGGAATCACATAACATTTTATATTTAATTTTGGTTGCAACTTGTTGTGTGGGAATACATCACAGTATACAGTACCGCGAGTACGCAGCGGTTCGCCATTGCCGACACCCGAGATGGAAATACTTGCACCGGAATGATGACGAGTTAGTCCTAAACGCTGGGCGCATGCCTCTGTCATAAGCGACGTTTGAGAACCAGGATCTATAAGCGCTCTAATAGTAGATGCCTGAACACATGTGCTACCTACCTGTCGCACGTCAACAAGGGCAGTAGCAAGCAACACGCAGTACGGCTCGCTGCAGTTGCCGGCCTGCAGCGGCGCACTCGACGCCGCGGCGCAGCTTAGCGCTGCGGGAGTGGGCGCAAATGCAGGCGCATCGGATTGAATAATTTTCTCACTAATTTTAGATTGAACTTTATCATTATGTAAAATTGAATGATGTCTTTCTGCACAATGTTTACAATTGAAGCGTGATCTGCAAGTGGCAACAGTATGCCCACTTATTAGACAATTTTTACATATTTTATTTATGTGTATGAAGTTGCTGCGGTCTAACTCATTTAGTTTTATGAAATCCTCACACCCACTCAGCAGATGAACAGCTGATTTGCAATAGAAACATTTCATAACCCGTTTACTCTCTTCTTTGCTATTGGAAGTACAAAATGTGTGTAAAGAACGTGGTGTATTGCTTGCTACCGCTGCCTGGGTGCGTGCAGTGCCTGCATATTGTTTTGGTTGGCCCATCTGCATTGAAGTGTGGGGTCGTGGATTCCCACGCCAACTATTTTGAGACTGGTGGCGCTCAGTGGTAAGACCCGCTGAGCTGGACATGATTTCATTTGTAGCGAGCTCCTTCTCCAGAAAATCAAGAAGATCACTTAGTTTTGGAATGTCAGATGCCATCTCTAGCGATTGTTCAAATCGTTTTCTCACATATGAAGACAATTTCCGCAAAAGAACATTCAGCAAAATAAAACTCCACTCCTCAATAGGAAATTTCATTACCCGGAGTGCAGAAAGATTTTCCTGAACAGTGTTTACAATGTTGCGAATGCCCCTTTCACACAGGAAGGGCCTGTCGGACATATTTTCCATATCTAATATTTTGTCTAAGTGTTTTGTAGCTATTATTCTTTTATTACTATAACGATGTTGCAAGCTTTCATAAGCAGTTATATAATTATCAGCAGTTAGTGGAATTGACCGAATGAGATTCAATGGTTCACCGTGCACCGATACCAAAAGATACCGAAACTTTTCAATGTCTGTTAGCATTGCATTACTATGAACAATAGATGTGAAAACATCATGAAATGAATTCCATGTAACGGGATCACCATGAAAATCTGGTAGTGCAAGAGCCGGTAATTTAATCTTTGGATGCGGTTCAAAGCTTTGGTTGAATGTGGAATTTTTTGAAAGTTTTGCAACATTTTCCTTTTGCTTTAAATCGTCAACAATGACCTTGATATCATAGAAAAGTAGATTGAAACGCTCCCTACTTTGCTTTTCCTTTTCAGCATCAAAAGACCCTTTTTTGATTTGAAATTTTTCAATTTTATTTTGAACGCGAGTAAAATCTTTCTTTTGTGCAGCCACATCAGAAATTCTACATTTAAATTGCTTTATGTCTGTCTTTGCAAAGTCCAACATCTTCTGTAATTCACTGAACAAGACATCACGTTCAAAATCCAATTGAACCGAATCATCGGCCATCACAATGAACTTGAAAGTTCTTTACTTATATCAAAGACGTTGAAAATACTTGAAATATTTCCACTTTTCTTACTTATGTATCACAACACAACTTAACCCTGTAACACAAGTGTGGAAGCAACACAAATTAAACTTTTTTCACAACACTTTTCTACCTACACAGAAGTTAAATTGTTTTGTATGTTTTTTCTTCAAACGTACAACATTGTATGGAAAACTGTAAAGCCTACAACCATGTAAACGATTGTATAATAAAGTAAACGATTGTAAAATGAATGTAAACGATTGTATAAGGAATGTATATACGACGACACCACTAAATAACTTTTATGTTTTTGTGTCCACAAGCAAAGCCATGTGGAACTTCTTGTATACTTATGAGTGTATTTTATGTGTAAAATTGATGATATCTTCCGTGCCCGAGATTGTTGGCTGTGTAACAGACCAGGCCTAGTCCTCGATCGGTTGTAAATCGCTCGAACCACCCTCGGAACGAAGCCGGAAAATATCAGAATGTGTTTTTTTTTTGTAAGTACGAAATTAACAATGTATTTTGTTATTAAGTTCGTACAATATAATTTGATCGCGAAATGTATAATACGCAGTTAGTAATAACTCGTGGAAGTTGTAAAGTTGCAAAATATTATTACAGTAAATATCTTTTGCAAAACAACAAAATGGCGATTTGCAACTTGGTGTGGTGGCGTATTGCCGCCGACCAAGCGAGATTAGCAAAGTATGTAATGAAATTGAAATTGCACGAATTCAAAAAGATCGGACGAAGGACCAGATTATGTACTGTATTATGGTTTTACCTTAATATATCCCTAACCCTGTCAAAAATGGGAAAACTCACGTATGCCTTTGGCGTCCTCGATTTTTCCCTCTGGGCCCAGGGATCCGTAATATAGTTTTGCTAGTTGGTTTCTTCTTGTCTTCGGCTCTCAGGTATTGGCAAAATGGTGTTTCAGCGGTGATGAATGGTTAAGAAGATATTTTTTAACCGCACATAAAATATAAGTAAGTTTAGTGGTGTCGCACAGAACAATAAGTTTTTTTTTCTTTTTGACAGTGTTGCCATCGCAGTGCCGTGGCGGAGAGCTACCCAAAATGACAGGGAAAAAAGATGCGTTCCGTTTTATCAAGAAGTCGCAAATCTTTATAGATTTAATGCAATTACAATACTAGCCAAAGAGTTTATACGATTTACATACCAGCCTAAATAAGCATGAAATCTTTAATAATTATTTTAAAAAAATGTCCTTCTTTTTATGATTAGTAAAAAATCTTTGATTGGTATTCAGTTATAAAATTAATAATAAAAATAAAATAATAAGACTTAATTTCAGACCGTGATCTATGTTTAAGTTAATAACAATTTGAGCTTAGAAACTATGTTAGTACATATTTCTACAACATGGATATTTTTATACCGTTAATATGACATACCTATAACCCTGATTTTTTATTTAAGACAATTTTTATTAACAAACAAATATCAAGATATACCACTGTGAGTATAAACTGTCATGATTGTGTAGCATACGTGTAAATTCACATATGACACACATACACGACACTTATACACACAGTGACATTTCTTTGTTTAATTGATTTTTTTTTGAAAAATTGTCTAAAATTAATTTTTGGTAATAAAAAAATAATTCAAATTCTAAAGTATTATATTCATTGCACTCACGCGGATCATTTTTAGAACTAAATTTCCTCCTGTTCCAACGCGACCAAACCTTGACGAATCAGGGCAACAAACACGGCTTGGCTTGATTTAATGATCCTTCTTACTACTAGGTGGGAAGCAACTGTGTGGTGTCTCCATACAAGAAGCTGAAGCTAAAAAGTATATGGCCAAAAAAACAAACAATAATACAAACATAACATAACACTCAACAGTAACATATGTAGTCCTAATCCCACACTAGGATTTCCTGTGTCGTGGGTATCAGGAACTACGAGTACCATGGTACCGTAACACCCAGACCCGAAACAAATATTTGCAGACCATACAAACATTTGTCTCGCAGCGGGAATCGAACATTTGTCGCATCTCAGCCGGCTACTCTCCCGCCGCGCCACAGAGGTCTTCAAGGATAAAGGACTCCACACTATCATTTCATGGATTATTTAAGATTTACATAGGATTAAGATTCGCATATTCAAATCAAAAGAATTCATTGAAATCACAAGGATAATTATGAAGGATTTCGACCATACAGAGTCATCAATAAAATTAAAATGGTTTATTAGACTGTTCCAATTTCATAAATAACAAACAGTATCTTTAGATAGGTACTAAGGAATCATTTAATGGTCATTAATGATAAGTTCCGTGGTGTGGCCGGCTTAAGAATACATCCCTTCCTCTCCTCCCGTGCATGTCGTAAAAGCACCAGGAGATGGGCAGCAGTATATCCCCTATATGTTCAACACCAATACTGCGATCACCAATCCGCCTATCAAGCGTGGTGATTATGACAAATCCCCCCATTGCATTCTATGGGGGAGGCCTCGTCCAGCATTGGACGTCTAACGGCTGATGACGTGATGAAATAAAAGTGAAGACATCACTCAGTATTATCAGCAGTTATACCAAAAGTTAACAGTCCTTTAAAAACCGGTCTAGTGCGAGTCGGACTCGCGCACGTCTTACCATTATCTATAAAAACGGAGAAAAAAATCAGGTCTGTTGTATGGGAGCCCCCTCAAATATTTATTTTATTCTGTTTTTTTAGTATTTGTAGTTATAGCGGCAACAGAAATACATCATCTGTGAAAATTTCAACTGTCTAACTATCACGGTTCATGAGATACAGCCTGCTGACAGACGGATGGACGGACTGCGGAGCCTTAGTAATAGGGTCCGTTTTACCCTTTGCGTAAGGAACCCTAAAAATCGAGAAAGGATAGAACATAGGTGCATTAATTTGATAGCGCGTTGACACTAAATTGAGCCGGCTCCAACACAGAGCTCCCGCAATCTCGAAATCTAAATAACACACCGTAAAAGTCATTACAACGTATAATAAGTTAGCGGTAGCTAAAATATTCGCAGACCTATTACAATGACAGTTATCGTCGCCGGTAGCTAGCGGCGTGCGCGTGTAGGCTGTTTGCATAAGAACTATAACAGACTTGCGACATTATCTTGCCAAATTGACAACAGCTATGTTATTACATTTATTATATATTGTCACGTGTATTTATCGCGTGTTACCTTATTATTTATTATTCCCGACGTTTCGAATGCGTTACAGCAATCGTGGTCACAGGCTGACTGGAGTACTTGGAGCTACCGTCAAGAAATGGTGGCAGCTGCAGAAACTACCCTCACTCGGTCTTCAGAATTAGAAATGGTCGTATTCATAGTCCGACACACTACACTAACCGTATCTACGCACTGAGATGATACTTCGCGACGCGCCTCACCAATTATTTAATTTAATTATTTAATTTCCACGACGAAGAGAGTCTAAAACCGAAAAATTGAAAAATTTGGATACTTTTTGATCTCGATAGCCTCGCGAATGTTTCTCTTGTAGAAATGGCGCTCATTCGAAAGTACCTTAGGATCGTGAAGTTCAATCCAGTGATTAGGTCCAGAATCTACTAGGTGCTCCGCTATCGCTGATTTGGTGACCTGACGATTCTTCACTGCCACTATGTTACACTATGTTATTTAAAAATACATCCATACCGTAATCTTTCGTCTTTCTTGTTGATCTACCATTATTTGTGTCGTAATGTATCTGGCTTGAGAATAAATCCCTCAATCTCCTCCTGCGGATGTCTTAAAGCTGATTAAGGGATTTCACCAGGGTATGGGCAACAGCATCCAGTTAAACACTCAACACCGATACTGCAGTCACCAATCTGCCTGCCAAGCGTGGTGATTAGGGTAATTCCCCCATTATATTCTATGGGGAGGTTTCGTCTAGCAGTGGACGTCTAAAGGCTTTCGATGATGTCTACAAAACAAAAAAATTTGACGACCTCCATGGCGCGGCGGGTGAATAGCCAGCTGAGACGCAAGAGGTGCGGGTTCGATTACGCTGCGGGATAAATGTATGATCTGTAAGTATTTGTTCCGGGTCTGGGTATTGTGGTACCATGGTACTTGTAGTTCTTGATACCCACAACACAGGGAATCCTTGTAAGGGATCAGGACTGTGTATTTTATTTGACTGTTGGGTGTTATGTTGTGACGTGTGTGCTTAATCTGATAACTGTTGATGTAATGTTCTTAATTTATCGTAAAGGTTCCGCTTATGGTGTTTTCTGTGTACTTATACCGAAAGCTTTTTTAGCTTCTAATGTAGAGTTTCAAATAAGGAGTACAGATACGAGTAAGTATATTTTGTATGATCATGGTGTGTCGCGCTACAAATGTCGCCTATGCATGGGGACCCTAATCCCACGTTCAGATTGTATTATTTATTGGGCAGGTAGTTTGGCCGGCCGCCAGTAGATAGCAGCAAGATTTTTAAACCCGCACTGTTGTGTTTCATAACGCCATAATTTTTAAAACATGAATCACAAAAAATGTTGAAAATAAATGTGCATACTGCAGAATAATTTTTGTTTACTTTTTCTTTTGTCTGGAAGAACTACTTTGTTTTTTATTTCAACTATTAAGTTTCTCAAAATTGTTATACATTTTATACTAAAAACGATTTGATACTAAGCAATAGGTGCTAGGTAACAAGCTAGCCAACAAAGGCCCAATTCTCGTAATAAAAATTAGTCAAAATAAAGTTGTATCACGTTCCGATCTAGTGTCGATGTCTTAATTGTCAGAAATGGTATTCATGTAATGTGACTTAAAATAATGACTAGTAATATGATTATATTAAAATGTGATCGGAACATGAACGATTCAAAGTTGTTTCGATAATTTTAGCTTAAATAGAGTCTCTTTTTACTCTTTCTAATAATATATATCCTTCTTTAATAGTAGTCACCGTGAATCAAAAATAGACTAAATTGTTATTACGAGGGAGCAGAATACCAACTTTCTGTCAATTCACAATTCAGTCTCGATTCGGTCAACGTTCAGTGTAGTTTTAAAATAATAAATCTTTAACTTCAGGTTATACAAACCTGTTTTTTGTCGTCTTCATTCCTCTTTTACCCTAAATATATTTAAAAAAAACAGTCGGAATTTTTCTTGCAAGTAACCTAAGCTACAGCTACATTTAATATTAGTTGTGTTCGTTGTGTTAACTGTACTCTACGTGCAAGCGACTATAAAATATCTGTTTACAAGCCTTCAGCACCTGAAATGTAAAAGTTAACTGAGCTCGCCCCATTACCTCGCTTACAATGTTATTTGTGCGCTGCTGGTTGGAATTGTGCGAGAGTGAATAATTATATTGAGTATTTTATTTACAATGCATTTATCTAGTCCAGATTTTGATGGCACTATTTATACTTGCGGTAAAATTATTTGAGATCATTATCATCAGCTTATTAATGTGCCCACTATTGAACATCAGGCTTACTGACGCCTAGGAGAGTGACTGGCTGAAATTACAACGTTGAGACAACGCGATTATTTTCTGGAAATTTTGGTGCACTTGTTTCATCACGATGTTTGCTTTTATAAATTAAAAAGTCATGGCTTTTAGTGGACAATCACATTTTGTTCACGCTACTGGGACTTATGTCTCAACTTCAGTCAAAGAGCATACAGCGCCTTTTTAACCAAGTATAATAATGCGTTTAGGATGCTTTTTGAGCTACAGCGCTTCTGCAGCGCATCAGGTATGTTCGCGGAGGCACACACTGACGGCTTCCACACCATCATGCGCAAGAGAGTCGTCAACTTGATGCGGAGGGTGTGCCAGCACCAACAGTCTCCTGACCACAGTGCCACAGCTGGTGGATGGTCCAATCCTCAGCCACTACACCAAGAAGCATCATATGGTGCCAGCCAGATCAATGCACTGCGCCAAGTAGTTTTGAATTTTGTGTGTGTTACATACATATTAAGCTTACTAAAAGAATTTGGTGGAAATAAAAAACCTAAATATTATTTTAAAAAATTGTCTGAAATTAAAAATCAGAGTATAGTAAAAAATAACTTTCTCTCTCATCTCTGCATGAAGCCATCCAGTTCAGACAACAAGCCTACAAGGGCCAATAAAGACACGGGAGGGCGAGTTAAGCCAGTCATCTTGTTTTTGTAAACATCCCCAACCTGGCTACGGAGCTACGCCGTAGCAGGGGCTGGCTACGACCTTGCGAGTAGCCAACTTTGGAATCACGGAAATCAAAATAACCAGCATCATGTGTAGCTAAGAATCACCTACAAATGCTAGGAAACATTGTGATAGAAACCTGTGTATTTAACATATTAATTTAAAATCGCCGTGTTGTTGTGTGTCCAGCCTAAGAATAGACCCCTCCTTCTCCTCCCGTGGATGTAGTAAAAGCCTTATTAAGGGATCACACCAGAAGATGGGCAGCAGCATCCACTAAGCGTGGTGATTATGGCGATTGCCCCCCCCTCCCCACATTGCATTCTATGGGAGAGGCTTCGTCCAACAGTGGACGTCTAAAGGCTGTTAACAATAATATAATATAATAATAATAAATATTTTAATAATAAACTTTACTTTATGTTGAAGAATTTGAAATCCACCTATCCACCCAAACACACAACCTCTCTTTTATTTCTAAATATGAGCCTTCATATTTTAATCGAATGGCTCAAATTCGTATCAGCCGAAATATTGATCAATAGTATCTTACCTTACCTACATTGATAGTCCTGACCCCAAACCTTCCCAAAAAGGAATTAAGTACGAGTACCAATCAAAGTAACATACCTTAGAAGAAAAAACCGCGATAAAACATTACTCAATTAATTTGCCATAGACTTACAAATTAAGTCCCAATAAACGTCCCAGTATTTTTCAATTTCACAAACCATGTACACAGTAAATCATAATCTCCGGCACAAAAGCGCAGAGTACCGGTCATTGCATTATTTTTCCGTCGTTAATTATTTCCAGTTAACAAGGTGTTGTCTCTGCGCTTATTTATTACTCTGCGCGGTGAACGTTAAGGCTTGTGTTCTACTAGAAGAAACAAGCCAGAATAGGCGCTGATATTTTTTTGACAACTGTACAAAATTTGTTCTACGATTGTGCAACCCACAGTACAGAGGTACTCTTTTGGGAAAATTGCTTATATCTATGTATGTATGTTGTGAAATTTGGTTGTGCAGCTAAATTACACAAGTATCCTAAATCATTCATATTTTTAACCGACTTCACAAAAAGGAGGAGGTTCTCAATTCAGATGTTTTTTTTTTGTTTTTATATTTGTTACCTCATATCTCTGGCGTTTATGAACCGATTTGAAAAAATATTTTTTAATTTTTATAGATATACTTCCAGATCGGTCCCATTTTTTTTTAAATCCAGTTCTGATGATGGAATCCATGAGGAATTGAGGGAACTCCTCAAATATTGTAGGCATACATTATTATTATATGGCGATTTTGATATTTTCAGCAACAAACCAAGCATTTGCATTCAGAAAGTATCATAATCCTTTCACCACTATGGTTCTTTCATCATTTTTTTATCTTCCAAATATTTAGTCGAATACAATGGCGGAAGTCGGTTTTTGAAATGAAAAGTTATCTTTGCAACATTTACAAAATCGCACCTAGTGTTTGAAGTCTATACAGATAAATGTTTAATGACCTCGTTAAAACAAAGCCACTTTTGTAAAAACCTTCATATTCCTGACATTTGAATGCCGTAAGTGGGCAGTGCATTAATGAATAGCAGCATAATAATTACCAGTTTACACCCACTTCATATCTTAAATAGTAACGATATTGATACAATTCGTTTAAGTAATTTGACTAATTTATTTTATTTAGATAAAGGTCAGAGTCGAAAATTAAAGACACTATAATCTGAGAAACAGACGTACCTAAATGTAGCTCATTTATGGACAAGATGTCTCAAATCTATTCTTGTAATTTTAATGAATGAATAAAATTTAAATAAAATTTACTAGATTTTGACTTACAAAATAATAAATTAAACGAAACAAGCCATTTCTCTGAAGAGCACAAAAGCATCTACTACTGCGACACGGTTTTTTAAGTCACCATATTTAAATTCTTGCTTATCTGGTTCAATATTTGACGAACTCTGTGGCGCAGCAGGTGAGTAGCCGGCTGAGATGCGAGAAGTTGCGAGTTCGATTCCCGCTACGGGACAAATGTTTGTATGATCTGCAAATTTTTGTTCCGGGTCTGGTTGTTATGGTACCATGGAACTCGTAATTCCTGATACCTCCGACACAGGGAAGCCTAGTGTGGGATCAAGACTACGCATGTGACTGTTTTAAAAAAAATGTGGTCCTAAAAAGAACCAATCACAGGTCATCATCATGTTTCTACATTGACCTAAATGCTACCCATGTCAGTTTCCTCGTTATGTTTCTCTCGCCGTTTTAACACGTGTTAGTTATTATCTTTATCTTAGCTTAGCTTATCTTATCTTATCTTTTCACACAAATTTACAAACGCATAGAAGCTATGCCATGCTAAGCGAAAACAGTTATCACACCTCGCTAGTGTCCCCAACCCTTTATGCAATGTTTTACACCGAGGCTCGTTAGTCAGGGCACCTAGCAAAAGAATTAACGGTGTATTTTGACACTTATTACTTACAGCATAAAGGCTTTTTATTTCAGCAAGATTTATGGCCGCTCTGCGGCGTGTCTTCGCAAGGATAATTAATGCGTTTTAACTGCATTCTGTTAAAACGATAAAATAAGACAATTAAATTGGAAATAAGTTTATTAATTATTCTTATGGCATTTTTAGTCTCAATCAATACATACGAGTAAGTTCACAACTATGCATTTTTTCTTTCTTTCTTCGTGTTACTGGTTATTTCTGGTCACCCTACGTTAGGTCCTACTTCCAGTACCTACCTTATTAACCGACTTCACAAAAAGGAGGAGGTTCTCAATTCGGTTGTATCCTTTTATTTATAAGGAATAAAAAATTCAAAAAGACTGAAGCACTGCTTGAGAGGCACTGAGACGTGATCGCTAACTATTGGCTTTATAGATTAGCTCAAAGTCACGCAGCAGGCTATAGAGAGAGCTATGCTAGGGGTTTCACTACGTGATAGAATCCAAAACGAGGAAATCTGTAGAAGAAACAAGATCACCAACATAGCTCTCAGAATTAGCAAGTTGAAGTGGCAATGGGCACTCGCAGAACACAACCGCTGAGGAATAAAGGACCAATGACATTATAAACGTTGCAAGAAGTCGGTGAATGGAGGTGGCTCAAGACCGTTCGTCGTGGCATTCTAGTGGGAAGACTCATGTCCAGTCCAGCAGCGGACTTCTAGAGGCTGATGATGATGTTGATGAAAAATAAAATGAGTGATTTGGTCATAATTACATTGAAACGTCATCAAATACTTATAGGTATTTCTAATTACCAAATTGACTATTTTCAAAGCCAAAATACATAGATACGACTGCTACTTACATTCCACATTTCTAAAACATCAATACACCGTGTTGTAGGGAGATAATGTACAATGAATAAAATAAAAATAAAGGCGAGGGCGTGTATCGGAAACGGTCGACATATTGCAGTTAAAGGGAGCAATATATTGCTAGGTGAGTCAGGTGATCCGCCCCGCACTTAACTGTTGGGTTCTAGATAAATATTTAGAAATAAAAGGAAACACATTTAAAAGGACGGTTTACCCTTGAGACAAAGCTGTAAGTTTGAGTCATGGATAATCTCATGAAGATCTTCGTTAACATAACATAGCTTATCATAACTAACACCCAACAGTCACACACATAGTGCTGGATTCCCTGTGTCATGGGTATCTGGAACTGCGACCCACTACACCTAGACCTGGGACTAATATTTCCAGATCAGATCAACTGGAATATGTCTATGGCTGGACAAACAATATACCTACCACAAATGTCATGAAGAAACGTCATGCACTGTCGTTACACCATCTGTTCCAATCTCGGTCTATTGTATGTGATTATTGATTTTGAAAATCATTGATTGTGGCACCTCCCTGTCATCTATAATCATTTCCTTAGTAAGATAGACTAATGAACAGTTTTTTATTTTTTTTATTTGCATACTGTCTATCTTTATTTATATAAATGTTATGCATAGTAATATTCATTATAAATTTATACATTAGATTTAGATTATTTTATATCTCAGGCATTAATAGTACCTACTTAATATTAGTATTTTTACAATTTTTTTTTGATAAACAATCACTATTCCTTTTCTGTGCACTACCGACACATCTTTTTACAGCAATACAGTGAAAGTTATCTAGAACAGAATGCTTTTTAGCATTAAGCTCGCCTTTTTACTTTTTTTAAGTGAAATAAAGAATTTTCTATCTATTGATAGCATTGAGATTAATCAACCATAATATTGCTTTAAAACCCGACACGTATCAGCTAGCCTCACGATATAGAGCCTACCGGAAAAGTGTCTCTTTGTAGGTAGTGATAATTTTTTCAGGACAATCTCTAGCTACTTTTAAGAAAATATTACTTCTACCACAATATAAGAAACAGGCATAATAGAGAAAATAAATGAAGAAAGACTCTTTCACTCTCACTACCTTTGAGGTTGTCTTGGGCAGGAAGAACCTCTAAACAATGAAATGTAGAAGAATATAGAAGAATCGAATAACAGCAGCAGTTCTTGTATAATAATCACTTAACAAGGCAGCCCTACGGCGTCGTACGAAATAGACACCTTACCAACTTTCTTATCCAGCCTTCAAAGACGCTTCCTGTCTTAGCTCGTAGATCACCAAGAAGCACTTTTTTAAAATTTCATCGCAATGCACACAAGGGTGAAAGTGTACGCAGTGAGTCAGGTACTTTAGATTAAGCGTCTAGACTGCCGGTGTGTCGCTGCCTTTATTTATTGCAGTCAAAACATGTGTTTTCAATTTAGATACAGGAATTTCGAATCGTATTGTTTTTGAATCACTTTCTTTGTTCCGCTGTGAATCAGTAGTACTACATTAGTACAAATATGATACAACCTTGTATTTATAGTACTAACAGTACTACTGGTGACCCTTTATGGCACTTATCAAGACTATAAAAACTATTTATTGTTATAGAAATAGAATAGAAAAAGATTTATTTGCAACAACAACACAGATTTAACAAATTAAATTAAAAAATAAGACAGTGTAAAACTAAAAATAAAAATAAATTAAAAGGCATTGCTGTTACAAAAAGGCCCTAACTCAGCATATGCAGGTCGTAAACAACCTACGCTGGTCTTCCGTTAGAGCCTCTTTCAAAACAAAAGAACACTACAGCAAGAACAATACAGTTGTTAATACTGGCCACTTGTAATATAATTTGAAGTACCTCCTTCGAGTGGCGATCAAAGAAGTTCTGTAGTGTAAATGCTCTAAGCTGTAGTGAGAACATAAACATATGTCTGTCAACAGATTTTAACTTACAACCATTCCAATAAGAAATTAGGTTGGCTTCCACTAAGCTATCACCTGTCCCTACAATATTTGCCTCAAAAGACATTGAAAAAGACTTTACTTTTCCTGAAAGAAAATCACAATACCAGAGTGTGATCCCAATGTTGAGAAAGAAAGAGGTTACTCGACACCTTTCGAGTTTCGAATGTAATAGCACTCTGGGCGGGCGGGACCGGAAGCACGGCCATTTCCGCCCAGCACCTGTCGCCGCGACGACTTCCGGCCGAAGCCTTGACCGCTCGGTATTGCTTTATCGACTGTCTCAATTTATGTGCAGACATTCTGTTGGAACCGATTTCGGTAGAAACCTGTGTTAACAATGTCTTTGTTGGTCAGCTTTAGATGTTTCCTAGTTTACCAAAGATTTTAAAGTGAAAAATATCCAAAATCGATACTGAGCTACCTCAGATGAGTTAATGAGCTAGGTTTTTGAGTTATGTTGATCGTTTTTGTGAGAATCAAAAAGGTAAATTTGGAAATTTCAAGAATTAGTCAATCACTTTAAAGATCATCATCATCATCACCTCCATTGCTGGACGAGGCTTCCTCCATTGAATACAATGGGTGCATTTGCCATAATTACCACGCTTGGCAGGCGGATTGAATGTGATTTTTTTTTTTGTTTTTTTTGGTATTTGTTTTTTTTTTGTTTTTTTTTTTTTTTTTTTTTTAATGATAAATGAATTTATTGTTGATAGATCTAGGTAGTAACATTTCATTGGTGTTAAAATCATGTTTTGTATCTCTAGTCTCTGCCATGCCAGGCCTCCAACATTCGTATATTTAAACAAAAAATAAAAAATTTAAAACAATGCACATAATAAATTTCATTATATGTCAAATAATATATCTTGTTATCACAAATTATTCTCAATTGTAAAATATCCTGATATATTGTTATAAAAATACCTAAGATCAGTTTGTTTGTTATATTTGAGCTTCAAAAGCTCAAAAGGCAGTGCAGCTTACTAACATCCTTCCCAGTAACTTCGTTGCATTGTAAAGAAAAATAAAAGTTAAAATGTAAGACAGAGCTCAGGGCACACTAGGCGGCTTAATTCATGGCAGAGCCACGTTTGGAATGTGGCCAAGTTCTGTGCGCGCTACCTGTTCCTTAATTTCTGTTTATACTTTGATCTAAATCACTTTACAGACAGTTTATGAGAAAGATGGCAAAAAGTACCTACCAATAGGTTTTTTCGTATATATTATTTTTACCAAATTATCTGTAAAGTCGGTTTACTGACGATAGTTGAACGTGACAACGTCCGAACGCTGCCGAACGCAAAGGCCGATTGTGCTTCTTTGTCGCTCGTTCCGCGCTCTCGCTTGCACTTCAAGCCTTACATGGAACGCCTCAGAGCGAGGTAACGCATGAGTCATGTTTTTTCGTGCGTGCAGCCGGCTCTATCGAATTATAAGACGTTGTCACGTCAAAATAATACCTACAAACTACTTACACTCACGTTTGTAACCTCACAATGATAGGCAGAGTTAAAATGATTACTTTAAGAGAAGATTACTTTTATATATATATATATATATCTATATATATATAAATATATATATATATATATATATTATATTTATTTATTTATTGAAACATGTATGTATGTATGTTTACGTATCCATTTATTAAGCTTAGTTAGTTTTTAAGTAGTCTGTATTATCATTATCTTCATATTATTAAGTAGTATGTCTATGGTTTTATTTACATATATTTTTAGATTTCACGTTGTTTTGCACACTTTCTACCAACTTTATCATCTTCTCTCTAGCCTTAAAGGTTTGCTGTAAGAAAACTCTTTTAAGGGTTAAGCTCGCTTTTGTACATGTCTTTCTTTATACTTATTTGTATAACATTTTCTGTGTGCAATAAAGAATTATAAGAATTATAAGAGTAGGTTACCGGTAGGGTGCTTACGCTATTTTGTACGCGAACGAAGTTTGCTTCTATTTTGACTATTATTTCTCCAAACTCTATACATATACAGTTTTTTTTTTAAATTCGTTTTTTTTTATTTATGATTTGGTAACCATATCGTTTTATAAGAAACTAACGCACCACGGGTCTAGATATTAGTGTACTGATCATGTGTACAAAGTTTCATGGAGTTTGAAGAAATAATAGGCAAATTAGAAGCAAACCTCTCCTCCTCCACGACCTCTGTGACGCGGCGGGTGAAGGTTCGCCTGCGACGCAGTAGGTTGCGGGTTCGATTCCCGCCTCTGAACAAATATTTGTACGATCTGCAGATATTTGTTCAGGGTGTTCTGGTTACTTTTTTATGTATAATAAAAATATATATCTATGTAATGCATTGTATTAAGTATATCAGTTATCTAGTAGCCATAACACAAGCTCTGCTTAGCTTGGGGCTAGATAATGTTGTGTGAAATGTCCAGCATTTATTTATTTAAACTTCTTTCGCGTTCATTCGTTGCTAACAAAAGGGCGTAAGAATTATCTAAGAGCACTTACGCCCTTTTTTTAGCTACCGATGACCTCCTCTTAACTTGGAACTTCATGAGGTACAAATTACATTGTATGTAAGATAATCTATCAAATGATTAATCTACAGTTTGTCGATAGAAATTATCAACCCCTGTACCATTTTATTTGTTGTCTAACTTTTCAAAACAATATGCCCTCACAGTTTTCTCTAACCTACACAATCTTGCTGTCTTTTCATCTTGCAATAACTTAAATGCCTTTGCCTCTGTGGATCTATTGTGTAGAAAAATGCGGTGTTTTTCCATCGGGTGCCATTGTGTCCAGGTACGGGGATATTAACTCGGTCTAGACTGGACGTACCTACCGCTGACCGGGCCGTGGAGTCAATAGGTGAAAGTATTCTTTTGAACTATCTAATGTTAATGTTAATGTTAAAGAACTCCCTTTTCCGCATTCGAACTCTATGGATGGTCCATTATGCGTGAGAAACTATCTATTGGATCAAGGACTATTTTGAAAACGATGAATGGTTATAGCAGAAGAAAGGACAGGAAAGTTACGTATCAGCTTACCAAGGAATAAAAACAAATAAAAAAAAAATATTCATTGAAATCACAAGGACCATTTTGAATCGTCTTATAAATTTAAATTACTTCTGTTATAGTAGATAATAGTATAATACACATTTCATCAAAAATATCGAAACACTACCAACATTTTTTTTTTTGGCAACAGATAACCTAATAAGAGGATTATTTCCTTAAGAAAAGCCATCATTATATTTGCTAAATAATTAAGAAAGCGTATTACACTCTTGATGACTATATTAATGATAAAGCCGCGTGGGCTGATATCGCTCTTCCCCTCGACTGCTAAAATTGAAGTTTGCAATATCTGTACTTACGTATTTACATGTTTCTATTAGATTATTATTTATAAGTATAACAAGCGTAGCGTGTGCTGTCTTGCATATTTTTGCTGATGTTTATTTACTATTGACTACCTTTCTAAGGTTTTCAAGTTCTCATTTACTATGTATCAGCAACTCCTTGCTCCAAGGCACCACACAGGCGCTTCCCACCTAGTGGTAAGACGGACCATTAATGTAAGCCAAGCCGTGTTTGTTGCCTGATTCTTCTAGGCTTGGTTGCGTTGGAACGGAGTAATTTTAGTTTATAAGACGATTCAAAATGATCCTTGTGATTTCAATGAATAAAGTTCTTTTCACTTTGACTTTGACTTTGCTGGCAGTTCGTAATCTTGTACTACCTAATTGTTATAATGACAATTTAGTTTATTATAATACACTGCTCAACACGGTCTAGGGATATTTAAAAAAAAGCGAATTACTATCAATGTGTTAATTATTTATATGACATGTATATATTTAAAAGATACGTTATTTAATATTCTACCATTTTTTAATAATGGTTAAGGTACTTCGATTAAAATTTCAGGATTTTATGGAAAAAAAATGAAGCATAGACGGAAACCGTATATGAATTAACTTTTAATTTATGAGTAAAAACTGAAAAAAATAGAAAAATCATTTAATTTGTGTTTATAAACTTGAAGTTAGTAGTCTGAGAAAGCGCCCATGATGTTCATAACACATCGGCAACGATTCGGCATGCTCAGAACAAGGTTGTAATGTCTTGCTGCGGAATATTGTCCCATGTCCTTCTGAGGTGCGCAAAAAGTTGATCTTCTGTAGCCAGATTTTCAGGAACTTCCTTCAGAGCTCTTCTTTGCAGCATATCCCACGCATGCTCAATGGGATTTAGATCTGGCGATTGAGCAGGCCAGTCTAAGGCCCTAACATTGTGTGTATGTAACCAAGCTGCTACCGTTCTCGCCGTGTGTGCCCGGGCATTGTCGTGCATGAGCAGGAAATCTTGCCCCATTTGTGTTCTGTGGGGCAAGATTACGGGCCCCAGCACCTGTTGGACGTATCGTTCTGCCGTCATATTGCCCCGCACCCAAACGAGATCCGTCCGTCCTCCAAGACGAATTCCTGCCCAAACCATAATTGTTCCTCCTTGGTATGGGTGAAGTTCCTGAGGGTTCTGAAGACGGCTCCATCGTCCAGGAACTCGCCAAACACGCGTCCTTCGTGAATCTGGATGGAAGCCGAACCTGGATTCATCCGTGAACAGCACATTGGACCATTGCTCACGGCCCCAGTCCACGTGGTTCCGAACCCATTCTAATCGTCGTCCACGATTGCCTCTCCGTAAAGGTGGACACGGAGTGGTCTACGAGAGCGTAGATTGCTTTCATGCAGTCGCCTTCTTACAGTTTGGTCACTCACAAGCACTTGGTGTTCCACTAGCAGCCTTTGGACCAATTGAGTCGCCGTTGCATTTGGTTGAGCTCGAGCAGTAATTTGCAAAAATCGGTCTTGTCTGGGGGTAGTGATGCGACTTGGCCCCCGGTGCCTCTCCGCTACTTCACCTGTGGCACGATAGCGTGTCCACAATCTTGAAATTACATTTTGGTGGGTCCCTATGGCCTCAGCAACATTACGCTGAACAGACCCAGCTTCCAGCATTCCCACAGCTCGTAACATCTCCGCCCTCGTCAAATGTTGGCGTTGCATGGCTACAATACCTCAATTTTAACTTTATCTTTCGTTTAAAAATGAAAAAAAACTGTAACTAAACGTAATTCGTATTGTTTTCTAAATTTCGCACAAATGAAAATTCCCTCTCCTATACATCAAGACATTTTTAAGCCACCGAAAGAAAATAATTTTCAAAAATTTGAATTTGGAATTCGTCTGAGATAAATTACAAACAAATCGGTGTATAAAAGATTCCAATGCGGCCAGTACTTTTCGAGTTATTTAATTGAGTATGAAATATCCCTAGACCGTTTTAACTGTGTTTATAATTTTTGAATAACACATTAAACACATAAACTTGAAAAGTGTTTCGATTTTTTTGATGAGAAGTGTATTATGCTATAGTAGATAGACTCAACTGATCCAAATCAGTACCAGACGGAAGCGTCCCCAACATGCTAGCTGCATTGCCACACTGAATGGTAATACTAATGCGTTGAGCCAGATAAAAGCCAGCTCTGGGTTACGCGTCGTTTCGACCAAACGCCCTGAGAAAGTTTTCGAGACAAAATTTAAAGAGCCCCTATATCAAGACTGTCAACCCTGAAGCTCAAATTTGACGACCTCCGCGGCGCAGTCAGCGAGTAGCTGGCTGAATCGCAAGAGGTGCGGGTTCGATTCACGCATGCCGGACTGCGGTGTGTGTTTTGGTACCATGGTACTCATAATTCCTGATACCCACGGCACAGGGAATCCTAGTTTGGGATCAGAACTATGTGTGTGACTGTTAAGTGTATGAATGTATTTGAAAAAATGTAGGCTCTATGCCTAATGACTTGCATTACTTCTGCCTTTTGAGATCTCCAGCTAAATCAGGTACTGCACTGGCCAATAGGTAGGTAGAAATATTCTACACTATATGTGGCGGTCATAGGTCAGACTGTGTAAATCATCGCTCGAACGTCACACGCACCTACCCATAAGTTATGACCGCTGCGTCATGGACTATGCCGAATATATAGGAACAGGTGAACGTAAATAAATTATACTCAAAACCAGACACGTGCATGATCTAGAAGGGATCAAGGGTCACCTTTCAGGAAAATAAAATTTCTTGAGCAGTCAAGAACTATCTCAAAAAATGAAGACCATTCACAAACAATCTCTCGAAGGGCCAACGATATTTTGAAGAAAGTCGGTGGATGGAGGTGGCTCAAGACTGTTTGTTGTGGCAGTCTCTGGGGGCTATGTCCTGGACTTCTTAGGTCAGATGATGATTCATAAAAAAATATAACAAAACAAAACCTTTTGTTATTCAAAACTTTGACAAAGAAAATTGTTCGCCTTACAAAAATAAAGTATGTAGACTCTAAATTGAAAGGCTATTGAAATTATCTAAGGGCAAAGTTGGCTTTACCTCGAAGGTGGATTTAATTGTCCGCCTGTAATGGCATCTTAACTTTGCTACCATTCAGCCATTCTGTCTGCCGATAGTGGGTGCTTTTCCATTACATCCGACACAAATCGTAGCTTATTACGCTTATTACTACCTATATAGTATTGGAATGGAACTAATGTATTTTTAAGAGTTTATGTAAAATTTGTTTTTGAACTAGAGAGTAGAGCGTTTTAGGATTTCGTACCTCAAAAGGTACCAAAGGAACCGTTAAACGATCACTCATGTGACCATTTCTCACTGTTGATCACTCAAAAAAGTTGAAATTTGGTGTAATCATGCGCGTATTTAGTAAATTAATTAATTAATTTTGGGGGACAAACTAAAATTAAAAAAAAAAACTTTTGCCAAATGCTTTATGTGACATACAAACATTTTGCTTGGTTTAAAATAAAAGAAATTATGCAAAAATTGATCACCCCTCCTCTCCTCCCTATCTCTGAAACTAGTATAACAGAGCCAAAATAAAAAAAATAGAATATGGGCGCCTTACTCTTAGTTTACAGGGAAAGCTAAATAAAAATTCTAAGGGCCTTATTCATAATCATTTTTTAAACCTGTTTTAGTTAAAATAGCTTTTGTCTTGTTCTCTCTGTAAAATGTCATACGTCAAAACAAGACAAAATCTATTTTAGCTAAAATAGGTTTCAAAAATGATTATGAGGGGGTAGGTCTTTAAATTCCTACGGGAAATGTAAATTATTCGTAAAGAGAACCCCTCTTATTCATAATCCTTTTCTATCCTTTGATAGCTAAAATAGCTGTTGTCTCGTTTTGACGTATGTCATTTTACATCAGAGAGAATAAAACAAAAGCTATTTTAACTAAAATAAGTTTGATTATCAATACGGGAGATGTTTAATTATAAAATATGTTGATTGCGTCCTACTATAAACATTCTGAATACCCTGAGACAATCGTAATAAAAGTAGCGGCAATTTTCCATGTATTTCAAAGAAACAAAAAAGTACATTTTGTAATTTAAAAAATTAACCGGGGACAGTGGAAAACACGCCTGCCCGGTAGAATCGTGCGAGCGACGGAGGCTAATAAAGTCGTCTCAACGTTACTTTGCGCTAATCCCGCGCTCAACCGCGTTGTACCCACACCTTAATCTCATGGTGCAAGGTACAAAATTCATGCTGAAAGTGTTACACTGTGCATTTTGAGTGAAGTTGTGGAAAATTCGTCTGCCCAGTGTAATATAGTGCGAGCGACAGGAGGCTAATAAAGTTGTCTCAACGTTTCTTTGCGCTAATCCCACGCTCAGCCGTGGTATAAAATAACATTACATAAATACCCAACAGTCACATACATAGTCCTGATCCCACACTAGGATTGTCTGTGTCATGGGTTTCAGGAACTACGAGTACCATGGTACCACACAATGGTCATGGTAAAAGTGTGGATATACACTTTTAATCTAACGGTGCAAGACAAACTTCATTCTGATGAAAGTCTCAGTATACAACAATGCATGCACAACAAGACACGCGTCTGACCAGTATCAACGTACGAGCAACGGAGGCTAATAAAGTCGTACAATATAAAATAGACGAACAAATATATAGTAACAATTCCGCTCCTCTCCAACAAAAACTCTGAAAGAATTCGACACGTGTTTCGCCTCTCAACGAAGCATCCTCAGGAAACAGTAGGCTCACTGCGTGCTAGAACGAAAAAGACATTTCCGCAAAGTCACGCTTGAATCAATTAATTATAATAAAGTCGTCTCAAATTACGATATAGATAGATAATGGGGATAGTGTTATTAGCAATATCACGGCTATGTTAGTTCTTTATGATTAAACTATGTACTCTGAGAATAGTTCACTAATCAACACCGACCCTTCTACTCCTGCTAACCGAAGCTTGCTACAACGTAGACTCTACATTATCTCATCATCATCATCAGCAGCCTTTAGACGACCACTGTTGAACGAGGCCTCCCCCTTAGAATGCAATGGGGGAATTTACTATAATCACCACGCTTGGCAGGCGGATTGGTGATTGCCAGTATTTGGTGTTGAGTACTCGGGTGGATGCTGTTTCCTTAGTCGGCTTTTACGATATCCATGGGAGGAGACTTAGGGGTCTATTCTTAAGCCAGACACGCCACGGCCACTAGACACGCTATGGCCGCACAATTTATACATATATAACTCTGTAAGTTCCATGCTAAATATACGGTTTGTTTCTCTACGGTTAAATTACCAATCCACATCAACCCCTCATCGTAGAAGATTTTGATACTCTTGTTGATCGTGATTTTTAACTTCAAGCCATTATCAGACCTTTTTACATCAACCTATTGGTACAAGTAGCGGCACGAAACTCGTGCGCTGACCGTTATTGCGCAGAAGTCAATTCAAATGTAGGGTAAATGTAAGGTATCTTGGGCGGGATTTCTATCTCTATCTATCTTATACTAATTGTATTGCTTGCGCGACAGTAAACATGCGCAACTATCCCCTCCACGTTTCCTTCAGCGCTAGACTTACGTGCCGCTACTTATACTGAGTATGCTTATGGCTTGTACCACACACAAATCTAGGGCTCGGCCAGACGAACGGTTTAAACTAATCTCATCGCACTTGAGTACGTTTATGGGATCATGGAGAGAGGCCACTTAGGCACCTATTGTGGAGACCAGATCAGGTGAAGACTGTAACTCTATTGCTTTCAGTAAACTTGGTACTTTTGTATGTTGAAACCTCAACTCGCTCACTGAACCTATTTTAATATTTTATTATTACCTATGCCACTAAATTAATTGAAATCTTGTTCTCTTCTCCTATACAATACAATAAAATTTTAATATCTTATAGGCAACACGGAAGGTACTTCCACTAAGAGCGTAAAACGAGACGGCCAATTGAAGAATGGCACACTGCATCTTGGAGCTACTTATTCAAATCCTCATCAATACCCTCTGAATTGAATCTAATCAATAGATCCCAATCAATCACGTTATTATCATGACGTATTACCGAAGGTATGGGGGGGATATCATTCGTCAGGATTACGGACTTACCTATTGTACCTTGATGCGGTAGGTTTTGTGGGTTTTAGAAAAGGACGGAAGAAGATTGATGGCTGGAAATGAAAATGGGTTTGGTTTTATCTTTATTCGATACTAGCAGTGTTTTCAGATTATTATCTTAAAATAAAGTGCATCACACACGCAGCAGACGTGGTAATATTGATATGCGTATAAAACTTATCGCATCTGAAGGTACCACACACGTAGCACATACGAATACACTCGAGAGCAATGAATCCGGGTCACTTAAAGAATGTTAAAATCTCGGAAACTAAAAATGATAGATTAATGCAATAAATTGTATTTAATAGACAATGTAATACTCCTTAAATGAAGGTAAAAAAAAATATGAGTCACCATACATTTTATTAACACAAAATTACATAAAGAAAAAAACTGCTGATCTCTCCTTAAAACAAAAATAGGAAACATGAAATTTTTGAACTTTATTACGATTTTCTTGAATTTTAATACTTCGTATTGCCTCCTCGTGCTTTTTTAATTTAATTTTAATTTTTTTTTTTTATTATTTAATTTTAATTTTAAATTTTAAATTTTAATTTTAATTTTTTTTTAACTTAATTTCGTAGTTCCATCTTCGAAAGTGGCCCTTTTTCAAATTTGTTTTTTTTAGATATAACTTTACAATAACTAAGAAGTTTTAATACCTTCATTTAAGGAGTATTACATTGTCTATTAAATACAATTTATTGCATTAACCTAGCATTTTTAGTTTCCGAGATTTTTAGGATTCTTTAAGTGACCCGGATTCATTGCTC
Source organism: Epirrita christyi (assembly GCA_951392215.1). Taxonomy (NCBI): domain Eukaryota; kingdom Metazoa; phylum Arthropoda; class Insecta; order Lepidoptera; family Geometridae; genus Epirrita; species Epirrita christyi. Next base: position 15,899,525 of record OX595841.1, on the reverse strand, counting down.
TCGAGTGTACATGAAAATGATACATTCTTGCGGAAAATTGTATTTCAATTTGTATACACAGATGTAATCTGTCCATCTTTTGATATTATGTCGGTGCCTACAGATGCTTGACGGTAAAATGTAAGTGATCTGCTACGTATGTGTTGCTCCTTGAGTTTAGTATAGAGAGCGATATGGACAGATACGCGCTCAGATACAGATATCTTACCGCATCTGCTACGTGTGTGACACACTTTAATGATTTCATTAAATATACATAGACAACGAGCAAAATTAAAATTCTTTCATTAATAAGACCGTATATTTTGTTAGTAGTAGAAAATAAATAAATAAATAATAGAACTTATTGTGAAAGAGTTCGTCCGGGGAAGTACTACCACCGTACCTATTTCTGCCGCCAAGCAGTAGTGTTCGCATTGGTGTGTTTCGGTTTGAAGGGTACGGGTGCCGGTGAAATTACAGGCACATGAGACTTCATCTTTATGCCTCAGGGTCGGCAGCGCGCGTGTGATGCCTCTGGTGTTACAGGCGTTCATAGGCTACGGTAACTGCTGCTACTTGCTGGTGGGCCGTAAGCTTGTCTGCTTGCCAAGAAGCATAAATAAAATATATATAAATAAGAACAGCGGGAATAGTCCTCACTAATAAACATAACGACTTATTGAATCAAGTAGCCAAGTAGATTTTGATTAACGTAACTTAGGTTCTGCTCTACATAGAGTATCTTAAAGTTTTCTAAGCTATGTCATACTTTATAGCATAGAATTTTTACAAAAACCTATCCAAAATGCGCATAAACCATTAGTTCTACATAGCCTCACGAACTTAAGAGTAGGTTACCGGTAAGGCGCTTACGCCTTTTTGTACGCGTACAAAGTTTATTTCTGTTTAATTATATTCCAATATGAGTGCTGCGTTCGTTTTTTAAAAATTACTTTTTTTAATTTATGATTTAGTAACCATAATAATTGTATAAGAAACTAACGCACCACTGGTCTAGATATTAGTAAACAAGGTGTTTTTTTGAAATGGGACAGTATGGGGAAATCCGAATCCATAAGAGATATGGGAAAACTGTCTTTTGAACCATTTGCTAATTTTGTATGAAAACGATTTTGGCATAGTTATTTTTTTGGTCAAGCGTGAGTTCTCCATAAAAATGAGTTGTTTTGATAAAAAAAAATTATTGCTTATCGACTCAGTTTCAAGTAAGGATTGTTTCATTGTATCGGAAGAAAAAAATCTGAGCTGCAGAAGTTAGTCAAATTTAATAAAATGTTTTCTCATACAAAAACACCCTGTATATACTGATCATGTGTACAAAGTTCCATGTAGTTTGAAGAAATAATAGCCAAATTAGAAGCAAATTTAATCCACGTGCAAAAGGGCGTAAATGCCTTTTTGTTAGCTAACCGGTGACCTCCTCTTAAATGTTAACATTTTACGTTCTTTTAGCAGAGCGACGACGTTTGCACAAAATATCTGTATGTAAAGCAGAAAAGCAATCCACTTATACCGTCGCTTACCTGCACGATGCTCGTCCGTTACTTTGCTACCCCCTCAAGATGCACAGAGAAATCTGTAGAGTATCAAAGATAACTGAAAATATTTATTGATAGAGTATTCAGGAGTTGTAGTGTGTAAGAATATACCCCTCCGTCTCTTCCCGTGGAGATCGTAAACGCTGACTTAGGGATTACATCAGAGGATGGGCAGCAGCATCCACCTGAGTACTTAACATCAATACTGCGATCACCAATCCGCCTGCCAAGCGTGGCCATTATGGCAATTGGCCCCCCATTACATTTTATGGGGGAGGCCTCCTGTTGTATTGTTTAGTATCTTCTTACTTACTACTGTCTATTGCTTGGGATTTTTGTAACTAACCTACAATTATAATTTTTGTATTACTAATAATAATTGTTGGAGGTAAACTGGTCTGAAATCAATTATTATTATAATCGGATAAGACTTATATAGGTGTTCAAGATTTTTAAAATAGTTAAACAGAAAAAAATTAATGAAAGTAATTTATCCAAAAAATTCGTAGAAATGATGATTCAAAATGATCCTTGTGATTTCAATTAATACAAAACTTTTGAATTTGAATCCAGTATCTCGGGACTTCGTTCACATTTTTGGCCCTGAAATTTTTTACTTAACTATGAATTCCAACAACTGGTGAACATAAATCATTCACAAAATTTGTCTTTGTAAAAATTAATTAGTTTAACTGACTCTACATTAACCATTATAAGATTTTGATGCATATGCCATCAACTCTATACATTCCTGTCTGCAGACAATTTGCCGAGGACTTACCTCTTCATAAAGGGGGGTTGGAATTTTTCTTTATTGTCCGGATTATTGAGCGTCCTTGAAAGGTTTACGCGATCTCGAGATGACGCGATCTTTTACGATATCAGGCGACAGTTTACCTTTATACTTAGCTAGGTACTTTAGATGTTATTAAGTTATGAAGGGCTATGGGCTTTTAATGTATTAGTGATGGGGCTTTTACCTCTTACCTCACTTACGTAGACAATTGATACCAAAAAGACCTCAATTCGTTAAATGAAAGTAAAGAATATTATGTATTGTGTCGTGTTACCCAACAGAAAAATGCATTTTGTATGTTTTACAAAAATAATAGAATTTCTTGTATTACATGACTTTTTTTGAATTTGAAATTCACAGGTTACGTCCACCTAGGACGCACCCTACTGACTATTACTTACAGTCTCATCATCATCATCATCATCATCAGCCGTTACACGTCCACTGTTGGACACTCTCCCAACAGAGAGAATACAATGGGGGATTTGCCATAATCACCACACTTAGCAGGCGGATAATTGATCGCAGTTTGGTGTTAAGTACTCAGGTGGATGCTGCTGATGCGCATCCCCTGGAGAAATCTCTTAGTAAGGCTTTTACTACATCCACGAGAGAAGGAGGAGTCTTTTATTAGACCGGACACACCACGGCACGCTTACCATTACACTTAACTAGATAACATTATTTATAAACAAATTGCTACAGGCCTACTTGTAGGTCCAAAACTCTTATTTGAAATACATTCAAGTCACAATATAATCTCGTGTCAGTCGCACTATCACGTAGTAACTGTAACGAGATTATATTGTGACTTAAATATTTATAAAATAAGAGAACTGGGCCTCTATGCAGTTGAATAATAATGTAATTTTTTGTAATGTTATCTTGCACTTTATAAATTATCACCTAGATTTCCCTACCTTGCAGTTTCTGAAAGAAACTTTGACTACTGAACCCTAAAACTAAGTTATTACAGAAACAGATCTCAATTGAGATAAAGTATAAACCTCGGGTTCACGTGGCTCTTTATTAGTAGAGTACGGGAGGGGAACGTCTGCTCCTCAATCGCAATCTCATATCGAGCAATATTTGAAATACGACGAGGATATTGTCGATTTGCATATCGATAGGTAATTTGTTGAAATGGTTTTCGAAATGGTCATGATTTCTTCATCTTCTCTCGTGACTGGTTCTTTCTTGGTCACTTTGCCTGAGGTATGATCATGATAAGCATGTGCCTTTTGAAAACAGACGGATAAGGGTGCTTAGTTGAGACCATTTTTCGTCGGAAGTCAAAAAAAATATTTTTATTTAGAAAAGCCGTCGTATACATTGATTAATTAAGTTCAAGGTCTTTAGTATAGAATCGTGGATCTAGCCTTCCTCTAGATTCTAGAACATTTTGATAATCGTTTTCAGCTTTTTCGTAGTCAAGTTTAAGTGTTTTAACTTTTATTTTTTAACATAACTTATTCTTAGTGGGTTGGTAAATATTAATATGATTCATTTTTGGAATATACTCATAAAGCCCGTTTATTTCATACTAAACTCATTATATTTATATTTATTATATTTTTTGCGATGTTGGAAAACCGCTTTTAATTTCCACCATATTGAATTTAGTGTGACTTCATTATAATCTCTGGCTCTTATGCCGAGACTACCACAGCTCGGAACCTCAATTTAGTCCAATTCTATACTTTGGATAAAATGTTTTATGTAAAACTTAACTTCAAGAATTTAATTTCAATCTAAAGCACAGAAGAACAATAATGGCAGAGGTCACAATACAACCTATTCACACAACAAATAAATTATCATTAAAGCGCCCCGCGCTGATGCACTTTGCCACGGAGACCGGAGATACGGATAAGATAAGAACCAAGCTAATAAATACAACAACAGATAACTGTCTTACCTTGGTCTTTACATCACTAGCATATTTGAAAAAGTCAAGCTTTTATTAGCGACTGCAAATTGTAAACTCATCGCTGAAAAAATGTCTTATAACTACTTAGGTACTAAACCATCGAAAGACGAGGACTAAAAACTATTTTATTTTTTTCGTGATCAGGAGTGCGATTTTTGAAAGTCATTTTAGTGACTAAATGCCAGTACGACCTCTGTGGCGCGGCGGGCGAAGGTTCGCCTGCGACGCAGGAGGTTGCGGGTTCGATCCCCGCCTCGGAACAAATATTTGTGCGATCTGCAGATAATTGTTCCGGGTGTTCTGGGTATTTTCTATGTATAATAAAAATATCTATCTATGTAATGTTATTATATTACGTATATCAGTTATCTAGTTGTCATAACACAAGCTCTGCTTAGCTTGGGGCTAGATAATGTTGTGTGAAATGTCCAGCATTATTTATTATTTATTTATTATTTATTAGTAAAATTGCCGTTTATTCCACGATTTCCAAATTTATATACATCTGAGACTCATTGATGACTAAAATTCTTATACCTATTTATGATAATTAATATAAGTGCTTTCTCCAGTACATCTCCTGAAAAACAGTGATTTGCGGCCATTTTGATGATGTTTAGTCACTCAGTGACTTTCAAGTCGCACCCCAGAACTCATATTTGTTGATATTGTCACTGGTATTTATCGGATGTATTACCTTAATATTTATTTCCAGTCAGATTGTTGTAGCTTTAGTTTATTTCCTGAAAGGAAATAATATATTAACAAAAACACTATTCATTAACCCACTTCTATGCCTTAGACCCCTTAGTATGCTAAGATTGATAGCATAATCTGTACATTGGTAGGATAATCTGAATTTTAATCTACCTACATTATGAGGACCTGAGGGCCTAGCCAAACGGCATTCGCTTCGAAGCGATTCCATTTTTCTACAGTCGTAATACAATACAATAGACCACGTGACATATCGATAGCTAACGTCAATCCCATACATTTTGGACTTTTCTACTGGCGTCATCGCTATTAGAATGTTACTAGGGTGCAATTATTGAATGTCATCGAGTGAGTAAAATTGCCGTTAATCGCAGATTTCCAAATTTATATCCTTATATCTGAAACACATTGATGACTAAAATTCTTATACATTAGATATCAATACAAGTGCCTCCTCCAGTGCATCTCCTGAAAAACGGTGATTGGCTACCTTTTTCATGATATTAAGTCACTCAGTGAATTTCAAATATCGCACCCTACGGGTGCCACGGGTCCGAATTCAAGGTCCCGTGGCACCACCAGGGGTGGTATCCTCCTGGGTCTGGAATGAAAATTCGGATTACCCTAAGTATAGCTGTTTTGTATTTTACACTAACAGGCAGTTTCAAATTCGATAGATACAAAACACGTTATAACTAAGTATTTCAAATGATATTTCATGTGTTTTGGGCGCACGGTGCGAGCTATTCGTACCTCACTCAGCATTTAGCCTTCAAAAACTTTACAGCAGCCAGAAAATTGAATTAAGTTTAGCAATAAGCGTATCCAGTTTTCCTGCATCGGGTACCATTACACACATACAGCACTTACCGTGCGAACGGTACAAATTGAAAACTCAGTGGACGGTAAACGACACTGATTTGTTGACGGTACTCTACAAATTTACTTTTAGCTAAGAGTTTTGGCTAAATATTAGAATAGGTTTCTGTTCTATGCTGGAGATTTATTGTTCTATTCCCAGTGGAAAACAATCGAGTATCAACTATTAAGTACTTAGTAATTGTAGTGGGTATGTAAGTACAGTAATGTTATAAACTTTTAACTCACAGAACATTTGAAAAAAAGAATGTTAATAATATAGAGGAATTCTTATTTTTTACAGGAAAAATAAGGTTTACATCGGTATTTGTAACGGGCTGGAATTACCGCTTAAAAAATATGAATTAAAAATATAAAAAATAACTATCTAGAAGCAAATTATACTCAAGTACCTACTTATGCTCAAAGATATTTGATAAACGATGAAATAGCGAACCAAAAGACGTAGCACACGTAGGTAGCTTTCTTCGCAGGCTGTTCGAGTATTCATTCCCATTTTTACAGAAGCTTTTAAAACTTTTCCTCCCATCCGAACTCCCGTCAATCTCCCATCATGGCTCGCGAGTTCGAACTCAGGTACAATTTTTTATCTTCACTCAAGTTAGCAGAAATCTTGGGAAAGTAATCGACAGTAGAATTAATGTGGCGTCACTAACTCGGCCGACGCCTGAGACTTTTAAAAATCCCTCTTTTCTTAATTTTTACATCGTTGCAAGGTGTTACTATTTTAGTGATGGCGGGTTTTTGGGTATCAATGTTATCGATATTGATGAAACTTGACAATATAACACAGTTT